>JAWWEE010000122.1:67926503-68208967 GCA_035221455.1 Xenops minutus
CCTGCACAAAGGTAATGGGATGGCTGACCCGGACCATGAACCTAACCCTAACCATGACCTTAAGCCGAATCCTAACCCTAACCCTAGCCCTAACCCTGACCCTGACCCTGACCCTGACCAAACACTGCCCCTGCCTCTAAACCTAAACCTGACCCTAAACTGAACCCTAATGCTAACCCTGACCCCAAACCTGCCCCTGCCCCAACCCTCCCCCTAACCTTGACCCTGCCCCAACCCTGACCCTGACCCTAACTTGACCCTAACCCAAACCCTGTCCATGACCCTGACACTGACCCTAACCCAAACCCTGACCCTAACCCTAACCCTAACCCTAACCCTGACTCTAACCCTGACTCTAACCCTGACCCAGACCCTGACCCTGATCCTGACCCTGACCCTCAAGCTAACCCTGACCCTAACCCTAATGCTGACCCTAACCCTAACCCAAACCCTAACCCAAATCCTATCCCAAACACTAACCCTGACCCAAACCCTAACCCAAACCCTAACCCAAATCCTATCCCGAGCCCTAACCCTCACCCTAACCCTGACCCTAACCCTAATCCAAACCCTAACCCAAACCCTAACCCAAATCCTAACCCTGACCCTAATCCTGACCCTAACCCAAACGCTGACCCAAACCCTAACCTGGCCGGGCGCCTTTGCATTATCCACGATGTTTCTGACCCTCTCTGGGGAAAAAAGGAAAGCCCTGAGCGTTCCTTCCCTTCGGTCAGGTGTTATTGGTAAACATTTTCAATCCTTGCTGTCAGGTTATCTTTAAAGAGACACCCACCAGGACCCACCTCTGAGGAGAAGCTGGCTTTGAGGGCAGGCCTTGGGCATGGGAGACTGGAGGCTTTAATAAAACTATTCTGCATGCTTATGATCCTTAATGCTCTATAATAAATAAATAAATAAATAAATATAAGGTGGCATTCCGTTCCGGCTAATTTGGGAAAGGGCATGCTTTTTCCTTCTGGGAAAGGGCAATTTTTACAAAGTGCAGGGTTTGCCCAGGGCAGGTTTTGCAAGCAGCCTTAAGATGTTTTAAAGCTCAGGATTGTTCTTGAGAGTTTTCAGCAACACGAAGTGATGTTTTGAAGCTCTTGCGTCATGTACAATTCCAAAATCATATTCCTGGGCTCCTGTGATGTGCTCAGACGAAGATACATGGAAAAAAACCCAAGAATAATGTAGTTGGTTTTCAAAAGAAAAAAGCAGCAGACAAATACCAATGTTTCCCCCTTTGAGATCATGCTAAATGCCCTGGTTTTTTTAAGGGCACACAGAAGAAAGCATCAATCTGTATTTAAGAATTAAAAACTTTTGACTAGATGCTTTCACAGGGTTGATTTTGAGAAGAGAGGATTGTAAAATGCAGCCTCTAAATCTACTTTGCAGCTCCCAGAACCTGAACATCTTTCCTTGCTGCTCTTGGTATTATTTGGCAGAAAAATGCCTGAGAGATTATATATCTTTTTGCTGGAAATTCAATAATAATGACAATACCAGGTTTAAAATCTATTTACTCTTAAAAGGTGTTTATAAACATTGATCCATAGAACCCTCAGAAAGGAATAGCTAGTAAAATTACCAATGGTAAATACTATAATAATATGCATTTGCTGTAAATATTTTTGTAACATGTTTGCAAATAATCAAGAAGTTTACAAACAGTAAAGTTTTAAAGAGAGTTTTTATTATTTTCTCACTGGAAGAATTCACAAGGTAAAATTATTAATTCTTTGACATTAAGGTTTCATATATCATTGAGAGAACCAGACTGGGCCCCAGTCTAAAAAGCCATATATATGGTTGACTGTAAGTCATTAGTGCACTTAAGCATACATTTAATTAAACCAGGCAAATAAACCTATTTAAATCAACAGAACTAAAAGTCACCTGCATTCTGTGACAGTAATGATATTCATAAAATCATTTACATGAATGCTTATTTGCAGGAGTAAGAGCTGATGGCATTCACACAAATATTCCCTATGTAACTGTGTTTAATGGTTATAGAATCAAATTCTTTATTCATGTTTGTTCACATTTCATGTATAACCTGCACATTTCTTCCACAAGCTCCACACAAGGGTTCAGGCACAGAATTCTATCTACAATATATTTAATATCTACTCAGTTTGATGTATATTTTAAATGTGTCTTTACCTTACAGGCAAAAAAGATGAATGTTTGATCTGTAAAACTGCTTGTCAGACGTTAGTTCTTTCAAAACAGGTAAATGAAGCTTTTGTGTTGTTGCATTACATTACTCTGTGGTTTGCTTAACAGCTGAATTATTTGCATTACAAAATGCTTCCTTTTTTTTGCCAACTGTGACATGAATATTTACTGATAATACATTGCTAGATTTAGATACTTATGCACCAGACAGCTTTTAGTTGTACATATTTCTTCAAATTAAAGCCTAAGGAGACTTTTAGGTTTTCAGGTTCTGCTGGACTGTAAATCCTTCTAAACTTTAAAAATATGTGTCTGGCTACCACCTAACATCAGTAACTACTTTCAAAATGTGTAAAAATGTTTATTGATTTTAGCATTTGTACATCAGAGAAAATCAACTGTAATGAATTATTTCCTGTAATGGACTGAATTGAAAATCTGCATGATGGCACAGAAATGTTTTCAAGTATTATTTTTTTCTCCCTGTTTTCTTTTAAGCTTAAAGCTTTTCCTCATGGACATGTGATTAAGAGAGGGTGTGAAATATTGTTGGGAATCGTTGTTATTCACCAGAGAAATAAGAGCTTTTAATTCCCATTCTTGATAAATCATTAGAAGTGTTTAATTTTCCCATTTCTCCAAGGAACCCTCTTCTCCTTAGCTGATTTCTTAAATAGGTTGTGAAAACATTCATATTTTCCTAGACTGATGCCTAGCTAAGAGACAAGAGCCTGCCTTGCCAGGATAGAGTAAAACCACAAAAAAATATTCCCTAAAATCCAGTACAGCAAATGCATAAAGTCTTCCTAGGCTATAAGGCAGTCATGTATAGGAAATAGGACAGTTTGGGACTAACCCTGAAGAGGTGACCTTGAAGAAGGGCATGATTTCTCTAGATACATTCAAAGCTGAGCTGATATATACCTAAATACAGAAATCTCTACTACTACATACTGTATATAGAAAAGCAAAAAACTGTTACAATATAGCTCATATTTGTAAACAGAATCTTGCAGAACTGAGTCAGAGTGAAGAAGACAATGCTACCAAAAGTAAAAAATTGCAACAAAATGTCAAAATGGAATCATAATAGAAAGGTGCATTGCACACAGTAATCAAATACTAAAAAAATATGAAAAAAACCCCTCATAAAAATTCTAGGGGACATATTCTAATGTGCTTTCATTATCAACCTACTCTGACTGCAACTTTTGTTATTAATTTCAGTCAAAGAATAATTTAAGTGTCAGGGACTTCTGGAGGTCATCTTGTCCAACACCTTGGTCAAAACAAAGCTGATTTTTAGGTTAGGTCAGTCTTAAATTGTGGTATTTCAGCAGAGCTTGATAATTTACTTCAAAAACACCAAAGGAATTTAAAAATGCAATGATTGGGATACTAACAAAAATATTAGATGTTTCATTAGAACCTGCCACTGCTCTAGAGGGCTGGAAGGAAGCAAATTACCATATTCTTTAAAAAAGACATTAATGATGATTGCTTATCCTTGATTAAGAACAGATAAAATGATTGGAATGATAATTAAAGATGCATATAAAAAAGTCATGCTCTGTAATTCAGGAACCTGAGTGGAAATATACCTGGTAAGCTTTATGAGCTTGATGCTGTGGAAGAATTCCCAATGAGGAGGAGGTCCTATAAATGTGTTAAAACTCCTAATTAAATTGTATGTTGGGGCAATCAGCATCTACACATTAAATATTCTCATCTTTACAGTAATGCACTCTTGTCACCTTTATATCTTCCTTGTATGTCTCATGATCTCCAGTAGCTTTTCCCCAGAGGATGGTTAAAGTGTTACGATAAATCAGAATCTGGCTGTTCATTATTTTAGAATATCATATTAACATCTGTTACTCCTCCATGCAACGCATAAAATACAAACAGTGCTATACAAACCTTTATTTTAAAGAGTTTCTACATCAGGATGAAGCTGGTTGGGTTTTATTTTTTTCAAATCTGATAGGTACTTAAAAGGAGGTCATCGCTTTGATAGAACTTTAAATAGATTGCAGGAGCTTGGTTCCTATGAATACATTTCATTTAAAGACACTTAATGTATTTTTATGAATATATCAATTTTCTAAATGAAATATTATTGTCCTTGCTTGTGTTTTCTTTGCTTGAATACTATGGATGGGATAGACTCTGCTATCTGTCTGCTTTTCTCTTTCTCCATCTCTCAGTTCACTCCATGGAAATTTTTGAAAGCTTTGGCTTACGTCAACCAAATTCAAAAGAGCAGAGGAAGTATCAAATACAATTAATTACCTCTTGTAAGTTCTATAAAAATGAGGAGCTGGGGAAAGCAAGGAAAAGCAGTGGTCCTTGCTTTGCCCTGGTGAGAGGAATGCAAGTACAGCTCATCAATAATCAGAAGTGCTTTTGGCAGCCACAGGCACAGCTCTGCAGTGAGGAGACAGTGCAGGCCATCAGGTGAATTGCTGTACAGGACACCAAAGTAGCTGATGGCAGAATATGGGAAACAGGAGATAGAAATCTATTACAAATCCAGGTTATTAGTTTAGCTCCTCACATAATTACTTTTCATACATTAGAGACTCAATTTCCTTTTATTATTAGAAAGATATAATTTAAGCATGCATTGAAAATAGGTTTGGCCAATACAGCTGTTCTTTAGCCTTGGATATTTGACTTTATACTAGTGGTAAAATATTTTTGGTGGAGATAAGAATACTGTCTCTCTCTCTCTAGATGTTTGTGCATTTCTGAGTGGAGCAAAGCTGAAGTCTTTGATTTCAATGCACTATTTTTAATTTAAATGGCTGCACTTACCTCTCTGGTTTCTTAGGATCTCAGAAAACTTATGCTTCATTCACAAGTGGCCTGCTTATTTTTTTCAATAATTCACCATCTTAAAATTTTTCTAGTTTTTAAGCTTTTTGAGATTCTTCAGTACTGGGATTAATTTACATTTTGCCTACAACATTTTCAGTTATTTTTGACTGGATTGTAAAAGGTGATTCCTTGCATGAAGGATGTCTTCTTTCTGGAACAGCCTTCTTTTATCATTTGAGTATTCTGGCATTATTTTTGGGGTTTTATTCAATTTTTGGCTGGTTGTAAACCTGCTTTCTATTATACAATCACAATACATCAAGAGAACTTTCCAGTTTACAAGTAGATTTTTTCCCCCTAGATTTATTGCTTTTGAAAGCTCGTTAACTGTTTCCAGGTAGTGCTATAACTACTGGGACTATTTTGGAGTTATATTTTCTTTGTTTTTCTTATGAACAAATTAGGAGTATGTGTGGTCTGGATTAAAGTAACAATTAAGTTATCTACACTGCTTTGTAGATTTGGATAGATGTCCAGATGTCACTGTCATTCTGAAATGCACTTTATATTTTGCGGCAGTTTTTGTCACCATAAATAATAACTATATCTTTATTACAATGATGGCTTAGGTACAGAGCACTTATTCAGCATTTTCTAAAAGTGCAGAAGGCCATTTGTGAGGCCACATCATGATCTCTGATTAAAAATCTCAAGTCATAAAATACTTGAAAACTTAATCTATCGTTTTAGGGCTCTTTTCTTATTCTACAATGGAATTGTGCTGCCCAATGGGCAGGAGAGTCAAGGGATCCCAGTCAGCATTGGAGCTATTCTGGAAAAGGACTCGGAAACAAAACTGCTTATAAGATGTACCCATGTGGCTGGGAATGGTGTGAACCAAAAAGCCTGGAAAGGGGCTCCCAGAAACCTGGCTCTTGGTCTGGAGGCAGTGCCTCTTCCGGGAGCTACATCTTCCTTGAATGTAGTCTGGAAATCATTACTATCTTAGAATAAGTATATATTGTGTAGTATATTTAAACAAAAGCCCAAAGCCTTCCAGATGGCATTAAAAAAACCTGGGCTTGTTTTGAATTTCTGTATTATCCTACTCTTGGTCTGTCCATTTTTTTTATTTGTATGCATCAATCAATTTAAGCAATACTTTACAAAACACTTTATTTAATATAACATGCAAATAAAAATGCTAACCTTGCTATACTTTCTATTCTTCATAGACAAATCCTGATGTTCAGGCACTGTTCACGGGAGTGGATGTGTTATGCAAGAAATACTCAAAAGAAATAACACAGGTGAGTCTACCTTAAAACTTTTTAGCTCTGTGAAATAATCAGCAGCTCCTAGTGATTTTTATGTGAATGGGAAAAGTGTATGCGTGAATACTTGAAAGTGAATGTATGCCCATTACCATCTTTACTTCCTTAATTCCACAGTTTGAAAGTTTTTAAGAAGACATAAATTATTCATTACAATCACTGCTTATGTTTTCAAACTCTCTTTAAGGACTACTAGTCTGCTTATTTTAATGGTGTAAAATCACTTTCAATGCAATGCAATGAAAAATTAGATCTGCCAGAAGCTTAAACGTGCCCAGATATTGTGCCCTAATTATAGAAATAAAAGGTTACACAGTGAATACCTGAGCTGGCTATACAGTCCTGAGCTGACTATACTCTCTCTCCCTTTTTCATTTTTTATTTTTTTTAATCAAAGTAAGCCTCATTTTTGTTCAGATAGGTGCAATAAATTATTCCAAGGTAAATTTCCTCCTTGCCTTCTGTAAACTCCAGGTAGGACTCTTTCCTTCAGGCTTAGTTTCCAGTCAAGAACTTTAGTAGCTGTCTAGGTTAAGTGAGTGCATGCAAACTCTCATTGCTTCCTCATTTTCTGTGTCTCCTCAGCTTGGCTTTGGGTCTTCTCTTTGTCCCTGTCCCTCTTATTGAGCATTTCATAAGCAGTTTCAACCACTCTAGTAGTTACATTCTCCTTAAACCCAGCTGCAACCTTCATTGTCTCTTTGGCACTTGTTTGATCTTTTGGTGAGCTTCCTGATCTGCAGAAAAGTAACCCAGGGAAGATCACTTATTTCCTTTAGTGATGATCATGGTTTCACATTGCTCTGCTCCATGCTTCACAAACTCCCCCAAAACTGAGCTTAGTCCCTTTGCTCAGCCAGGCTCCTCCTCACATGCATGGATGACACAAGGTAACCATGAAGCCTTCCTCTGTCCTTCCAAACCCACTTTTTAATGGCATGATCAGCAGTTATTCTGTAAATTGGACAAATCCAGGCAACCACACCATCAATGACATCTGAATGCAAGATTCCATAACATGTCAAAGGAAGGAAAAAGAGGACACAATCTCCAAAGAATAAGGTGGGTTTTCTGTAGCCTGAGATAATATATTGGGAACATATTAAAGTGTAACGAAGGCATTGAGGTACGTTCAGAACTTCTCCCAGCGTCAGAAGACATAAGTGCAGCTTGTGCTCAGTTAGGGCAAAGATTTGTCTAATATCCTGTCACAACAGCAGGTGCGTAGGAAAGCACGTGAGAGCACGGCTGGTCTGTAGTGATGCACCTTCAGAACAGCCTCTCAACCTTCAGCAGCTTGTGGCACAGGGATTTCTCAACGTGGGGTTGGTGCCTTTGCGCTCAGAAGCTTGTGGTGGACATTTTTCCCCACATAATTGTCAAGTTGTTTTCTGAATTTTAGCATCTATCTCATACTGTGCAAGGGAGGTCCACAGGTTGTTCACTGCGTGGTGATGATTTCCTTTTGCAGGTTTTAACCTGCTAGTTTCATTTAATACTCTTGAATCCCGTTCTGGGGGAAAAAGTAACCATTGCCATGCACTCCATCTGTGCTAATCCTTAGTTTTAGGCTGCTAATGTATCCTTTCTTCAACTCTCTTATTTCAGCCATGAAGATTCATATTCCATGTGGTCCTTCTTTTACTGAAGCTCTTCTATACATTAATCTTGAACTCTTTCCAGACCTGCTATATGCTTTCTGAGATGTTAAGCAGACTCAGGATATAGTAACATGCATTTGTTTAAAGGGGAGTAGTTATGTCCCCCATTCCTTTTGAAACCACTCTTATGGCCTAGTTTTCTTTTTTCACTGGTACTGAGCACTAAATGGACATACTCACTGATTTCTCCTGGACCCAAGAACTCATTTCTGACTGAGGGGAGGCAGCTCAGAGCCATCACCTTCTGAGTGGATATTTCTTCTATCAGTTCTTCTGAAGGCACTTGTGATTCTTTGATGAGTATTCTCAGAGTGTTTCTTCTTGATTTTCTCTATTCCTACACATTTTCTGGCAGTTCTCTAGCACGTGAGAAGAGAGATTTATTAGAAGGTATTACCCGTGGTAATTTGTTCTTCAAGCTCTTGTCTTGCCTTGTCTGTTTTTACTTTTAACCTGTCATGGTTTATGATCCTCATTTGGATGCCAGAAGTGCTTACACATCACCAGGCAGTGTGTCTAACAATTATTTTTTAATTAACAGGATATTTTTACAAGGCATGTTATAATTGCCAATAAGATAGATTACTTTTTATGTTGCCATTAATTTTATGTGTTTGCTTAGCACTAATGAATAAGAAACACTGCTAAACTGGTTTTCTAATGTCTTTACCTTTTTATTGAACATAGTGTTAAAATATAAATCCAGTGAAATAAATCTACCATCTCTAGGGTAGGTCATATTAGATTAAATAAACTTTATGAGACTTTATCAATGATAATAAATTAGAATGTTTTGGGGGTTTTTTGGAGAGGGCTAAAAGAAGATATGCTAGCTACTTATTAATACATAGAAAACTTTGAATACTCTAATATTTCTTTTCCATTGTTTCTTCACTGAGGTGCAAAAATGTAATTATATGAAGCTTGATGTAACTGCATTTATCTTTAGATTTTAGAATTTCAAGAAAAACACCGCAAGCATTTATTATTACACTACAAACAAAAGGTAATTCTAACTGTGATTTTCTTATTTTTTGCTTATGTTTGCCTAGTTACTTTGGTTTGGTTTTGGAAACTGTATTAATCTTTTATTGGAATACTTAATTTATCAGGATAGACTAATTTCCGTCATTATAAATACCAGGTTTTAATTGTTTAAAGTCTGTGAGGACTTTATTAATTATGGTTAGTATTACTTAATAAAATATTTTAGCTGTGGGTTGACTGAGGTTAAATGGGAAATCAAAGGACAGGAAGTGAAGAAACCAACTCACTGTATGGAGGGGAAGGTGAAAGAGGTGGGGAGAGATTAGTGCTAGAAGATAAGCCTAGATAGAATGAAGACCATGGAAATGAGTAGCTTGAGCAGTGGAGAACAAGATCAGTACCCTGAATTTGGGATAGCTCGGTGGGAAGAAGGACAGAATGAATTACTCTGTGGAGAACAAGTGCTGAATTTATGACTCTGCTTCTTGTTTTTTGGGCTGGAAGGCAAATTTTCCTTTTTCAGCTACTTCTAAATATTTGATAAAATAGTTGGCTGTTTCCTTCATTTCCAAGGACATGGACAGGGATATTGCTTAAAGCCACTTGGCAGTATTGGTGACTCGACCCATCAGCAAGTGCCCCATGTAGGAAGTGACAGAGGCAAACTCAGAGTTGGTCAATTGGCCATTTCATATGTCAGGAGAGCTTCTGGTATGGTTGTCATGGATGGAACAGCTTGGAAACTGAAGTGCTGTGTGGTCCATCCCTCCTGTGTTTCTGTGACTGCACTTTGGGATCAGTCCTAGTACACTGTGTGTAGTTTTTTCAGGGTCCTGTCCTTCTGCTTTCAAAGCCAGGCCACGGAGGAACCCTGATTTCATCCCCCTTCTAATCTGTTCTACTGACTCCTGATGGTAAAACTGAAACTTGTAGACAAATAAATCTCTCAATAGAATTTATCTCTAAACAATCTCTGGAGAGTTTTGATACTTTTTAATGGTAAGTTTCTAAGTTATTTACTGTTGAGACATTAATTTAACCATGGTTTTAAAGTACTCAAGGCTGCTGCTTGACCTAAGGAACAGCTGAAAATATAGTTGATTACTGCTTCAATGGCACACTGTTTTGAGTGGGTTTGTTGTTGTTTTGTCCATTCATGTATTTGTTAGTATGTTAAAACTGCTTACATTGAATCTGGGTCAGGAGAGACTGGGTGTCTTAAACACCCTGTGTGCAGCTGTGGCTAAAAGAGGTGAGGTTGTTTGGTTTGTCAGGGAGGGTGAGGTGAGCAAGGAGGACAGGTATGTCCCTGTGCAATGATAGATCCATTTCCTCCCTGTGAGTTTTGGTTGGCTACTGGGAGGGAGTCTGAAGGAGCTGGGAAGAGCTCAGTGACAACTGGCAGGGGCACACAGAATGGCAGAATGGGAGTAGATGCTCACACTGAGGGTTTTAATCTCCATCTGAGTCTTCCTGCTACTGGTTTGAGATGAAAGTGGGTGGGAAAAGGATGGAGCAAGAGCGTTTTACGTTATCAACAGTTTAGCAGATGCAGTGGTCCCTGGGGAGGTGGCAAAGGACACATCTACCCTTTGACACAAGTGCTTCTTCCTACCACTGTCCACGCTGTGGGTCTCGGCCTTTGGGAAAGGTGTAGTACTGCATGAGGTAATTCCGGTTTCTCATGCTTGTCTATCTTGTTTATGGTCCACTTCCTTATTTCTAGCATGTTATCCTTGTCACTGTCAACCAACAAACTCTTATGACCTTCCTAAAAGCTGCTTTGTTGCTGGTTTTGTGAGTTGTGCAGATACTGGGGTGCAGATGGTGGTGTGTGGTGTGGACACTTGTGTCCATATTCCTATCAAGTCTAGACGCTGTGTTGTGCCAGGACTCGAAAATATTGAAAACCAAATAGGCATTCACCTTCTTTAAGGCATTTTGGCCTTAAAATTATCCAGTCCTACTCAGCGACAGTACATTTTTCCTGACATCTGTAGTGGTCACTTTGTTAATCAAACCTAGCTCTCCTTAGGAAAAAGAAAAAAGAAGAATACCAAAACCCAGATCTTATGATCTTACATAAATTATATTTTGGTTTATAATCTGTTTTGCATCTGCAGAAAGAACATAATATCTCCCACAAACAATATGATTTTATAAAGGTATATCAGGTGAAATTATTGAAAGATTCAAATAATATTGTGAGGAGAAGCATGAAAAGTTAACAAGCAAACTCATAATTTGCCTTCAAATCAAAATATGAATAGTGTGAAGGATTAAGCTCACACAATGGAAATTAAGGATAAAATGTAGATGCAGTTCTGAGGCTATTGAGTAAATTTTTACATCCTTCATAAAATATATGTTCATGTCATGAAAGACTGCAAAAAATACACATAATAGGGAGCTGACCTAATGTTCTTGACCTTAGTATTCGTCAGTTTTGCAAGCTCATAACATTCTTTAATGGAGATATTTTTGGTTGTGTCTATAAAATAATAAAAGATACTTTTCACTTAAGGTTATTGCAAGTAGATACTGCAGTGAACTGAATACATTTTGCATCTTAAATGAGAAATACGAGAACATTGTATTTAGTATTTTGCACCGTTATTGGCAGCTTTTTCAGATGATTCCGTATTAGACATAACATAGCTTTTATATCAGATATGAAAAAGATGAAGAAAAAGAAAACTATTTTAAGCACTTTTTTTAGTATGCATTTATCCAGTATTACCAACACACTTAACAAAAGGTAATCAAACTAAGTCTGTTACTGCCCAAAAGAACCATAACTCTTCCAGACTGAATGTTTAATGGATCCATATTACAGCTATAACAGCTCCAATAAATCTGGAATAGCAATGATCTCTTAAGATTAAAACCAATAGAAAGCGGCCTCTCAACACTTCAGGATACTAGCTGGATGAAAATGAAGTTGTATATCACAAGAGGGAGATTTTGTTTAAATCTGTGATTATCTTACAGGCAGAAAAGCTGGAAGAATCTCTCAAGAAAGTAACACAACAAATACAATGGTAAGAGGTTTAATGCAATAAAAGTAGACATAATCGGACAACAGTAAGTTTACTTGATAAAAAGATAAAAAACCCATGCTTTGTTTGCCTTTCTCATCTATTTTTACAGATGTAAATGAATAGTGATTTCTGACATCAGAACCATTTTATTCACATTAATCAATCCTGTCAGGAAGAAATCCTTTTATTTTAAAATTCAACTCAGTAGTTACTCTAAAAATGAACTTTCAGTAAAGTCTATGACATAGATAATCAGTTTCAATTTTTTATTTGCAGTTACATAACCATGTCTGTGTATTTTGCAATGGGCTTTCTAGCATCACCCTGAAAAGTACTGTGGTATCTTTCCTGGTCTATAGCCCATTTACAAAATTACCAGGATTTTATAACATGGTTCTCATCTTTTCTATATCTAGTAAAAATTAACTTCTTGGTTCATCTTGAATTAGTCTTTTTTCTCAAATGTTTCAAAGTGATAGTCAAGAGTCATCATTATCCCCTTGCTCATTGATTGATACATTTTAATCTTTTCATCTTTCTTATTTCCAGCTTAAAGCAAAATTGTTATTGATCCCTAAATTCCCTCTGTGCTATTACTTTTCATGTTGTTACATTTTGATTCAATTATTTGTTGGAAAAATATCAATTTTTAAATCACTTTGTAGTTCTCAATATCGATGTAACTTTTTGTCTTCAGGACTTTCTGTCTTTAGGTTTCCCAAACTGTGTGCTCTCCTTGAGTCACCAGGGATACTAAACAGGATCAGTTGCAAGGCTGGACTGAGGGGTGGATATCACTAATAACATTTCTGCACTCTCTTCACTCCTTTTTGTTGTTACTTTCCTTTTAACATCATTTATGGTATAGTTACCTGAATTAATCACCCTTATCTCTTCTTCAAAGTCCCATGGCCTGTACAGCATGCTAAGGTTTAATTTAAATTGATGCTGAAAATGCACCATCTTACTGTTGTTTAAAAAAATCTGCTTATCAAAACATAAACTAAGCCAAGAAAAGAAAGATACCAGATTGATTTACTGTGATCTACCTATGGTGAAATGATTGTATTTTCCATGTAACATTTATTTCTATATCCTTATATATTTTATCTTTACCATTTTCTGAGATTTCAAGCACTACTGGGAAAAAACCCCAAAAACTGACGGACTTCGTCTGTTTTTCCCTTTTAAGTATTAAGACACTGTACAGGTACAATGTACTTCTCCCTGTAGATGCCTCTTCTTGAGAGAGGCCCTTCCTGAATGCCACTTTAGGGATACCAGTGATCAAGGATGCTGAAATCTTAATAAACCAGTTCATGAAGTCATCAATTTAATTGCAAATTTTTGTTGCTCTTTATTCCTTTCCTGTGTTTTTCCAGTATAGGCTTTCCTTTCACTCCAACATGCACATAATGCTGTATTATGCTCTCTTAGTCTGCTTGGTTTAATGTAACACAAAGAAAAACAGTATAAAGGAAATCATGTATGAGGTGGATTATGACATCTAGTATATTTTTATTCCCTGCCTCCTTTTTCTTGTCTGCATCTCAAATAAATAGTGTTTTGGTTATACCAAATACAGAGTTCTTGCTGAATTTCAGGTTTTTTGGAGCTCTACCAAGAGGGTGTGTCCTAGGGCCTCTCCTTGCATGCACTATAGACACATTCCTCCTGTTCACTGTCCTTTCAAAGGTACTGGGTTTACAAAGGTGTTAGTGAATAGCATGAAGATGCCAACATTTCTTTTGATAACTAGATTTTTTTAAACTTTGGTAAGTGTATATACCAACATGAAAATTTTGGGCTCAGCTGTAGTTAACAGTTGGGTTTTAACATCTGTTCCCTAAAGTACTTTGCCATAATGTTTTGCTAAATTGGTATTTTGGACTATGTAGTGAGTGCTGTAGACATTATGATATAAAGTGCATAGCTTACCAAATAAATTCTTATTTTGCTTCATGACAAACAGTGTCATGTTAAAAACAGGTTTTGATGGATAAAATGCTTTGATTTTATACTTTATTGATCAACTAGATACTTAAACTAATCAAACCAATTCTCAGTTTATATCTGTTTCTTGTTTCCCCTTTAGTATGAAACCTCCTGAAAAACCTGCACTACCATTTTCCAGTATAAGCAGAAATTCACTTTCCAGTAAGAAATCTTGGTTTAAAATACTAACTATGAAATACCCATCATTGTATATAGCTATGTTCTAATATTAAATTTCTTAATGACTTCAGTTCCTTCAAGAAAACAGAATGGTTATTCTTCATATCCTCTTCATTCTAGTCGTCCTTCCACTTCTGAAATGTAGGTACAAATTAGTTAATTTTCAATGAAAATCGTAACTGAAATATTATACAGAAAGTCAATTTTTTGCCATGAATTTAAAATAAATATATTTTCTGATTTTGTGTTGTGTTTTTGCAAATGATAAATAATAATAAAATAATTTGTTTAAATAATAAAGAACTGAGGAAAGTCTTACCTATCCACGTGTAGATAATAGTTACTTGGATAGATTGTCTTTGTAGTCCCTGGAAAAAAATCTGAGGCACGATGCACCTTATTCTAAAAAAATTCTGAATGCGTAGATAGATAGATAGATAGATAGATAGATAGATAGATAGATAGATTAGTGGCTAGATTAATTAGTGAGAAACTCTCTCCTTTTACTATGGGGGAAAACTAAATTACTTGTACAGACACCTATATGTTCACTGTAATTGTCTAAATTTGGATGAGATGAACTCCAGTGAGGCTCATTTAATTTTAAATAAAATGAACATACAGCTTGTTCAAGCTAAAATATTTCTATACCTATGACTTCTATAAAAAAAAATAATTTCAGAATCCTTCTTGTTGTGGAGACAAGTGACAAATATATAAATGTGTATATTTATTCAGACTTAAATACAAGAAAAACAACACTGATATAAAATAAATTTCTTTGAAAATGTCTAAACCAAAGCTCAGAATCAATTAATAGATTTTTCTTACTGCTAGTGAATTTTTGGAATAAGTCCTAAATCCTCATACATGTTATGCATTATGTATTATGCTTTTCCATTTTTAGTCAAATTTAACATTAGAATCTAACATAATTTAAGTTGTTGTAGTGAAAATGTTATTTTTATTACAATGCCGTACTTATTCTAACTTTTCTTGCAAGGGTGGAGTCAATGGAGATTGATCCTGTACCTTCACCAATGAGGAAAGTAAGTGTTTTATTTTAATATATGCTTATATATGTATATAAACACAAATATATGCTTTTGGTTTCCCCTAATCTTTTAGTGCTGCAAAAAGTAGGACTCTCCCCTCATACCCTTCAAAACAATTATAATTATATGCTGATTTCAGATATGCTTGAGGTGTGGTAGAAATCAGGTGCTCCCCAAAAAGAAACCAAAAGGAAATAAGTCACAACGTCAGTTTCTGGAATTATATTCTCCACATGCCACATACAGGCTTTTAAACTTGTGATGCCAAATTAAGTGGCAAATTCTTAAACTCTCAGTATGTTTACATTACAAAAATATATGTTTCCAAAATAAATGTTGCTAATGCATGCAACTGAGAGTTGCAATTAAAGTTCTAACATATTAAGGAATGGAAATATATGTAAGATTTTCACCTTAACCAGACCTCATGTAGGTGGCTGCACTGCAGATCTGAGCTAGCATCTCAGGGTTTCCTTTATAACCTATGGGTGCTATGTCCATAGATAGACCTATATCCATGGGCATAACCTATGGAATATAATATGTGTGATTCATGTCTTTCTAAAGGGAACTTACTGGTCCTTTTCCTTTTCTCTTCCTTGAGCATAAAGGGGATTTCAGGGGGATCAGGGTGAATGGAAATACTGCACTGCAGGTGTCTGAAGCTACAAGAAGTGAATCGCTTTGGACTTCTACCTTCACATCACACTGGTTTTCAAAACATTCAAGGAATTTAATTTATGATAGATAAAAGCTTTTTAATACAAAAATAAAATCAGTCATTATCTTTCACTTTTTGCAAACAATTCTGTTTGTTGCTTGGCCATGAGGTCTTGCTTCTGTCTATGCTCAGGGCATCAGTGTGTGTATAGCATCTTCCCATAGTAAGAAAAAGTGAGGTGCAGAGCCAGGGGTCTGAAAGCACCATTAGCCTCTGATACTTGAGCTTTGAGTGACATTGCCAACATGAAAATGAAGGCAGGAGCTTTTCACTCTATTAGTGTCCTGATTAGGAGAGGTAACATCCAGGAACAGATACTGGCTTAGGAATGGAATCTCAGTGCAGAAAACAATATGAGTGTCTGATATGTTTCTTATCTGAATGCAACAGATAAATCTAAAATACGTGTACTTCCCTCTGCACATAAATCTCTAAAAATAGTAACTTAATTCTTAGGTTTTACATTTTAGTGCTATGAACAAAACTAGCAGTGTAGAGTTCCAGGAATCTGCAGGCTTTGTAGAGCTCAAAAATGCAACACTATTGCTTAAAATGCTTTAATAATTAATATGCTTATTACACTGTGGTTAATGACTTGCTGTTCTTTTAGCTTGGGACACCATCTGGTCCCACAAGGTTATCAGTAATAACTCCACCACAGGATGGACGTATGGGTGAGTAAAAGCAGGGTTTGTAGCTGAATAACATTTCTATTACATTAAGAGTATTAAGACATTAAAATCCATACATTAGCAATTTACTAAAAAAATTTAATTGTGTTGGGGGGTGAGGAACTGGCCAAGTAGACATCAATCCAGCAGATAGAAAATGGTTAAAATTAAGTATAAAATGTCTTCCTAGTACTCACCTCTGATGTTCTATAAATGATTACTTGTAGCCAAAATGATTTCAGCAGTTGCAAAGAAAATACTATAGCACTGTGTATGGTTGAACAGAACAGGAATACTTGCAATATACATTGTTCACCCTCTGTTAACCTTCATAATTGTATTTGTTCATAGTTAGCAGAGATTAACGTTGTCCATAATATATTAAAATCACATGAGGAAAAGGGGGGGAAAGTAAATGGAAGTTAAAAAAGCGTTTCATAACAAAAATGAGGTAGTTGAGATCAATTTCTTTGGAAAGGTGATCTTTTTTTCACCCTATCACTGTAATAGGGTATAAAATATTTTACCTGCCAGTACTTTCTTTCATTCCTGGGCTGTTGCAGAGCTTGGGTAAATAAGATATGAGTAACAGCCTACTGAAATTAGTGCAGTCTCTTGAGAACAGTTCATTTGTGAGGAGTTTCTCAGAATTCTTAGTGCTTTTCAGGTCTACTATTCATGTGTCCCTCCCACCCCTGCTTTTACATTCAGCATATTTCTGTAACAGGCCATTCCCAGGCAGGCTTTCACCTGGCTTCAGCAGTTCATGGAATCCGTCTCCAGCCACATAAGGAGCTTTTATCACTCCTGTGTTTTTACATGGTGTAAACGTCCTGAAACAAAGACAAATGCAATTGCAGTGCAATTTCAGTGAAGGAAGAAAAATTGCTTTTTCTATGTTATGTCTGATTTATATGCTCAGATCCTCCCTAAATGCATGCATGCCTATGAATTTATGGGTTACAAGATAGAGAGCTGAGGTTAACTGTTTTTTTATTTTTTTTTATTGTGTCTAAAAATAAATAGATATTTATTAGATAGTAAAATTATATGTAGAACAGTTTTGTGTTCATCACATTTCAGAAGCAGCCCATAAAGTTTGGCAGTGGACAAAGCTGAGTGAATCAAACTGTACAGGCAAAAGTAAGGCCAAGAGGGAACAATGATTTAATGGTACAGTAAAGCAAATTTCCTTCTCAGAGGTGGATGGGACAAAATAGGATTAGGTGAAGAACTGGAGCACCTCAGCACAGCTATTTTGATAGTCTAATAATAGTCTAATAAATGAAAGAAGGTGAAAAAGCCCAACTCAAACAAGATTTGCAGGAATGGTGCAGTATGATATTTTTGTGACAGTTAAGCTCTGTCATTGACTATTTTAATTGTGCACCATTTTTAACTCTTGAATAAACCAATCATGAATTTGTCCCAAATCATGCAATTAAAGCCCTAATCTTTGTTATCTCTTAAGTAAAATGGGTATTCACATTAGTTCTGATTCTTACAGGTAGCATAGCCTACAAAAGTTCTCAGTCATCTGTAATGTCAAGTCAGAATATTGGAGCAGGATCTACAAGGTAATTAAATACTTTGACAAGGTGTTTCCATCTCCTATAAGAGACTGAAATTTCTCATCTGTACATGTAAAGATTATATCTGAAAAAATGCTATTGTGCTGGCTGGCTATCACCTACATGAACGTGTTTGTTGTTCGTGGAAGGTTTTTGAAATAACTTTTTTCAAATACATGCAGAGATAATCTGAGTTTCTGTAGCTGTGCAATCTACAGTCATGGTACTTCTATACAAAGGGTAGTAATTTTATAGTGACAGAGTGTAACACTGTCTCTGTTTTATCCTTCTTATAAAAATCAGAGTTGACAGTAAAATATCTACACAAAGGCTGTTCTATGAATAACCCAAACTCTTCATGCAGCCTGTAACAGGTGTTTCATGTTTTTCATTTAAACATTGAAAATATCTCAAACTGTGAGAATTATTAACATCAAGAAATAACTTTAAATGGTTCTAGAAAAAGTAAAATCTAGTTCTTTATAATCCTTAAGCCAAATATATCTTCCTAGCACAAATTTAAAATACATGTAACAAAGTATTTCTTTTTTTTCTGTCTCTGATTCTCATCTTATTTGTTTTGTTATTCTGCTTCTTGAAATATGTAAAAACCTTAAAGGTGTAAAAATGTGATAAGGAATGCATAGAACACATATTTTATAACATATTAGCACTATGAATTTAAGTAATTTTGAAATCTCTTATATTATTATGAAGCTAGCCTCAAATCACAGGAATTAATTTCATCAACAGGTCCACACCCATAAGATTACCAGTTAGTGGATGTCCATCATCAGCTGGATCTCAAAGCAGTAGGAGGGGATCATGGGCTAATTCTGATTTCAGAACCCCTCAGCTGTATCCATTTACATCACCTTCCCCACAGCACTCTGCAACAAGACATCCAATCACCATCTCTGGACTTCTGCAAAGACAACAGCTAGGCAAGTATATTTATAAGACAGCATTTAACCCTTCCTGAAAAATTTTCAATAAAGCAGCTTATTATTTATTTGCAGGAGACAGTAGATTAGAAATAAATAAGCAACATACAGGTGATACTTCAAAATTTGAAGTAGGCTTTCAGCAAAATGCATCAAATGTTGCTGTTTATGATTGTGTTTTGCCTTAGTCTTATTTCCAGTAGAGTATTTGCTGTGAAAATGTGTTACTGCTCTACTTCATATCATGTTAAAATGATATTTTAACAGAGATTTAAATCTAATAACATCTGTAATTGTTTTTGAGAAGAAAAACACCAACTTCTAAAGAATGCAAAACATACAATAATTTGGCAAAAAGTAATTGTGCAACAAATCTCAGGTAAGGAGTAGAGAAAAGAAAAACATGAGTGGAGGAAGTGCAGTGAACTCAGTGGGAGTCATAGCAAGACTGAGATAGACAACAGGAGTCTTTTAATAAAGCAGAATACTTTATTTTTGACACATGGGAAAGAAAGAAAAAAATGTCTATAATGAAAAGAATGAATAGGAGGCAGTTCCTGATGGCTGAATGGCGTGTTGAGAGTGTGGCTGAGAGCTGCCATCTCACTGTCCAGCAGAGAAAAAAGAACATAGAAGGACACTGCAGTACTCTGAGAGTAAGAAGTGAAATATTAGTCATCTGGTTATAAGGAATTAAGGAGTATTAATGGAAATAAACAAATCAGTGAACTCACTCTGAAATGAGCAATGAATAGGGAATGAACAGAGGATCAGACAGAGAAGAGGAAGTAAGATGTGTTAAGGAACAGGGATAAAGGTGAGAATATTAACATGGTTGGGAGTAGAAGAGGAGAGTAGAACAGTGCATGGAACAGGGCAAAGGCTGTAGAGGAAGCAGATTAAAGAAATTATGAAGAATGGAGATAAGACCCCAAAATATTAGTGTAAAAGAGGAAGCAGGATGGACCAAAGAAGACAGATGAGAGGACAGTGAAAGCTATTTCTCCTGCAAAGCAAGAGAAATAGAAAGAAGATGCTCTGGCTAGTTACAACAAAAATACTAAACAAAAAAGCAAAGAATAAGCAAATGATGGGAAGAAAATTCAAGAAAGCAAAGACATTTTCTAGTGTTTTGTTTTTATGTTTTATAAATAGTATTATTTATTTCATGTTACTTCTCTGTCATATGCTCTGTATCTTCACAGTTTGGGAGGAAAGGCTTAGATACTATGAGCATTTGTTGCTGGTGATTTTCCCCATATTCTGTGATATTAGATTTATTTCTTTTATAATTTCTTATCCTGTCACAAAGATCAGTAGTAATCTTCCCAATCCCATAATTTTTTCAATCCTGGTACTGTTCTCTCATTTGCCAAATTTGCTGTCTCAACTTCACATTTTTCAAAGATCTGCCTGTCAGGATATCCATGTAAATGTCCACAAATGGCAGTAAAAAGGGACTAGTCCAAGGTATTATTTATTGACTGCAACATAAAACTAGCAAAAGTAGCTGCATAGAGATCAGCCTGAGAGGGGTGTAGGTAGGAATTGCACTGGGACAGATTAATTCATAAAATCATAGTCACAGAATCATAGAACAGTCATGGTTGGAAGGCACCTTGAATGACCATGTGGTCCAGCTCTTTGTGGGAAAGGGAATCTAGATGAGATTATTTAGGACCCTGACTAATCATATCGTGCAAACCTAATGCTCTGTATTGCAGAGTTTGCATCACAAGTGAAAACTTTTTTTAAAAAAATTGACATAAAAAAGCTAATTCATCTAAATTCTCATCAAATTATATGTGTTGTATTTTTAATTTTTGATAGTTTTCTTTCCCTTGTATAAGTTCCCAAAATAATTTACATTAATAAAGTTTTCCTTTAGTCTTACCAAATTGTTTTCCATTTGTACTTGTATTCTTATTCTAGGATCAACTAATTTTGGAGGACACTCAGCAGAAAGATAAGAAAACATCAGTGAATTCTTTTGGTCAAAAAGCATCTGGAGAAGCACTACACAGTCTTTGGATATCAAAGTATTTGTAGCTTTAATAAAATGTCAAATTGGCATAAACCAGCTACTTGTTCAGCATGAATATTGTATTTAAAACATCACTGATCTTTCTGATTAACATATACAGTAGTTTTGAACAGAAGTACAAAATCTTCATGTTTTTAGAAACCCTGGCTTCAAACATATCATATAAATAAACAGCCTTTATTACCTGAGTGTTAAGGCAAAACATGATTATTTACTGAATGAGCATTTTGTGCTGTGAATGTACAGAGCTGCAGCAGAACTCTGTAAGTGGTTTGCACTTGCACAGTATTAGAGATGGACTACAGTCCTAGAAAATAAATTAATTTATGGATTTTTGATTACAGAATTCCAAAATTCAGTTCTTAAGAAAGAACTTGGCAAAACAGTTTGCACTGTTGAAGGAAGTAAGGTTTGAGGGATATCACATTCTAGCAGGCTCTGCTGATCTCATAACAGAGTATCTATTCCACTCTTCCAAAAGCTTGCCATTTGATTTAGGTAGCAATGGTTCCTTCCCAAAGTGGAATGAAATGGGAGGACTGGGATGAAGAGACAAAACACAGTGAAGGTGACCTTTATTCTTGCACAGGAATAGCAGCTGGAGACTCTGAATGGAGGGGGCCAGAATGCAACCCTTTCCTTCTGAGAATAAAGTTCACACCTCCATCATTACTGTGTATGTCTGGCAAAATTTTGGTATGGCTGAGTCACCAAGTACCTTTGTTTTGTTTTGACCATAACTTTACCTGGACTATTTTAAATATAATAAAACTAAAAGCTGGTGGGGTTTTCAAAATATAAATTTCTTTTGGGTTGAAATGTTTTACTTGACCTAAAAGTTAGAACGGGGAGTATAAAAGAGGGTTTTTCAGTTATGCTGAGACAGAAAACAGATCAGTGAATTATTGTTCTTGCTATCTGTGAATTTGATGTCATCAATCCTTCATCATCTACCTAGTTATCTATTACAGTGAGTTTTAACTGACAAGGGTGCCCCTCAAATGAGAATAAAATAGATGGAGAAGCACCTGTTTTGTGAACATCTCTGGATCTGAGGCTTCTGTAGCTTTTATAATTGCTGGAAATTGCATTCTACAATCAGGTGAAATACCTTGGGTTTACTAGTTTTGTTTCTCCCTTCTCCCACCCTCTGGCCCTCATTAATTGCAGAGTTTGAGGTTGGTGAAGCTTAGAAGTTGTGTCTATAAATGGGCCTTGTCTGAAGGTTCCCTGGGAGAAGTCATGTAGGAAAGTGTCATATCTGCTAGATCCACAAAACTCACAATAATAAAGTGCAGCCCGTCATTCAGAGATGTGAATAAGTATCCCCAGAGAGCTGAGTGATTTCTGTATTCCTGCTCACCACAGTGGTTTCCACACAAATTCTGTGAAGATCCTCAGGATTCAGGTAATCATCAGTTCACCTTTTCTGCTGTAAAGGCTCAACACAGGCAGACCGTGCTTTGTGGCTCTAGGTAGAGAAGAGATCTACCTCATCAGTGAAGAAGTGTAGTATTAAAAATGGGTATTTATATAATTTTACTTCTTTGAACTACTAGTAGTATCTAGTAGTATCTTCTACTTAACTTGTATTACTTAATGTATTTGACCCCACAATCAAATCCTGAAGAAAAACAAAAAATCCAACACCATTCCAGAGGTGTTACAGCTTTGAAATGCATTTCAAAGGGGAAACAGAATGTAATTTGAGTAAAAAAGCAAAGGTATGGGAGCTATCCATGCTGAGTAGATTTGCCTTTGAATGACACTCTCTTGCTTTCAAATTCAGAAAAAATGGAAATTTTAAAAGCAATTAATGCACTAAATATAATGTGAAATTTTTCAAAACTTACACCTAAGTGACTCTTATATAATGCAAAATAGTTGCTAGAAAAAAATAATTGAAAAAAGCTGCTAAAGCAATGTCATTTTCCAAGTTCAATGCTTTTATGGTTCAAAAAAAGTTGAAAAAATTCGGTATTTTTTTCTTTAAGAAGAGAAGAAGGAAAAAAAGCAGGGTTTCTTCTACTTTACAGTAAGCACAGAAGTTGGTATATTAATCCCTTTGGCATTTATCTTCACAGAATTTTTCTTGTGTTCTCGAGGAATTAGTCCTTTAATGTGGAAGGAAATTTGCAATACACTAACGATACACCAGAGGGTGCTGACTTACCTCTAAACAAATTAGTCACACCACTCTCCTGGTGAGGAGAGTCAAATTGGTACTGCTATGGTCTTTTCACTTTGGAATTTATATAGAAAAGTTACAGACATTCCAAAGAAGAGCAGCGATGTGATGTAGAGTCTCAGTGTAAAACATCAGAAAAGCATCTGAAGATGAACAAGCAATGTGAGCAACTGAATGAGCTGACCTGGAACTTAAAACAGTAATTCCAGTGGTGCACAGGGATGGGAAAGGTAAAAATGAAAGCAGGAGTTTGTCATGCTGGTGGGGTAAACAGTAGTGGTCTGAAGGAAAAAATTATTTAGGCTTAATTTTGAGAGAGAACTTGGGCAGCACATCTCAGGACAAGGGGCAACGGTGTCACAGTGGGTATTCAAGACTTCAGCATTTTGTGAAACAGAGACTGAACTGACCTCCAGTTCTTTTCAGTGTTTCTGCCTGAATTTTTCTGGCTTTAAGTCATAAAAGGGCACTAATTTATCTTCTGCAGTTTTCTGGGAGAGAACACGAGTATATATTTCATTACAAGGGTGTTTTATGCACACACAAACAATAGCAAAGGATTTTATTACAAGTCAGAATCGTACTATTCATGCAATGGGGTCACTGCTCATGCTGAAGGTATCCTTGTTTGCATTATCGTTGCCAACTTCAGCTTCATTTCACAGTCATCACTTATCTCTCTCACAAGGTGACACTTAGGCCATATAAGGTAGCATCATGTCTATTTATTCCTTTGTAGCACAAAGGAAGTCTGTTGCAGACAAATGCTTGGTCTGTTAGACATAATACCTGATACTTGCCAAGGAGCATTTTCTACAATTGTGCCAATTAAAATGTGAAATTGCTACCACTTATTTTTGAACTCTCTTGTTCTGGCAGACAGGAAAGAATGCCATAACTCATCAAGATGCAGCACTGTCGGCTTATCTATGATAGTCCTATTCTCCCTCTAGAATTTAACCTGCTCATGACCTGAGGGAATGCAATTTGATGATTCTCTTCTTCTGTGGTCTCTGTGTCAAAAATGCCAACATGCTTCAGTCTGTATATCAGCTTTGTGTGCCTTTGGAGCACTTGCTGTTTCTGATGGTTTGACATGTGCTGTTGTGCTGGACTCTTCCTGCAAATCTCTTCTGTGCACATAGAAACTTCTGTGCAGAAAGGAGGACACTGCTCATGTCTGTCCTGTAGTGTTTGGAGTTCTTTCATGTTGCACCTTTAGGGGTATCCTGTCAGCTCCAGAATGCTTTAGCACTATGCAGTCGTTAAATCATCTGCATCACCAGAACCCCTGACTGCTATAACACTTTGCAGGGAAAATTGCCTTTCCTAACAAAAGGATTGGCTTACTGGGTATGTCCATGGAGAAGGTTAGTGATATTCTGCCCCGAGGATCCTTTGTCTGGTGTGCCCCTTGAGCTCTGGCCAGTTCTTCCCTTGGTTATGTCTAAAGCCCTCATATTTTGTCCCTTGGAATGATATTAAATATGTGTCCTGGACTTGTTAGAGTACAGTAGTACCAGGGAGTGGGGTGCCAGCTGGGCTCCGGGTGTCTGCATGGGACAGGCAAGGAACGTTCTTGGGACAAAGTGATATTTGTGTGGTGATGAGATGGGGGAGGACATGACTGTGTGTGTGAAAGAAAAGCTTTTCAGTGTTAGGAGTCAGTGAACAAGCTTTGTTATGAAGTCACAATTTACCACCAGCAAAAGAGGAAAAAACTTTTTATTCTGCAAATAGAGAGTGTTGCTTTTCCTTCTTGATGCAGGACATGGGAAAGGTTCCTCACAGCCCTGCCCACAGCAAGCAGGAGTCCCCTGACCTTGCCCCATAGAGCTATTCAGAAGCCACAAATTGAGAAAAGTGGCTGCTCTGCATCCTGGTCCACCTTGCAATACTCTGAAACCAGGCACTGTCCCCAGCTGTGCTGCCAAGGCCCACATGCAAAAAACCCTGCAGAAAATGAACAATGCTGAGTGATCCCACTTCAGTTTTGGCACTCTGGAGAATCACCTCACACACACGATATTTCATCCTGACCAACCCAGGGCCTCTGAGAGAAAGGCACACAACACATTTCCTATCAGGGCGGTCTCCATAATAAACATCAAGGGCTGTCTATCCCCATGTTAAGGCACCTGGAGGAAACAACACAAAAAAAAAGGAGGAAATCAGTCCCACTAGACATTCCTAAAGGCTTTTTCTGGCCCCTGCCTTAACCGAGCACATATTTTAGCCAAGTTTGACATCCTTGCCCAGCTCAGTGTTGAGCCAAACAGAAGCTGACTTTGGAGATGGTCTAAGTACATCTGTCTCTTTATGTGTTTGGCTGTGTAGAATGTGTAAAACAAATAAATAAATAAATAAATTTCAGCCAGCTCCTCTGAGCTTAACTGATTAGAAACAGGCAGGACTGAGTTCTCAAGAGTCACCCTGGGTGATGATGGCCAAGGCTTGGTGTGATGAGAGTGAGGAACAGATGGACATTTGGGATTACCCAGTCCAGTTTCAACTATGTTTTTGACCTCCACTTGCACACAGGACGTGGGAGGGGGCAGCTCTAAGGGGGTTATGTTATGCTAGGAGTCACCTGTAACTTGGGAACATTATAAATTGACATGGTGCAGGAGAGGAGCTGAAAAGCCTAGCTGAGAGATAGAGGGTGGGCTAAAGGGAGGAAGAACAAGAGCAGCCAGGAGTATCAAGGAATGTTTTCGGTGTGAACTACCTCCTAGTGTTGCTCAGCTTTTCTCCCTATGTGTACTCAAATGTTCATGCATGTTCTCCTATCTGCTGTTGCCCTTGCAACATTCACAGAAGATTGATCCTGGAAGGCTTTTAAAGCAAGGAGAGACTGGAATACCTAAATGAGAGCTCTTTAAATGCCCCTAGTCAAGACTTCTGCTGTTCTGTGCTCTGGTGTTATTCCTTTTGATATAGATATACACACCTGGATTCCGTACTTATTTCTTCCATTATAAGCTCTGAAACAGACATTTCCATCTTTCAATTTATTTATTTATCTTTCTATTAGAATCTCTGCAGTTCCTAGTAATGGCAGGTCATTTACAAATCATGCAGCTTTTTAAACTAAGTAATAAATAGATAAAGGGATAAAACCCAAGGTGAATAACCTTCATAATGTAGAAGACTTGCACTTTCCACTAGTGCAGTGTAGTTACTGTTTCTTCTGACAGCGTTTCACAGCTTACCAATAGAGCCTGTAGAGTGTGTGGGTAAAAATAAAATAACCTAGCAATGTTACAACCCCATACATTAAATCTGTGCTGAAACATAAAAATAGAGCTCTAGTTTGCCTGTGTGAAATTACCAAGTTTGCAGATTATTAGCATGAATGTAAAAAGCTTCCAGCACAGCATACGGTAAATACATTAGTGCTATATTCCAGAAATCATCATTTTCCCAAGCTATAGGTCTTGCTGACATATGTGGTGGAAAGGCAAGTTCTGCCAATTGTCTGCTTCCTTCATATCCTCTGAATCTGGTGCAAGTTTAAAGCAATATGCTTAATAGCCTCAGTCTAGTATTTTGAAAAGTTGCAATACTATCTATCTGGGTGGAAAGTCACATATCAATGACATTTGGTTGGCAGAGTGGGTTTGTAGAAAAACGGCAACAGAAACAGTTGGCACTGAGTTTTTATAAAAAAAAAAAGAATCAGAAAATGTGAGTCTGTATGCTGTAAACTCAAAATTTTATTTGCTCATATATCACTTTGTCAGGGTTTTCAATAGCTCTTGTGGAAAATGTGTAAATGAAATATAAAGCAGCTTATACATAGAGTAAGGGTTTTTCCTTTAACCCAATTGATGTTCTCCCAACCTATGCCATATACAATATAGTGGGCAGTACAACACTGTCCTCCTAAAAGAATTACATGAGTCCCCAGGGTGATTTATTTGAGAGAAAGAACCCATCCATTCACATTTTGCAGGACGTGTGTGGGGCAGGAGGGGGTGTGTGTGCTGAATGACTGGTACCCTGCCATGGATGCGCAGGGGTGTAATAGATCTGTATCTTCACATGCCTGTAAGTGGTTGTAGATTTAGAGGAAAGCTACTTTATATTTCCAGTTCAACTCCAATTGGAAACCAGCAAGCCACACTCCAGCCATGGTCCTTCTCCTTCACACTGTAAATCACAGAGAGCTAATAACAATAATAATGCTAAGGCATCCGCCTGCTGAAGCAGTTCTGCACACTGGGTGAGGCAGCAGCCTCTTGAGGCTCAGAAATAAGGAGTTCAGAGTCTCACTGGTGGGCTGGAATCAGCAGCTTTTGGCAGTCTTTGCAGGAGTGTGGATGAGACAGAAAGTCGTCTCTGTGCTGGCACAGAGAATCCTCTTTGGAGTCCTTTCAGGGTGCTTGCCCTGCAGTTCTCCTCCCTCAACACTCAGAGTGACTTTTCTATGGCCTGTGATTAATTGTTGTAACACTTCAGCAGTGAGATCTGCTCTGTCCATCCTGGCTCTGTAACCCAGACCAAGGGCTGACTTCACAGCATTTTTCATATGTGCAAACATTTTATTACATTGCAACTCAAACCTTCTTTCTTTGGGGCAATCTTTGTTCCAAACTACTGTTCCTTTAAAACTCTTATCTCCATTGTTGATGATGGAGCTACAAATATTAGCACTAAAGATACAAGCTGTAAAATAAATGTCACAAATAAACATAAACTGCATACAAACTACGCACACTTTGAAAGCCTTCCTGTCGTTTGCAGTGGTTGATTCCCACACTGTTCCTTGAGGATCAGTTGAGACTGATATAAATCAGAAAATAGCTCCCCACAATAAGCTGTTGGGTAAGTGCAAATTGTCAACATTGATTGTTAATATGGCAACAGAGTGCTTGAAGGGACAAAAAAAGAGTTGGAGAGGAGGGAAGAGCTCTTTCAAGATTCAGCTGTGCCTGTCATAACTTTTAAAAGAGTAAGAGTTTTTGTTAGGCATTAAACTGGAAACCCTGCTGTGCTTCATTTAGTTTCCAAAATTCATAAATGCAGCCTGTTTCCAAAAAATTAATTAGCTTACGAGTTAGGAAAAAAAAGAGCGCGGAAGTTTGTGTACAGTTCTTCAGAGCTTTCTTGTGATATGCTAATGTATGTCTTATTTTACTTAATTGCCATTCAACAGTACTGAACTTTTTGAATACACGATATGTAATGTCACATTACTGCATAGATCACATTTAATGAAATATTGCTGTACTTGCTGTATATTTTCCCCAGCGACATGTAGTGTTTAATGCACATTCTTTAGACCCCAAGACAGTGAAAATTGTGACTGTTAAGAGAACACGATCTCTTGCATCTTCGTCTCAAGCAGTAATAAGCAGATCCTGAAAGATCCTGAAAACTGAAGCCAAATCAGTGGTCACAGGCCAGATTTTGCCATCACAGAGCCTGGCACCCCGGGGTGAATTTACAAAGAGCTTGAGAGCCAGTGGTGTCCCACTCACACACCAAAACCACAACCGAGTGGGGCAGAAGAGATACCTGAGCCCCATCACCAGAGCAAGTGGGAATTTTATTCTCTGAGAAGCCTTTTGGACAGAGGTGTCTTGAATACAACTATTTGCTGCCAAAAAGTACTTTTAAAATGGAGAAACACATCTCTTTTTGTACTGAAAAGGGTGAGAAACCATTTCTGTGAAAGCCAGGCATGGGTGAAACACCGCCAGCCACACTCGCAGTTCCTACCCACGTCCAGGGTTCTGGTGGTGGAAAAAGAGATACGTGCGTGTATTTCATCACGTGTTTTCTAAATAACCAAATTTCTTGCAACCTCTTTGTTATAATTGGGAAGGCAACAAATAACATGTTTTCTTGACAATTAGTTGGGGTTATGTCTGAGTACTTTTCTGTAAACCTGATATTATTGTTTTGGCAACACCAAATATATCTTTAACTTCTGATTTTTTAGCCTAAAAATAGTATTTAAAAAAAAAAAAAGAACAAAAAAAGTACAACTCACTTCAAATTTACAATTTATTTATAGAAGTCAGACAAGAAAGTTGTATTAAATATGTGGTATTTAGTAAACTACATAAATACATAGTAGCTATGTATATCCATTCTTGGGGTCCCAGTTATGCCTATTTATGCTGTTCTGTCATAAACATTTATGTGACATGGAACTCCCATATTTTTAACAGAGTGCTCAGTGATGTTCCAGTAAACATGATGTGCAAACTGGGAGGGGAGTGACAGCACTTATTAGTTCACCACTGAGGGAAAGCCACCAGCTGGATGCAATAGTGTTCAGGCTTGTAAAAACCCACCCCAGCGAGGCTCAGTCACATCAGACACGCAAGAATCTACTTCACCATCAAGGTTCTTCTCTGTGTGCAGCCTGGGATGGCTAATTAGCTGTGAACTCTGTATGAACTTTTCCTTGAGCTTAGTGCTACATTGTGTAGTCTTCCTGGTGTGTAATAGGGGTGAAATCACACTGCAACACTAATGTAATTCAGGTAAAAACAAACAAAGCCTGAGATAGCGCCTGCTGGAGGCCAGGCTTTTATTAGTTCCTGTGCTCAAAGAGGTGTTTCTCCATTTGACCCAAAACAGGCCTTTTTGTCTGGTACTTTGGTTAAAGAACAAGCAGCAAATCATTTGTGGTCGTGACCTGCAGTCAGCCAAGAGATATGAGGTGTGCAGCCCCTATGGCTGGATCTAGCACTGGTCTGGAGGGGGCTTTCAGCAGCAGAAATGGTTTTCAGTTTAAAGAAGGGTTTTCCAAGGTAGGTGACCTTTTCAAGGATTCCTGTCCTTTGAAATATATGTAGGTTTTCCATATTTTTCCATCTTTTCCATATTTTCCATATTGTCAACCAAGGAATAAAGATCACAAGCCCACAATGTTTTACCTGAAATAGTACATTCTTACTCAGAGGACAGGTAAGCAGGGATCCTGGCTGCCTCCTCTCCTATCCCTTTCTTCCTGGGATAACAAACGGCGCTAAGAAAGCCAGGATGTCACACAGCAAAACTTGGGCAAAGAACTATTCACCCAGCCTGCTGCCCCTAAGCAGGATCAATGTAAGCACAGCTACTCACCCAGTGTCCAGAGAGCTGAGGTGGCATCTTTTCATTTGGTAGTGGTCCCTTTCCTTCCAAGGATGTCCCTATAACATAAACAGGGAAATTAATTCAACTATTTGTTTTGAGAAGCAAAGAAAACCTTTCTCTTGTTGCTTCTACAACCATGGTAGGATCAAATTAAAGCAACATAAGTGAAAAATAATAATTTTTGTTATTAACATAAATCACATTTCTGGACTGATTTTCATATATAATCAGATGTTAAACTTATCCAATCCACGGGCCTGTTTCTATACAGCACAATGTGGGATCTTAGGATGTGAAATGGAATAACCAAGGGACTTACTTAATTTTCATTGCTGTTTAATGAATGAATGAATTAAATTCTGTGAACTTTCCAATATCCAGTACAACAGAACGGAACTATTGTGAAACCAGATGAAAACTCCCCCAAATCATTTACACGACACAAAATATGAATCTGCAGCCCTGTGCAAATCTGAGTACAGCTCGGAAACCCTGCAATGAATGGGAACAGCATTTCCTTGTGACAGTGGGAGAGATAACAGGATTGAGTGGATGTGGAAGCAAAAGGCACTCTAAATAATGAACTGCTGAGTAAGAGGGGAGCTGGGATTACAGTACATACCTTACGGCTATCAGCAGGCAATACAGTGAGTGGAAATGGTCTCTGAAAAACGCATTCAATCAGGGAAATTGCCCCGCCTGTAGCTCATTAACAGGATTAAGTCCTGATACAAAGTGACAGTCAGTATTGTTTGTTTAGGCAAAAAGCTCGCTCCCTTTGTAGTTTTTGGCATATCCAGCTGGCTTTAACAATATGGATCTGAGACAGCTAGTGTAGCTTTAATGTTAAATTAGCCAGGGTTAGAAGCTTGCCAAGGCCAGGCAGGAACAAAGTGTTCCTTTTTGCGAAGCTGGCACATGGGGCCAGTTTCACTTCAGTAGCACCCATGTGGTAGGTGCTCCATTTCCCGCATCCCTGGCAGTGTTTTCCCAGGTATTAGATGTCATTTTGTCGCCAGAGCCCCTCGCCATTGCAGCTCCGAGCTGAGCAAACCATGCAAACACCCCATTCCTTGCCGGGAAGGGGTCCCTGTGCTCAGAGCACTGAGCAAAAAGGGGGGAAACCCAAAGACCAGCCCTTTGCCTAGAGGAGGCTCATGCTGCCGAAATCCAAGGCCTGCTCTGGACTCTAAACAAGAGAGACAAGCTCAAGTCCTCAGCTGGTAAAAATTAGTGCTGCTACTGAGAACTTGTGGAGTGTGTTGTGAGACAGCTGGAGTGTGGTGGGACTGATCCATGGCTGGGGCGCTCCGGAGGAACCGGCGCTCGAGGGGCGGCTCGTGCTCCACTGCTTCCTAAGGAGGGAAGCTGGGTTCAGCTGCAAAACAAAGCAAAGAGCCAGGCTATTACAACACTTATTAAACTGCTCTTTTAAAACTGAACCAGATTGTGGTTTATCTCCCTGGTTTGTATTTGGAGGCAAAGGTCTGTGTTTACGGGTGCTAGACAGCAGAGGTTGCGTCAATGGATTTAGGGGAATTATTTGTGTATTCCCGTACAGCAGCATGGCATCCAAACTGCAGAAATGTGTTTGTTACTAGAAACCAGTACTTTCCTTTTTAAATCAACCACTGCATGATGTTCCCTTGTCCTTGTTGCTGCCACCCCACTACTATGCTGTCCAAGACCAGCATAAACCTCTTCTTGCACTAAGAAAATAACATGGAACTGAAACATAAAAAAAAATACATTTATTTTCTCCATAATTATTTATTATGACTTTTTTTTTTTCAGATCTTAATTTAATACCTAGGCCTGGTGGGTTAGGAATAAATTTTCTTCAGAGTTTACCCTAAATCTGCTCATTTGCACCATTTTTTTTCCTCATCAGCTGGTTTAAGAGCCGGGATTCAGAGCTGGACCAGACACTGTGCTCTCTCCAGGAGCACTGCAGTGCTTGTGCCCTTGGGGTCATCTGTCCCAGTGATGCTTTAGGTAATCTGGGTTTGAGAACTGCAGTTTATTGTGTTTAAGAGAACTCAAAACTAAAACATATAACATCCTGCAATGTCAAAACATGTTGTACTGATATCTTAAATGCAATGCGAAATAAACATGGTGATTTTAAAAATATTGAAGCACTGTGAACTTTGTCATTAAGGGGGCAGAAAATGCTGGAAGAGTTTGCTCATGTCACAGCTTAGTGAATTCTAATGGTTAAGAATCAGGCATGCAAGATAAAAGAAGCAGTGTTGAAAAAAAGAAGACTGATCTATTTTAGAAGTCTGATTGAAAAGCAGAATATGTGGATCAAGCTGTACCAAATCTCTACAGAACAGACTGTTTATGCCTATTGTTGCAGCACTGAGAGTAAATGGCCAATATAGCTATAGCAGGCACTAGAATCTGTCATCGCTTATGGCCACAGTAAGGCCATGGATAATGGGACTGTAATGCAATCTAAGTAGCACTGCCATGAAACCAGAGTAATTTAATTTAGATCAGAGGATTCAGTTTGTGTGGTATAGACTTATGAATATAATAATTCTTAGCCATGACAGATTATCCTACCAATGTACTACAGCACTCCAGGCTTTTACAGAAATGCCATCCTCAGTTGCACGTTTTGTTTTAGTCTGTGCCCTGTGATATGTATTAGATTTGTGGTATATATGAGCCACTAAAGACCAAATTGAAATCCCTAAATCCAGTATAGTCTCAGAGATCATAACATAAGCTGAAAACAACAAGAAAAAAATTGTCCCATTAACCCAGAGGATGTAGGTGATCATAAGTAGTTTTTTGAACAAGTAAGAAATAAAGTCATGAAAGGCCGGAGGAACTGGGAAGAATTATCCCTTTTGCAGGAGCATATCTATATTCAGCCAAGGAAATTAATGTCTTGCTTATAGTAAACCATGTCTAGAAGTGTTGGAGGATGATGATCCCACACACATCTATTCTTATGCACAGGAAACAAGTAGGAAACCAGGAAAATTAATTTCTCCATCCAATAGACATGCCCTATTCCAGATCCTAGAGGTGTTAAAAAGCTTACAGTTTCTCTTCTTTTGTTTTGCTTATCTACGTTTTGTTAACCTGTTGTTAAAAAACAGGTAGACACCATTTGTCCATCTCCTTTTGTGTGAGTATCAACTTATAACCATCAAAAATGAGATAAATAACTCCTCTTTCTGGGCTTAAATATTCCAGCATGAAGGACGTGTCCTACCAGCCAAGGAAGACAGTGCTCGTTGTTCCTCACATCAGCCCTATCTGAACATCTTCACCTTTGCCTTGCATGATCTTCAAGAAGTTTTGAAGCATGAGATGTGAAGAGACGTCTTTGGTTAACAGTTGGACTTGATGATCTTAAAGGTCTTTTCCAAGCCAAACAATAATTCTGTGATTTTAAATTACTGCAAACTGCAGGTCAAGTGTAAGGTACCTCCACAATCCTGCTGATCAGAGCAGGGATCTTGGTGGATCTTGCTTAGATTTCCTTTCAACCCATGTGACAGTGTCCCAAGGCTAGAAAATGAGGGCAAACTGAGGGAGGGTGGAATAAAGAGGTGGGGAGATGGAATTTATAGAGACAGTACTCCCTGTATGGGAGCTGAGACATAACTAGAGCTCATCCTCAGAATTAGATTCCAGGAATTGCTCCAGGTCCCTGCAGTCCCCTCTCAATCCTGGTAGCTCCATTTTTAGTGTGTAGAGAGAGGCATCATGAAATGGAAGCTGACATTTCTCAGCAGTGGCTTTCTTTGAAGTGTCAAATCAATTCGTGGGTTTAAGTTTTGCCCTGAAGTATAAGGAAGCCAGTAATGCCCATATCCATGTTTTATCATTGCAACTGTCCAAAAGTTTTATAACTGTGTAAAATACATGGAAAAAAATAAAAAAAATATAATCTTGAGGGACGTAGGGCTTGCATAGAAAAGAAGCCAGTTGGATTTATTTAGCTACTGCATGTTGGATCATTGAATAGAAACTTGATAGTAGCACAGGAACGTAGTAACATCTTTTTAACTTGTTTTTGTTCCATGTATTTTAACTTCACAGAGATTCAGAAAACAGACACTGTGACCCATAAGTGTAGTTAGTTCTCAGCTTGTAATACATATGTGAAAAAATCATCTGTCTGCTTAGCCAAGGTTCACTTGCACTCATGGCATATGGAACTGAACTTTTCCTGTTTTCTCCTCTGGCCAAAAAACTTTGGGTCTAACTTCTATCTGGTGTAAGAATGTTGATTTCAGTTACTTCAGCAATGAATAAGATCCATAGCTTATTTTTAGGTCAGATAATGATCCCAGTAAAACAATACTTATGACTGTAAGTTTGGCTCACATTAATAGATTAAATGTGGGTAGATGCAAACAGATGGCATGGCTTGCTTTGTCACTTCCTGGCAGAACTGGACTCATTAAAACAGCAATTTTGCTGAAGCTTTTGTGGCTGTGATTAAAGTTGCCAAAACTTTTAAATAGGCAGAGTTTCAAAGTGATAGTTGGGATGGTTTCCAAATGTATCTGGCATGGTACAGCTCTCCACACTAGACTTGTAAAGCTGGATATTTTTGAGAATAAAGGAGATCTTTCATTTACCCAATAGGCACTTCTGTAATTTCATATGTCATCTGTTGTATTTGTAAGAATGTTTGTTTCCCTCCAAAGAACAGTCAGTGGGAAGTAATGAAGGATTATTTAGTAAACAGTATGCTAGAAGGCTGTAACAGCACTGACGCTTCTTCTCTGAGCTCTGTCAGAAACAGCACGCAGTGAAAATGTTCAGACAGACGACAATTCACAAGTGAATGTGTGTGAGAGGGAGAGATGAGCATGTGGAAGCTGCTGTGCAATAAGGCAGAGTGCTGACAATTGCCAGCTCTTACCCAAACTGCAGTTTGCTTCTTTTGCAGGGAGAGGTGGTGCTGCTGGCAGGAAGAGCAACACTTCTTTCAGGCTGAATTCAGGGATGTTTACAAAAGCTTTAGTATTTTGGCATTTATTGCCTGAGGAAAGGGTGGGTTTCAGTACTGCACTGGTGCTACAGAGAAATGTCTTGTCCAGAGCCTCAGTGCAACCATGACATCATCATCATCATCATCATCATCATCATCATCATCGTAATAACAATAACAATAACTATATATATATATGTATTTAACCTTTATGTCGTCTGTTTTTTCATTGTCAGAGTGGGTTTACTGTTTTTTTTTAAGGAGAAAGGCAAAGGATACAGAACTGTCTGAAGATTAATTGCTGTAGGATGCTATAAAACTTACCTGCTAGTGTCTGTAAAAGGGATAGATACAAGGGCAGAGGAGAGCAGAAGTTGTTTGACATTTCTGAGTTGAGGCTGAAGCTGGGAGATATTGTATGAACAGAAAATAATTTGTCTACCTGTGATTTTCATAGAATCATAGAATTGTTAAGGTTGGAAAAGACCTTTAAGATCAAGTCCAATTGTCAACCCAGCGCCACTGCCATGGTCACCATTAAACCATGTACTCGAATGCCATATCCACATGGGTTTTTTACACTTCCAGGGATGATGACTCCACCACTTCCCTGGAGAGCCTGTCCCAATGCTTGACAACCCTTTCTGTGATTTTTTTCCCTCTACTATCCAATGTAAACTTCCCCTGGCACAACTTGAGGCCATTTCCTCTCATTCTGTCACTTGTTACCTGGGAGAAGAGACTGACCCCCACCTGCCTAGAGCCTCCTGTCAGGGAGCCTGATACGGTTTCCCCTGAACCTCCTTTTCTCCAGGCAAGTTAAAAATAAAGGCATTGCTTTTTGCTGGTAATTAGCAGATTAAGACCTGGATCTGGTGGTTGAGGATGTTGAATGAAAACTCAGATGAATCTGCTCAGTGGAAAACATATTTGACATTTGGAAAAATGAACCAAATATTTCATAGGTTTCAAATATATAGCAGGCATTTTAATTCCCCAGGTTCCAAGAATATTGCAAACAGGCCACATAGAAAACCCTGAAGTTTGATATACAGTATCTGGCTTTAGGAAGGAGATTATGCTTGCACATGTGCTGGTCTATTGCAGTTAATGATATATGAGAAACACAGTTTTAATGGGTTCACATATTATTTATTATGGGAGCAGAACATCATAAATTTGATAACCAGATCCTACTAATTTGCCAAAATATGTAAGAAACACAGTGACATAATTGTGTTTGTACTGTATTCACTTGTGTGGAGTAGTTTAATTTATATTTATGGGAAATTTCCATTCAAAGGCAACTCATACAACAATATGTGCTTCTGTACATACTTGTACAAGATCTTACACAGACATGTAAAAATCTACTACAAAATACTGGTATCTCCAGGGGGAAAAAAAGGACTGTTTTACAATTACAGATTTGAAACTGCTTATAGCTTATTACTTTGGCAAGAGTTTAGAACCTGGCTACATTTCTGCAACTTTACAGAAAAATATTGTCCCAGTAAGAAAAGCAGAAAATAGCTGAACATCTGATGAGAATCTGTTCCCCTGATTTATTAACACAGGTCCTGGAGATGTAAAGGTCAGTTTGTCAGATGTAATTCTGTGCCATCACACTGGATGACTCATCTTCTAAGCAAGAAATCAAGAGCAGCTCAGCATGAAGGAGCTTCTAAGTACTCTGTGAAACTTTCCTCTCCATTAAAATTCAGAGACTGATTCTAACTATAATATGAAAGGGACCAGTAGTGCTGCTGAAAGGCAGTTTGTTACTGAAATGACACATTCCCACAACACTGAGTTTTTATAGCAAATACAAAATCATTCATGAGTGGCAAAACCATCTCCAGTTTTAAAGTGAAGCAAGAATCCCATTCAAAGTAGTGTAATGAACTGTCAGTAATAGATATTCTCATGAGATTATTATTTTAGCTCTTTTCAGAAGGATCTGGCAGGAGAAGAGGATGGAGGAAGGAACTCAACCAAGCTGTGCAAAACCTCTTACTGCCATGCAGTGAGTGATTCTTACATCTGATTCCTTCCTGCTCTTGCAAAGAAAGTTGAAAATTATTTGATTTGGACACACACAGTTTAAGGCAAAACTATGGTGTCTGCAGGAAAGACCTTGTGCTGTCCTCAGGAGGGATGTTCCTTTCCTTTCACTCCCTCTAAGCAGTGTGACTGGTTTGCTGGATGTGTCTTGCCAAAGCAATGGCATGAAGGGTGTTTTCCTCAAGAGAGGAACACATTTCAATGTGTCAGTAAATAGTCACTCTCACAACTCTGGAATTCCCAGCTCTTGTTCCATGACTGATTTTCATGAGCAGCCATGGTAGCTTCCCCTTTTCTTCACATGAGGAATTTGCAGTATTCTCTCTCAGATGGGAGAAAGGTGGGAGCTCAATTAGATTCACTCCGTTCTGTGATCTCAGGTCGAGGGGTCATCAGCTGCTTGCAGCTTTCAAGAAGGAGATGGAAGAGTTTGTTTTGTTTATCAGAAACCAAAAGCCTGCCTGAAGCAGAGATGCAGCTCTGGGTGACGTGAGTCCAACCAGCTGGCACAGCCTGGGCCTGTGTGTGGCCCTGGGCTGGGGTCCCAGCTTGGTGTTGTGTTGAGAAGCTGATGGGTTACAGATGACCTGCCCACCTTTTCATTGAGTTTTCTTGAAAGCTGTGCACTGCATAAAAGCCACAAAGAACAGTCTGAAGGGTTATAAGAGATCATGTATGAGATATGATACCCTTAGTATTTGGCTCCAAAAACTATAAAATACTATTAATTAGGGAGCTGACCTGTCGTCTCTGAGGGCTGCATGGAAAGAAGGACAAGGAGCGTGGTAGCATCTCTCAAAGGGCACTGAAAACAGTAAGCCCTGACACCAAATTTGAAGACCTGAAGGATTTCTTTGAATATTAAGGCTGAAGTCCTTGCTACCCTCTGTGTACTGACATGTACACACAAAGATATGGATGTATATTTTCAGATTCCTGAATGTCAGTTTATGTCATAGGTCTTGAACAAATGTTAAGCCTATTCCATGTGAGAGTGTGACTTGAGAATTAGGAGAAAGAAGGATTTGGTTCTGCCAGTAACTATAAATAGCTGCAAAATAAAAATAGATCAGAAATGAGGCAAGGAGAAGCTGAAAGACCATTTTTAATGCTCCTTCGGGCCCCTCAGTTAAGGAAGCCTCTGATTCCTTTGTTCTTTAACAGCAAATGTCCCTTGATCTGAAGGGTGTTTTGTTGAGCTGCTATTTCAGCCATACAGTATTCCAGGAAAAAGAGGGGTCCCATCACCAGACTTTCTTACATCCTCTTACAGGTTGTGGTCACCTGCTGCTGTTGTACACTGGTTTTATTGGCTGCAATTTGAAAATGATTGACTTCAGAGTAAGCCTCTCTGTTCTTCCTCCCTGCAAACAGAGAAATTTAAAATCTGTGCAAGTGGATTCAACGTTTAAACTCCTTTTTGTCTGACTTTTGTCCTTCAAAAGCCACATGTCAGCTTCTGCTTAACAGGTGATGTTGTTTTATGTCAGTAGTGGTCTGCCTGAAGTGCAGTGTGGGAGCAGCAGGGACAGCTGCCCCTCAGCAGCCCTTCAGAGCCCTTAAAAGACACTCACATAAGGGATGGGCTGTGTCTCCTCCTCCCTTTGACCAGCCTTAACCAGGGCTTGCCAAACAAACACAAACAAGGCATTGTAGTCTGCCCGAAATAAAAACATTCACTAATGGGGAAATAGAGACCTTGGTGGAAAAATGAGCCTCAGAAACAGCAGTCAACTGTATAAAAGCTTTAATCCATCACTCTTCTGGTGTGACAGGGTACCAGGTTAAAGAGGCAGGTGGGATATTCCTTGTTTGGAAATGCCATCCCTCCAGTGACTTGCTGTTTTCTGCTGAACAGAAAAACCTTACTCCACCCAAAAAAATCCCCAGCCTTGTACTCATATCAGTCACAAATCTGCAAAATATTTTGATGCTGTTTGGCCTCCGAAGAAAAGTGGGCAAAAGTAAACAAAATCCTCATCTTGAAGGGAATTTCTCTTCATTTCAGCTTAAAAATATGTCAGAGGTGAGCAGTGACAAACTCAAGGAAGCCACAGATGGTCTAAATTAGCTTCCACAACTGATACAGCAAGGGCCAGATACACTGGACTAGCCCAGCTGCTGTTCCAGTGATGCCAAACCTTGTATTTTTAAGCCAGCATGGGTGTTTTGCGTCAGCGTGGCATTATAAAGCCTCCAGTGTGCACCAGCCCACCTCCTGAACACCTAGACACTTGGTTTATTCAGAGAAATCCCTGCCCTGAGCAGTGTTTCTCTTTATGAGGATTCCTGTCTAGGTGGATTGACTTTCACAGGAAGTGAACCATTTTTTCCAGATCCACTTCCATTGATTTCTGTGTAGAGCAGAGGGCATCCAAAGCAACCTTGCAATAATGTGCATACTAAGTCCTTGTTCATACAAAGGCCCTTACACATGCTGGAGAAGTCTAAAGAGGTAAAACCGGATGTAATCCCTCTCTAAATTGCCAGAACAGTGCAAAGGGCCTCCTTGGTGTAAATAAAATTCAGGGCATAGCTGACTAAGTTGTATTTCAAGATGTTCCTTCCCAGAAGTCCTTGTTCCTTTGAAAGCACCAGAAGAGGGGAGCTTGGAAGAGAACCAAGAGGGCAAAAAAGAAAAGAACATTTTATAGATCAATATCCCTGTCAAAGGCAAATATTTTCTCCTGTTTTGTCTGGCACAGGCAATTTTGGAGGGATATTTTTAGAATAAGTTACATGGATTTTTGATTACCTTAAGAGGTTTATTTTCTGCCAAAACAAAGGCATCATATTTCTCTAACCAGAATGTGGCGCTTACTATGAGGACGGCCAAATCTTGCACATAATCATTGAGGTCATATGCAAATAAAAGGCACCATACTTTGTGTAAATTCCCATTTTAGCAATCCTTACAACATTTCTCTTTTATAATATTGTAAGTATTTTCTGAAAAGCTCTTTGGGACCAGTCTATTAAACCGTAACCAGCCTATTTTCCTTCACTTCCTGCTGAGGAACTGCCTTCAAGGAATACTTTGAGATTTAAAAATTAAAAAAAAATAAAATTTAAAATGCTTTTCAGCAGCTCAGTTTGAATTAATACTTTAAATGCAGTGACATTTGTAATATCTAGTTCATCTGCTGCTGTCATGGTCCAGCACAACAGTGATGGTGCCAGTGGGGTGGAAGACACAGGAGGAGCTCTCAGTGCTGATTCTTGTCCTTCAAGTGACCAAATGCTACTGTGTGCTGCAAAACCCGGGGTGCCACAGTCCTGCCAAGCCCTCAGAGAGCCAGTGCTTCTCTGTCCTCACCAGTCTATCACTCCCTGCTTCCTCCTGTATCCCCTGCCCCAGACTTCATCAAATTTCCTTTTTTGCCTTTTCTCTGCAAAAAGCATTTGTCTGGCACGTTGAAAGGGCTCGTGGGAAGTGCATTGTCTCATGTGTTCCTGCAGGAGGATGCCAAGGCAGGGGCTGCTGCACTATAACAATATTTCTTGTATGTGAGTACAGTAATTAGGCTATGGCATGTAAAGCTTACTAGCAGTATATTCCAAATCCACTGCTGCTCTAAAAGGAATTAATATCGGGTCTGAAGACATTCAGATTACTGTCCCTGCTGACTCCTTTCTGCAATCAAACCTTACAAAGCTACCTACTGTTCTGAGCTGTCTTGTTCTGGCCATTTACTGACATCATTGAAAAGAAAATACTTCAAACCCAGCTTTTTTTGTGTCATTTCAGGCAAATGATTATCTGGTTTAAAGCTCCATCCATCCATCCATCCATCCATCCATCCATCCATCCATCCATCCATCCATCCATCTCTCTCTCTCTCTCTCTCTCTCTCTCTCTCTCTCAATCCCCCCCTCTACCCCCATGCAATAATGGAATTAGGTGAGAGTGGTGGGAAGATTTTTAACACTTGGTCTTGCAGGATGGATTTTCTGTCTCTTTCTTCCTTTCTGCACAAAACCTTGTAAACATTTTTTACCCACATGCCATCTCTGCTTCATCTTTTCCACAGTCCCCTCTTTGGAAATATCTGCCACCGTACCCCTCTGCTGCCTTGGCTCTTGCCAAATTACAGACTCTTGTTTAAGTCACACTCTTCCAACCCTGAGTTATACCTGATCTTTTATCCTTATCTGAATGGCAGAGCTCAGCAAATTATTGTTCATGTCAGCCTGCACAGGCTGCCAACTCTTCCAGTCATCACTGACCTCCTGTTTCAACAGAACTGACAATAAAGAAGTCCTGGCTATTCTATTGCAACTGATAAAAATCTTTTTTTTTCATAAGTAACAGCAAGAAAACTGCCAGGTAAAGTCAAACACTTCTAGAAAAGTGAAAAGAAACCCTCTCTGAGTGGCTTGAAGGACAGATCCACTTTTTTATTGAGGAGACAGAGCAATTTTGTGTCTTGTTTTCCTGACGTGATGTGAAGGCAAAGACAACTGACCCAACTTCTTGGAATACACCCTCTGTCCCTGAACATAGACTAGACTAAACTAGACTAGAACAGAGGAGTTCAGCTGGAAGGGACCTACAAGAGCCATCTAGTACAACTTCCTGACCATTTCAGGGCTGACCAAAAAGTTAAAGCATGTTATTAAGAGCATTGTCCAAATACCTCTTAAACACTGACGATTTTGGGGCATGCACTGTCATTTTCTGTGTCTCACTCTCTGTTTATCTTGCTTTCCAGCCATAGACAGTGTGGCATCTGAGAAGATCTTTACTACCTTCCCCTAAGTGCAGCCGTTTTGCCCAAGGGACGAAGACTTAAGGGACAAAGGTTTCCCTTGTGCTCAGCAGCAGACAGCCACGTCATGCCGATGTGAGATTACAGATCCCTTCCATGATGGTAATAAATCCTCAAAGCCAACTGGCTGGAGAGAGCACCTGAACATGATAGCAGCTCATGGTGCCAGCAGAGAGCCCCTGGAGCCTCACGGCATGCAGGACGTGTCCAGTGTGTTTCCAGTCATCAGATCCCAAACTTATGTCACTTACTTACTTTGTAAATGCTAATGAAGAAAAAGGACCTTCTCACTGTGTGAGGCTCCCTTTCACTACTTCCCCACATTTGCATGCAAACACTGTCTGATTTCAGCTTGTAATAGATACCAAATTGTCTAAATGAATCTTCACTACAAAGCCTCCCTCTTACTTATGTTTCCCAAGCATCCCTTTCCTTTACTGACTGCCATCAGAACTACTCTTTGCCTGAAAGGAACGAAATAAACAGTAATTTTATAGGAGTCAGACACAAACACTTTCATTGCAGCAGAACATTATTTACTAACCCAAAGAGCGCAAGCTGGTTAAGTTTGAACCAGTGGTTAAATCCTTTGGGGAAGTTTGGGACAAAATTACATCCTCCACATAGAGTGTTTAGGTTTTCTGTAGAAAGCCTTTCACTCTCTGTGACATTGTGTTGTTTTGCAGACTAATTTCTATGGAATATTTTAGCCCTATTCCCTTCTAAAACTCTTTGCCATAACTATGAGGACTCCTAAGTGATTCCAAGACTGCTGCTGTTCCTCTTTGAGGACATGTCGGTGTGAGTCTCTGAAGATGCAGGCTGTCACTGCTCTACCTCAAATAAGGTGGGAGGGTGGTAGTTTGCATTCATCTGTGGCTTCTCGTGGGCTATTTCAGAGTACCTGCCCTTCACTTTTGTTTTCTATTGGCCTGCACAATCTTACTGTCACAGAGAGAGAGCTCCAAACAGAAGACATGTCCTTCAAGAGACTAATTACTTTTCTGTGATGTCTCAGTGCTGTTTCTTCCTCCAACAGGGTGGCTCAAGGAGCTTGTTGAAAGATACAATATACTTTTCCAAGCCCAGCTACAGCCCAGTCCAGCCTGGCAATAAGTGCAAATGGTATTTGGGCTGGTGACCCATTCAGGAGGAGACGATTAACCTCCATTCTGTCCTCAGTCCCCAGGTGTTCACATTACATAGTCCTTCTGCAGTGGTCTCAGCAGAATTATTAAACACAGACAATCCCCTCTTCCCTTAGGAATGACCTACAGGTCAATGCAGTGGCATGGGACTGGAGGGACGTGGGGTCTGACGAAGCTTCCTGTCCAGTTGATTAGTTGTACCTCCCCTTCTTCACATTTCCAGCTGCTGTAAACAGAGGTGGATTCCTTGGCTTCAGACTGAGCTGAGCAAATTCCAGTTTTCAGAATTACAAGCCACTCCAGTATTTCTCTGGGGTATCAAACTCACACGAGCTGAGACAATTAAGCCTCCACATTTTACCAGCCCTTCCTGAGTAGCACTGGGAGGAAAGGCTTCACAGGAAGGTACTAACTCCTCTGTCTCCTTCACAGGATCTGAGTCCATCTCCGTTTTCCCCTGATGAATTCTCCAGCCTCATACAGCTGGCACAGACATTTTCAATAGCTATGACTACTAATTGAGTTAATTGTCTGAATTTTCTTCCTTGTGGAAGGTTTTCTTCTAGGGCTAGATCCATTCTCTGAGGTGTGCTAATTCAGTTTCAGGTGGGCTCTAAAAGGTCTCTGACTGGCATTGCAGGCCCCATACTCTGTTTAGTAGTCTTTCTAGGTGCTTTGGATTTGGGGGTGGTTGAATGAATATGTATATATTTATATAATGTTTTTAACTTTGACACAAACATTAGTGTGTGCAGTCCAAATATTTCAGTTTTTTATAGATTGATTCTTTGCTCAGGGAAGTGTCTCTCCTTTTCTAAAGATGAAGAAGGTATTTGTCTCAGTCACAATCTCATTTAATTTCTGTTTTGGAACAGTTTTCTGTTAGAATTAGTGTGTCTGACATGTGTGCTATTTGCAATTCATTTATTATCCTATGAAAACTATTCCTCCAGTTTATTATTATTGTTTCCCTCCCTGTTGCTCACAGACACCCTTTTGTAGAGTGCATGTAATGGGTTTTGGCAAAACTTTGGCTCTTTTTTTTTTTTTTAAAGTTCATTCTGTTATTTAGTCTTTTCCAAAGACACTCCAAAATTCTCCTGCTGTACGAGGTGATGTTGATGAGCAGTGATGGGTGCAATGTTCACACGAGTCACTTACCCAGCTCTTCCATTTCTGCATGTTTGGTGTGTGACACGACCTTTCCATCTAGCTGCCTTGCAAAAGGTCTGTTGTTCTCAAAACTTCTTCCTTTGACAGGAAAACACAATCTTCCTTCCCGTGAGCTCTTCAGCAGATGCCATTTCATGGAAGTTCTCTTTTAAGGCAGGAAAAGTGTCCTTGTCACATCTTATTTTTTGTGGCGTTGCATCCAGGCTTAGGTCCTGCTGTGGTTCTCGAGATGTTGAGGAGCTTGTGCTTTCTGGTTTCATAAAACCAACATGGGACCTCTGAGATGGGTGCAGTGTGCTGCACAGACCCACCTGTGTGTCTCCATGCACTGTGCACAGTTACAGCCCTCCAGGAGCGTGGAATGTGGTCAGACTTCCTTGTGAAGCAGCAGCTCAACAATCCATTTACAAAGAAACTACTGATAAGACTTAGAAAAATCACCCTTCGAATATTTAGCATTTCCCAAAAGGTCTGGGTAAAATTTTGAATGGAATAATTTATTTATTAAAAAAATGTAATTTAGTTGTTCCAAATTAATTATGATATTTTAGCTAAATTCAACAAAGAATTGCAACCAGTTAATATTTGGGGGACTATTTTCAAGATGCAAGCATTCTGATGGATTAATTAATTTTACCCCAACAGTGAAGCCTACATTTGCCTCTGTGAAACCTAACCTAAACCTGCCTATTGTTCTCCTCTGACTGTCTAGGACACTTTAGTGAGAAGCTCAGGTGTAGATCCTGACAGTGAAGATGTCTGGTTACAGGGATAAGTCCCAGCTGAGACAGTCAATGGGAAAACAGGGCCCTTTTGTTCAAGAGTCTTTAACAGAGCACAAAACAAGATCCCAGGAGCTTATACATTTTGTTGAAAAAAGTCACCAGATGAGACAGATTGGGACAGACAAGGTTAAAAAAGTTATTCAAGGTCATTTAACAGCTTAATGGCAGGGCTGAGAGCAGAGCAAGGTCAGTGCCTCATTCTCCAAGCCAAATGGCATCCCCTAATTATTTATGAAGGTTCTTGGCATTGGGCATGACTGAGAGAGGGAAAAGGCAGCCCACACTGCAAGGGACAGAGCACTGAGGAGACAGGGAGCATGACAGCATCAAAGAGGTGAATGACTTCATGGTGTTCTTTTGGCCCATTATTAGTTTCTCTTTGTGGGCATTTTGAAAGGAAAAATTTGTTAAAGGGAATTTGAACGAGGCAGAGATGTAAACAGAGGCACTGGCAGGGTGCTTTAGACACAGAGGCAACAGGGAAGAGAGACATGAGAAGGCAAAGGGAGCACAAATCTGGACCATGAAGAAAGGAGTGGGAGGAGAGGATGGTGACAAATTTGGAGGGGAATGGTAACAGATGGAGCATCCAAATACACACAGCAAAGACAGGAGAGAAGAAAAGAGGCAACTGGGTAATTGGGTTGTTTCTGTGTTAACAAGAGTTAAGATCCTTGAGATTAGAGAAAACTACAACACTAAAGAGCTCTTTGGATTGTCCTCCAAAGGTACAGCCTCCCCAATTCCTGCAGGCTCAGAACCAACCTGCCACCTCTGCAAGGACATGAAGCCAATACTGTTCTTTGGAAATCCTTTTGCTTCAGACTGGCTGGTGTCTCTGTATGGCCTGACTATGTCTGGCCTTCCTAAATGTTCAGATTGAGTACCTCATATATTTAATACAGCATTGCAATACTTTCTGTGGGATGGTTGGGGAAAAAAACCCCAAAAAACACCTGAAAGGAGGGTTCTGCACATTCCCACTACGAGGGACACTGTCAGGGAAAAAGAGTACAGAGGGGGAGCCCCATGACATGGTTTTTGAAACTGAAATGTAGGAATCAAAAATAACTTACAATAGACCTTACTGGAGAATTCTGGATTTGCACCCAGAAGCCACAATTACACACATACAAATTGATTATTTCCTCCTCCCTTTCCATGAGGTTGGCACTTGGCTTTTTGTGTGATTTTCCAGCACCTTCACATCCAGCAAGACAGGAGTGGTCCAAGTTTAACACTAGTGAAGCTCTCTATAGAGAAAGAAGTAACTTTAGTGCTCTCTAAAGAGAAAGAAGTAACTTTAGTATGAGCTCTGAAGAAAATTCAGTTAAAAATATATTCAAAGGTGTAAAACAGGAAGAGAAGGAAAAACCCTTTATATTAATGAAAAGCTTTTTTTCAGAAGATTTAATAGGCACCAAAATATTTTCCCAACCTCTCCCTGGCTACACTTGAGCAGTGGAAACTCATTTTTCTGTGCCTGCCATTCTCTTTTGTTAGTTTTATTCACAATTACAGGGTGTTGGACTCGCAGGGAGAAAAATGTGTCTTTGTATCTAATTCCCAAACCCACACATCTGCACGCCTGTAAATGATGATCCAGTTTAAAATACAGAATGAAAGGGTCGTTTTCTTACCTGCAAGGGATGCAAGACAGGTGAGAGGCAGCCTGTCCCTCCTGCTGTGGGCTTGGTTATGTAGGTGAGCAGAAGGGCAGAGGAACAGGTCTAACAGCACAGGGCAGCCCCTGCCCCTGTCTCCCCTTCCCCTCAAGCTCTGGCCTTGTCCTCCAGAGCAATGTCTATGACTGGACCTCCCTCTCTGCTACAAGATGTCTGAAACCTCTGGAGAAGTGTATTAAAGTACTCACAATCTATACAGGAAAAAATTCCTGGGTGGAAAAAGAACTCTATGCAGAAATGCAGGTGCTTTGTGGCCCTGTGTCTTCTTGCAATACAGGGAATCATCCCTCACTAGTGCTCAAACCAACACCTGTTTAAGAACTTGTGTCCACAAATTTTCTGTGCTCAGGATCCAAAATAGGTTCACAGCATTGGGATGCTCAGTTCTTGTCCTTGAGGAGGTACAACGTGAACAGGAAAGAGAGAGGGGCAGGATTCAGAGTAAACACAGGGGGGATAAGATGGTAACAGGTGAAAAAGTCTCTGCAAGGCTGTGATATTAAGAGCAAGGGGTTGGCTGCCTGTGAGAATTATGGTCCCACTTCTGGTACCTCACTTGGATTTCAGTTTTCACTCTGCTCTGCGTGAGCTGAAAGGTTAGATGAGAAATGGCAAAAGTAGTGTAGACCAAAATCCTGGCTAAGGGATTAACAGCCCCAAATTTTTAATCAATTCTGTCTTAATCCAAGTTCTTTGAAAAAATAAAAGGAGGTATTGGGAGATAATGTTGGAAGAGATTCTGCAGAAGTGTTTTATCCTAGAACCCATTCCTCTAAGGCAGGATCAGTTCTCATGGACACTGAAATCATTCCTGCCTCAGTTGTTTATGAGACACTCCAGTGGTGGAGGTTTCACAGATTCTTGAACAAGAGTTTTCTAGCACAAAATTAATCACATCAGGAGAAAGTCTCCCTGGATAGCCAACCTGAAGCTCTCTTAGAGCTGTTGAAACCAATTACTCCTTTTCCTGTCACCACTGGACATGAAGAGCTGTTTGTCTTTTTCTCCTCTGCAGCTGCTTTCTAAGTTTTTCCTGCTCCATTTCAGTACTCTTATATGAAGACTAAATAAACCATATTTTTGCATATTTTGTTTACTACAGCTCTGACTGCTTTGTGTTTTTCTTTGAACAATCACAACTGGTCCAGTAGGTAAAGCTAATTTAGGGAAGAAGAGAAAGCAGATGATACCTTGATATCCACTTTGGACCAAAATGGATTGAATAGGAAAAAAAGAAGTAAATTAAAGAATTCAATACAAAAATCCCCAAACTGTTCACACATGATACCTTGATGTCCACTTAGGACCAAAACTGATTGAATAGAAAAATAAACACTAAATTAAAGAAGTCAATACCAACCCTCCCTCACTGTTCACCTTTTCTCCTGCCCAGACATGCTGTGTACACCCATGCAGCTCCTGCTCCTTTTACTCCAGCAGCTGTGAGGTTTGTCAGCCCTTTTTGTGGCAATTACTTTAATTCTCTGAAACCAAAGCACCTGCCAGAGAAGTGGCTTGTTTTACAAAATCAAGGCCCATTGAAACATTTTAAGGAAAACAGTTGTTTCATTCTATAAAGATACAGATCTCTTGAGTCAAGGAGAGGAGATAAAGGGGGAAAGTTTGACATTTGACTTCACTCTGGAATGCAGGTAAAGGCTTGAAATATAAACTCTGAGATGAACAGGTTTGATTAAGATATCATTTAAAACTACTGTCCTTTTCCTTATTTATTTGTAACTTTGAAAGAAAGACAAATAAGCCTTATCTTTGCCATTGGACAAAAAAAAATAATGCAAGCTGGCAGCTTTCACTGCAAAAGTCTGAGTGACTTTGATGGCTACCATGAAAGCATGTTGGTCTGTTTGATCTTTTGTTGGCTAACTGCAGGTTTGGGGATGTTACAATACATGTTTACAGAATGTAGGCTGGCTGCAAAGCCTCACCTCAGGTGAAAAGACACAGCTGGTTTTAAAAGCAAGCCAGGCCAGGATAAAAAGCAAAAGAGGTTGCACAACAAGTTATGAAATTTCAAAGGTAATGCATGGGTTATATGGCCAGCATAAAACAAACAAAAAAATGTACGCTATCAGAAAAGAGTGCAAACAGACCGGGATTTGGTGAGATCCCTTGTAGTTCAAAGCCAATTTTGTGTTCAGTATAGAGCCAAAACACATTCCCTTTGATGGTGATTAAAAAAAAATAAAAAAATAGCTAATTCAAATATCATCACTGAAGTTGTAGGTTAGCCCTCCTCCTCGGGAAGATTTGCTTTCACAGTTCCTTTCTTACTGCACTGCCCCACACCCAGGCTGCTCCCACCAGCCAGATTTTCTACTGCTGGGGCTGAGAGTGAAACCATTTGTGTCACAGGATGTAACCAGCTGATTGCCAATATCGGTCACTGGCATGGGTGCAATTGAAGTGTCTGGTCACCCTGTGCCACCACTCTGTTCTGCTTTGAACAACGATGCAGTAACACTTGGCTTTAGAGCAGATGACCATTAGGTGCTCTTCTTGCTTCAGGGAAGTCAGACTTCTGGCCTTACTGGGGCACATGGACCCGCAGGCAGCTAAGAACTGGGTTGCAGGAGCTTAACTGAAGTCAAACTTTTACCTGAAAGACATGCTAAGGACTGAGCTAGACCTTCAGCCCTGCTCACAATAGTTGGCAACTAACTCTGCGAGGGGGCAAAACTCAGAATTACGCTTCTACAAGGTTGTTCCTACAATAAGTTAGCACAAAAGGATTGGATGAGTATCTCCAAGGGGTTGCTGCTGAGGTCCTGACACCCACACATGACACGGCTCAGAAGGGTTATTTCCACAGACATGTAGTGTGGTTTCCTGCACAGAAAGGTGCTGCCAGGAACATGGGTTGAAGCAATGTCCAGAGGAGAGTTTGGGACCCTCGCATCCCTGTGGGAGAACATCTGGGGCGTGCTTTAACAGAGGCTTTTTGTCTCCCACAAAAGGAATCTGGTGCACTGACATTGCTGTGTGAACCCAGCAAACTCGGCGAACTCTGTGGTAAAGGGAGTGATGGGGAGTTGTGTCCAAACCAAAATACTCATGTAACATAGCCAGCATTTACAAAAAGGGAGAGGGGCCAGCCCACTTCTCCTCAAAACACAGGATGTCCCTTGAAACCACAGTGGGGAGGTTTCTTGCCAAAGGCTATGAGTTCAGGTTGCTCCCACACCTGCAGGGAGCTGGACTCGATTGTCCTTCCAGCTTCAGGTGTTCTGTGGTTCTGTGCTCTTGGTATCTCACTGCACTGATGACAAGTGCTGTTCATCCTTTGGTCCATGGCTGGAAGCTGTGCAAGTCAGTTCATGCCATTCTATTTCACGTCAACTTTACTGCACTGTTACTATTTCTTGGAGAGCTGGTGCCAGAGAAGAGTACCTAATGGGCCACTTGGTCTTCTTGATGGTTTTTGAATGTCCACATCCTTTTGCTTTTGAAGATACAAACTTCGCCATTGGCTCCAGAAGGGCATTGGATTTGGACTTCACTTACTGTAATAACCAAGAGGAAATACCCTGATTTTTGCTATCCTGATTATAACCCACAACTACTGATTACTTGGAATTTTATCATAATTGGTAAAATCTTGTTTTTCAGTTTCTTTGTGCTTTATTGAATATTTTGTGTGTATAAACTGTCTGTTGGTCTATTCATAAAAACACCAATTAAATCTATCTCTGTTCTTTAGAGGAAAAGTGAAATTTAAGAGAGAGGATACAGTTTGTCCATGATTCATTCTGAAAACTTGTTATGCAAGTGGTAACAAACTATGCTGGTAAACAGTGAGAGGCAGGGGACAATTTTCCAGTTGTGATGTGGGTTGTTTTCAAGTTCACTGTATGAAGATGAATGCCATGCTCTTGGTTCAGTGGAGATGGCTCTCCACCCCAGGTGAAACATTCATTAAACTCCATATAGATACTGTCTCTTTTGGGAAAACCATATAGGAGCTCATCAGAGTGAGAGCTGCATAGTTCCTTCTAAAATTTCAGCTTGATCCATGGGCCAGTAGAGGTTACCCCTTGTCAGAGTGGTCTCTAAGTGTTTTATTCTCTTTGTTCAACCTCCAAGGATGCAGGCTGATGACAAAAGCTCCTACCATGTCTGTTATGGAAGCATCTGTGTATGGAGGGGATGGGGGGCAAGTGAGAGGGGAAATCTGGGAGAACTTTTCAATGATCATTTTTCTTGTTTCCCTGGTGGATTGCATTTAAAAGTTGCTCTGTCAAATTTTTTTTTTTTTTGGCAAGATAATTATCATTTTGATAAATTACTTGGAATAGTTAAAACAATAGGAATACACTTGAAATTGCTCTGAGAGGTCTCAGTGGTCCCAGTAGACATGCTGAAGAGCAAGCACAAAAACCCCAGAGAAGTATGTAGTTAAACTAATTGATAAAGATATTTTAAATTAAAGAATGTGTAGGAATGCACAGAAATCTTTAAGTAATGGGGGAATAGGCAAAGGAACTTGGTTAAATACAGAAAGTTTCTCAACTTTACCAGAATTTGTTTAATATAAACTCAACAGAGTCATAACTGTCTGTGAGACATTTCATAGTGCCTTGGCTCTGCTTTTCCATTGCTACGCCCGGCTGAATGTGGAAAATACACCTTACTGTGAGCAAGGACTTCTCTGAATAAACACATTTGTGTGAATTTGCTCCCACCTAATAACTAGCTTTCACTGTGAAAATACAATTTCTTTTCATGAAACAAAGCCTTGTTGCCTCAGGGATAAAGACAGTTTTCAGATTGCATTTCATAATTCAGCCTGCAGTAGACTGGGTTTGACTATGAGGACCCTCATGGGGACCATTTTCGTCTTCGTAGCCTGTGGGCTCTCTCTTCTGGGCAGCAACTATTTATTCAGTTTCCAAAATAAGTGAGGAAGGAAGGGATGGGACCAGTGGCCCCTGAGCTGAAAATGCCCAACTGATGGATTGTGAACAGGAGAACTAATTTCTGCCTACTGCTCTCGCTGGATTCCCAGTGGGCTGCCTGGCCTGAAATGTAATACAGGCACAGCAATTGTAAAAAATGTGTCAGAAAACACCATTTAAATTAGGCTCAGTTACGGTTTTGAAAGTAAAACACATCTCGCAGTAGTTCCCAGGTAGTCTCCTGTTCTTTGCAAAGCACAGACTATGCAAGGGCTCTGATGCTTGTTTTTCTTACAGTAGATTTACCCCCAAACACTCTCCCTTCTATCAGTAGGTTTACTGTGATGAACTTCTGCTTCCCTGGCTTGAACCAAAGCCTGTTGGAATCAATGAGGAAGCTCTCCTGCCTTCGGTGAGCTCTGGTATAAGGCCTAAAAGAGACATCATGGGAGTTCCTGAGCATTTTAGGTGTTATTTACAGTGGTCTGCTGCTGGGGGAGTGCTAAATCACTGAGTTATTCGCCTGCTGGGGAATTTAAATGGCAGCCTGCTCTGCTGCTGCCACAGCTACAATACCTTTGCTGTTGCAATGATTCATGGCAGGTCAAGGGAGCACATGCAGTGGAACTACACTACGTTGTGTTTTATCACTTGTCAAGTCTTATAAGCACAACTATTTTTAATTTTGAGATATTCTCATTTTATTTTGGCTGATATCTACGTGTAGAACCAGAGTGTGTCTTTATTTAAAAAAACAGTACTAGATGCTCTTCTCACCTTGAAATTTAGTATATTTTTTCATTTAAAAGCTGTTCCTGCTTACCTCTCTCAGCCCTCATAGCTCTGGGAATTATGATTGATAAAGGAATGCAACACAAACCTTTCCAGATCCCAATGGCCAAACTGCTGTGGAATGGGAAGGGGGCAACCAGCCTTGTGAAAGGATTTATTCAACTACAAAAAGGGCCAGGTTTAGGCTCCAAGAGCAGAAATCTTCCATCCATGGTGTGTTGCTACACCACTCCTGTGCTGCTGTCCCTTGAGCCATCTTCACAACTCTCCAGCGTTTCCAAAGTATTTTTCACTGCATCTTCCCACCTTAGGACAGTTTCCTGACCCTGTGCTTGCAGTTGCCTTTCCCCAGGCAGAAAGGTCACCACAAGCTGCTCTTCAGGCAGGATTTGTTCGGTCCTTCGTCACCTGCTTAACGTGGATGCAGCATGGTGCTGTAGTGTTCCCTGGGCTAAAAGCTGGTGTGAAGCACATCACCATCTGGGAACCTGGTGGATAAAGGGAGCGAGACAGTGTTTTGGCTGCTGGGGACAGGCTGGCAGGCAGGATCTCTGCACGCTCTGCAGGGCACTGCTGTGAACATTGCCAGCTTCACATTTTATCAGTAAGTAGCAACCTAGAGCAAAGTCACTGCAGTACTGTGATTTAGAGGATCCCAGAGTCATGCCCAGCCCTGCAAATGTATCGGAAATGAATTAACTCATCCCAGGGACCAATGCTCTGGAATGACTGCGGTGCTGGGGCACGTAGTGCCAGATCCAGCCAGCCATGGGTTGGGTTTTATCTGACTCTGTCATTACCAACAGACACTGGGCTTCCAGGCTCCAGGAGAAGTCTGGGAGTTTTGTGGCTATCTCTGCAGAGGTTGCCATATAGCACCACGAGCTGCAGCACTGTTTATGTGCCACCAGCTACAAATTGTGCTGTCCCTTGGAGTCTGATTCACACACAAAATACCACATGATGACAACTGTTGTCAGACATCTTCAGTACAGGCTCTGGGTGGAACTTAGTGCAAGACTGTATTCTAGAGTCACCCCACAAAGCCAGAGCCCTTTAGGAACTCAGGCAATGTGGCAAAACAACTTTTTTCTTAAAAACGTTGTTTTTTTTCATTAAAGCTTACTGTCAAACTCCAGCCCCTGTGTAACAATCCAGACATAAGTTCTTTTTTTATTAATTTGTTTTCACCTGCCTCACATCTATTCTTCCACACCTTTATGAAAAACATCTTTCAAATATTTCTGAAGTGTGTAGGGGGGGGAAAGCCAGACCCAACCCCCTGTTAGCAGCCTTGTGGCTGTCAAATTCAGCCAGAGGATTGTCAGCTCCCTCTCGTGGGTAGCAGAGCACTGAATGGAACTGGCTGATGTTTCCAAGGCAGCTGCATGTCCTGTGTCAGGGCTAATTTGTTGTGCAGTGGTTCATTTTTGAGTGTGACAGCATCCACAAAGCAGGGGAAGATACACGTGAGCACACATGTTTGTGCTGACTTGAATGTGCATGCACACAAATATGACCACTGTGGGCAAAGCAAGCAAAGCTCAGTCCTCAGCTCATAAATCAGTCTCTTCCACCCTTCTGGCTGTGGGCAGACCCTTGCTTGCTTGGTTTTGACACTCATCTCAAGGCTGGGCAGTGAAGTAGCACTGGAGTAGCACCCCAGCCCTTGGGGTGCCCTCACCCACGTTGCTCTGGCAGGACAGGTGGATGTGCCCTGTGTCCTGCAGTGTCAGAGCAGGAGCATGTGAGGATATTCAGCTGCCAGTGTCACCCAGACAGCTCTGACTGTGGTATCTGATGAGCCGTGTTATATCCAAACTCTTGGCAATAACTGCTGGAAACAAAGCTTTACCTCTGAGTATTTATTAGGTGCTGCCAAAAGGATGGTGGTCAGCAGGTCATCTCTTTTTGGGCCTTCTGGTGGTGGTTGTAGGTCCAGGTGTAGTCGCCAAAGCCCCAGCTGGTCATTCAAATTAGCTAATAATGTAAGATAAACTTTATGTTTTATTTGGAGCTGAAAAAGCATACAGAAGTCTAGATGGCAATATAAAAAAATGACTTCACCATACAGTTGATTTTATCACCTTTTAGGTGATTTTAATGGGAATATCTGTCAATATCACAATTTCGATTGCTTCCCAGAACCTAAGAGCACTTTCTGTGTTGGGAGCTCAGAGCTAAGCATTGAGTTCAAGGATGAGGAGGATGGAATCTTAAATTCCCTACCACCACATATTAGATAAAATTAAAGTTATCACAGCTCACAATCATTGAATCATAGACTCCTGAAAGTTATAAGTCCTAAAATATTCATAGACATAAAATACAGCTTTGTAGACTGAACTTTTACCGTAGGTGCCCTGATTTTTCTTCCTCCTCAGATAAGGTGGTCAATTTGGGGGTAAGATCTAAAGAGCTGCAGAGACCCTCTTGAGTAAATGCTCTTAACTTCTAATGACAGGAGGGGAAATTAGGAGGCACAGCAGGTTGTCTGAGATGCAAAGGATTTTTCAGGAGAAGGTTAGGGTAAAGAAGTGGAAAATGGTCTTTTGGGAATCACTGTCAAACATAAAGGAGCTTCAGAGTCCATAGCCCTTCCTCATTATAATGTGAGTTTATACCCAAAGCCTGTGCTTGTACATGGTGCCAGCTCTTAAGCAAGGCAAGGAATGTGGTGCAATGCTAATGACATATTTCCACTGAAGCAAAACTTAGACATAATGTTTCCTTGACAGGTGATCAAAACATCTCAGGGACTATCAAACCCCCGTTTCCTACTGTCAGAAGTAATGGCATTATCTAGACTGGGAGCTATTAACACGATGTTACTGCACTGCCATTCACAGAGCCCAAGGGAGGATAATTTTTTTTTTTCCCCTCAAATTGCAATCCATCAGGCGTGAATGAAGATCTTTATCGGCTGAAAGATAACAGCTGATGTCTTCCCTCCTGCTCTCAGACAGGGAAAGTAATATCTTACAAAATGGAACAAGGGAGCTGTAGTAGCTCCGGTGAGAATGAAGAGAGAAGGGAGTAGATTGTGTTTCAGGTGTAAGTGTTGAGCTATTATGTTTCATGGAATAATGATGTCCTATGCTGTAAGACAGAATAGAAAGAGGGTTTTTATTCCACCCTCAGGGGCATGGTGGGGCTGTAATCACATTCCCATTGTGTGAGGGACCAGGCAATGCAGAAGCCACAGTCTGTTTTCCTGCTTCAACTTATCTACCAGAAGGGGAAAAGTTAACACTCTGATCCTCAAGACAAGCCTTTTTGAACATGGTATTTGTTTTGGCTGGGAGAAGTAGCCCCAGTTAACCAAAATGATGGAGTTATTAGAGAGCCACAGGAATGGAGTGGGCAGGGCATGTCTTACTTCAGTCAAGGCTGGTCTTTGAATAACCACCTCCTGTAGTGGTTATGGAGTTGTCTTTAATAATTTGTGCTCCTTGAGTGAGTGAGGCTTTGGGAATCTACTGCTGTCAGTGTTATTGGTACCATTCAGCTGCCCATATCCCTAGCCCAGGAGACAGTCCTACAGCACCGCTGCTGACTTTATCATTTCCTTAGCAGTCATGGGGAAACTGAAGGAAGTGTAGATTTGGACAACTCAACACCAAGGGTCCTGCTTTGGTCATGGCATGTGGGAAGGCTTCAGAGTAACTCAAGTGTTCTAGAAACATCATCACAGCAGACTGGGGGATGAGGGACCTTGCAGTCTTCACACACAGCTTCCTAAGTAGGCTTCAGTGTCTTTCCTGGGCTGTCTGCTGCTATTGCTGATGGCCAAGGAAGACCAGTCAGCAGCAATGCAGAGCGTGCATACAGCTGGTGTCAGAAAAGCCTCACATGGTTCACACTGGTGAAGGAGAGACATGTGAGCAATCTGGTTTTTCAGAAAGGACTGTCATATTTTGATTACATTTTTCTGCCTTTGCACTCTGACTATTGCCAGATGACAAAAATACAAGAAATCGGTGCCAAAGCACCACTCGTGTGTTCACGCTCCAAGATCAAGTTGCATCTGGGCAACTACTAAAAGATGTTTTGAAAATATTTCTTGCTCTGCCTCTGGTACCTCTAGTGAATTCTTCCACTGAATGGATATCAAAGAGGAGGTTGTGGTTTTCCTCACAAAGGAAGTGATATAAGAATGAGAGTTTGTTCTGCTCTTCCCCATAGGATGAAAGGCAGGTTAGTGCATTACTTCAAAATAGAAAGCTTTCTTTTTGTTTTCTGAAGCACTTTACAATTAAACTTTGATGTAATAAACCTGTAAAATTACCTTTCCCTGTAATTTGAGACCCTTATTCACCCACCTTCTTCACTTACTGAAATGAGGCACAGTCAAATACCTTTCTGAACAGAACACAAAAACATGTTTCTCTGAAAGTGAGAGCGTGAACAAGTTCAAGGTCACCATATGGGTGGGAACAGCTGTATCCTGCTTTGCAAGCTTTGGGCTTTCATCCATCTTGAACAAAGACCTCACAAAAACTTCTTTGGATGCTAAATATGACCTGAAGTAGATGGGGGAGAAATGTGCAGCTGAAGAGAGATTTCCTTCACAGGGCTGTGGATGCTGCCTTCTGTATGCAACTTTCTGTCAGTGCTGCTTTCTGGCAGAGTAGGTTTAGATTAGATATTAGGAAGAAATTCCTTACTGTGGGGGTGGCGAGACCCTGGCACCGGCTGCCCAGAGAAGTTGTGGATGCCCCATCCCTGGAACTGTTCAAGGCCAGGTTGGATGGGGCTTGGAGCAACTTGGTCTAGTGGAAGGTGTCCCTGCCCATGGCAGGAATTGGGACTAGATGATCCTTAATGTCCTTTCCAACCCAAACCATTCTAAGATATTTTGATTCTATTGTACTCCAGGGGGTCCTTTTCTATCAGAGCATTTCAGATTGTCAGTGAAAATGGTTTGCATCCGGGATGGCCTCTGCAGGATGGGAGCTCTCAGACAATCACCTCTGGAAAGGTGATGCCTTTTAGTCATTTAGCACAGAAGTAAATGAGCAAAGACTGAAATGCTGATGGCAGTGAGTGCCGTGTGGTTCAGTTGTCTCTACTTTTTCTGCCTGCTGTGTTGCTTCACGTATATTATAGTCTAAATGGAGTGTTAAAAAAATCTATTTACATTTAAAAATCCATCACCTTGACACTTTGGCAGATGGTTTTGGAGGCTGCCTTTTATACTGTGTTTCTTAAAACTTGTCAGATGCTGCTTCTTCAGTTTCAACCCTTCCCACCCCCCTTTTCATCTCTCATTCACTATCATTAACTTTGTAGCTGAATTGCCAGACATAAAAATCCTATTTTCCATTAAGGTTGCCACATTACCAAATAAGTGCAAGTTTTAAGGAGGAACATGAATTTAATTCCTGAATACCAGTGAGATGGATGTTTTTATTATGAGGAATTAGCACTTGGGGCTTCCTTTCTTTTAAAACAAATAGTGGTGTTCCTGGCATTCTGATGTAATTAGTGAGTATCTGCTTACTCTGTACATTCTTTATGCTGAAAGTTTTACACTTTGGGGATTGTGTCATTTTTCTATTTTGGAGCATTGTTTAATAGAGCAGTTGGCTTGCCAATAGCTGCTTGTAATTTCTTAACTAAATAAATTAAATTAATTTCTTAAGTAAATTCTGTGCTGTTCCAAATGGGGCAAAAATTCTTCTGCATCCAAGCATTAGATGATTTAAGGTCTGTGTAGCTGGAGGAGTCTGCAGAGCTTTTCAGCTGGCAGTTGTAGTCATCTGCTCCAGGGCAGCTGAATCATTTGCCTGCTCCTTTGACTGTGCTGATGGCACCTCTGCCCAGCCTGTAAAGGCAGCCTGAGCCCTTGGTTCACACACACACCTACACTGCACACCTAAATTAGGTGTCTTAGCACAAGAGCTGAATTCTCCCTTCGTGGAATGATTTGGCTGCTTCAGTGAAGGACTTGTGCAGTGCAGTAGAGTGTGAGACAGCCACGCAGGACTCGTGGAGGTGGCAAGGGATGTCCTGGAGACCAGCTGGGCAGTGCCAGAGCATCTCAAGGGACACAAATGTCGATGGTTTGGCAGTGGAACAGAGTACCAGGTGTATACTGTCAGTGGGAAAAATTATCCTCGGGAGATGCCTGTCTCTGTCTAGATGGCCAGCTTGGATTAGATTTCCAGCTTTTAGCTGTTGAAATGAATCTCACTTTATGAAAAATTGGAGTACTAATGGCTCAAATGTGTGATTTATATTGGCGTTGTAGAGACACTTAGCGGCCCAGCCAAGACAGCTCCTTTTTCCTGGGGCTCCCACAAATAAAAATTGAGTGTTTTCTTTATCTAAACAAAGGCTCTAATACATTTTTATATGCATTTGCACATTCAAGAAACCACTCAGGAACCACTGTAGTCTTCATCTTAGAGATTCAGACCTGAAATAGAGGCATGAAGTTGTTTGCCTAGAATGACATAGACATTTGCCCAGAGTGACTTCTTTTGGACAGAAGGAAGAATTTCACCTGGGTTTCCTGTCCTTAGTTCTATGTCCTAATCATAAAAATGTACTTTCTTTTTTCAAATAACAGAGTTCTTAATGCAAAATCTCTATATAAATCTTGTCTGGGTAAATGCATGCTCTGCACAAATGATACTCAACTACCCATGTTAGGCTTCTAAAAATAGATGGGTAACAATAGAGACTTTTCCTTTAGTGGCATTGTATATAACATGGAAAGCACAAAACTGTGCGAAACTTACCTGTGTTTGAGCCTGGATTTCAATCAAATTGTTTAGATTTAATGAAGAAGAGTCTGACCACACGTACACGTGCAGTGCCCTAACAAGCCATGATAGACAGGTTCTAAGCAGTAACTAACCTCAAAGAACATGCCCTGAAAGTCTTTTGTGATGGTTCTGGCAGGATGCTGTGCACAGAGAAACTGCACCTTTTTGCACAGTATGGCCTCAAAAGAGTGTTGGATTAATATCTATTTATTGCAGTAGATCGTCAGACCCTGTTTCTTGAGGCTCTTAAGAATTTTATGGTGCTTTTCATTTTAATTAAGTTGAATTTGTGATATTCCAAGGCATCATAACACCTATCACTTTAATGCTCCAAGCTCTACTCTGTTAGACTCTGAGGAAGAAAGTTATAGTCTTGTGAGATTGTGGAATTTTCTATCAAAGGGCACAGACTTCCCATGATACTTTAAAGGATTTTTCAGTCCTTCTCCCATAAGTTGGTAATTAGGTACAGAAACACATTGGGAAGACATCTGCAATAATGGAAACTACCTAGCTAAGACTGGAAGTTTTATCCAAGTCTGGAATTGACTGTAACAGGCCTTAACCCTAATCATTTGTGAACTCTGATGTTATACTGGAGGGTTACAAAAGCCAGTGTCAAAAGACATTGACTTTGGTCAGACTGGTTATTTTTTGCTCCAGGACTTTCAAGAGAATAACTTCCCTGATACTATTTATGGTTCTGTCAATGATGTGATTATTATCTCTGTTATAGGTGCATGTGTGGGCAGCCCAAAGCTATCCTGTCTTGCCAAGATGCATTGCAAATGCATTATTGTTGAGTTCCTTGTTATCACCTCTTTGTCTCCCTCCCCTTGGTTGCTTTCCTGCTTTCTCCTTCTACTGCTCTAATTTTAAAAATTGCAGAGAATTGCCTCATTTCTCCAAATAACCAATCATGGCAAGAAAGCTTTGCTTTAAGAAGATATAATGTTCTCTAGCTTTAAGAAGATATAATATTCTCTAGTACAAAAAAACCCTAATGTGCCCTATTTTTAAAATACTGGCATGGGTTGTTAAAGGGATCTTTCAATATATCCTGGCATGCAGTGGATGCTTAGTGCTCATTTCCTTTCATGAATCTAAGTATCAAACCCAGATGATGAAAGTTTAATCCTTTGGCACAGGTATTGCACATTGCAACTTTCAACACAATGGAGCCCATTTTCTATGGAGAAAAGGCAGGGAAAAATGCCTTGCACAGGACTCGAGTGCAGGATCTTGGGTTAGAAAAGGTGCAGTTTTGGCACATAAAGTTCCATCTCCAAGATACACATTTAGCAGGCCAAGGCATTGCTTAGCAAAAGAACTATAGTGCCTTAAAGCCATCTGCACAATTTCTTAAAGCTTCACTTCCCTGATGGGTAACAGATGGAGGAGGAAATTTGTAAGTAAAAGATTAGAGTAACTCTGTTTATAAACAGGAGTACTAATCACTCTGCCTTTGCCCTGGAGACCAAATTTAATCCTGGGGTTTAACTTAATGCAACTGTCTTGCTTCTGCTGCCAACTGAGAACATTCAAATACTGCCATGATAGGAAATACTTTGGGATGATACAAATATAAACACGGCTTGGCAATTGATGACCCCGCATTTAATCAGTGATTACACTCAACATAACATGGTGAAATAATGGACTGGATAATTTGTGCCTTTAACATTTGTCATCTCCCAGTGTTTAAATCTATTTGGCCAGCAGTTCTCCACTGTGTTTGTGTTGTGTCAGTAGCACCTGCACCTTGTACCCTCACCTGATGGTTGTATTCAGCACCCACTGAAAGGAAAAGTGAGACGGTGCCTCTGAACATGTTATTTCAGTACCTGCAGCGTTACAAGAGGGCCAGAGAAAGGCTTTTGATGAGGCCATGTAGTGATAGGGAAAGGGGGAATGGCTTTGAACTGAAAGAGGATAGATTTAGATTAGAAATTAGGAAAAAATTCTTTATTGTTAGAGTGGTGAGACACTGGACCAGAAACAGTGGATGCCCCATCTTTGGAAGTGTTCAAGGCCAGGTTGGATGAGGAGCAACCTGGTGTGGTGGAAGGTTTCCCTGCCCATGGCAGGGTGGGCTGGAACTCGATGGTCTTTTAGGTCCCTTCCAACCCAAACCATTCTATGATTCCATGGATAAGGCATGGGGCAGTAGATTTGCTGCAGGAGAGGTCTTCATATCTTCTCACCCTTTGGGAGGAACCTCTGGGGGCTGTGTAGGGGTTGTATGTCTCTGTATGTTTGAACCAGGGGTCTGTGACCTCATGGGCCATCTCTGACCACAGTCCTGGCCAAGAGCTGCAGTGGAGCAGCTCGTGTCCCAGCACATAGCAAGGCGTGTAAGACTCAGCTAAGCTTTACATCCTACTCACCTACATTTTCAGTCCTCAGCATAAGTTATTGGGTAGCGGATTTTCCACTCTCTGTTTTCTATTTTTATACCCCATTTTTTGTGCTGTGTTCTGGAGTGTTGGTTAAAAGAACAGAGACAGCGCAATTAAACCTATGATGAATATTGATTTTTCAATTTGCTCCTTGAAGTGGAAATTAAAAAGGAAAATTGTCCCAGCCTGACCTGAAGTGAAAACATATTAATTTTCTCATGGAAAAGAAACCAACCAGTGTGCCTGCAGCACCCCTGCTAAAACAAAGTACCTCCAGCTTAAACAGAAGTATTCCATTCAGAATGGAATTTTTTTTGCTTTGCAACTGCTTGTTTGGGCAATTGGTGAGACACACATTTAAGAAACCTGAACCTTTCTATGCTCCCTAGAATAGCATTCCTCTGATCAAAATTCCACTGATCAAAAGAAAAGAAAGTTGTCGAATCTCTGGTTATTTTGTGTATGAATAATAATATGCTGCTTTTTTTAGTTGTTGTTGTGTGGTGGGTGTACTGGAGAAACAAGGGTTTAGGGATCATCACAGACTGTGTGAAAATGTGACCATTCGTCTTTTGTCTGGAATCATAGAAACAGAGTTCTCTGTGTCATGAAAATAGCTGTCCCAGGACAGGAGGTGACAGAGGGACAGGCTGCAATGTGAACATGCTCTTTTACATTTTAAACAACAGAGTTAACTTATTTCGGGAAAAAACTCACCAAGAAGTGTCAGCAAGATCATTAATCCTACTTGACAATTGAAAATTCACCTCCAAGACATAAACTCATGGGAAAGCACATACCAGTAGTTGTGTTGTTCATGGAATATGTTACTTTAAATAAGATTTGGAACAAATGATTATTCTTTGCCTGATTCTTGAATACTGGCAGCACTTGACTGAAGGAGAATATATCATTTGTACTGCTATCCCCTGGTGACAACAAATTTTTAAACCTTTACGTGTTTGTTTTTTAAATGACAGTTTCAGAATAGACTGGGATGTCTATGAAACTAAAGGCCAGGGAAAACAGATTAAATCTCCATGTTACAAGGCCACAGTACAATATAGGTTAGGGGTGTGCATGAAGTACAGGAGATGTGTTCCTCCTTGTAAGCAGGAAGCTAATGGGTGACCCTTGAGACCTTTGTCTCTAGAAAAATTATACAATTTTAGTAGCTAATATATTAATAGTAAGCGCATATCTCATTGCTAAGGATCTCATATGTCTCTTTATCACGTAAGTTTTCACATCCACTGAAGGGAACATTTGAGGTTTTTCTTTCTTGCTAGAATGGAAATGTATATAAATATCTGACTAAAATATTTCCTTTCTAGACTTGGTAAAAAAAAAGAAAAAAAGGAAAAAAATCCCACAAACCCCAAGTATGTCTTTGATAATCATGTTTATACATAGTCTGAACAGTAGTAGTTTTGTAAGAGAGACTTTCTTTTCTAGGCTTCTTCTGTCTTGCACATTTTCTTCTTTTATGAAGTGTGTTTCTTTTAGACATCCTGGCCTTATAAAAGTGGCTTATTTAGAACAGACCTGGCCATCTGGGACTGCTTAGCTATAGACTAAGCTTAAGTTATTAGGTATTGTTGTCCAAAGACAAACAAAGAGGCTACTAAAGGGTTTTTGGCCTATTCTGTGTATTCAATATTCTCTGAGTACTGAAAAATAAAAATAAAAAAAAAAAAGGAAGGAAGGAAGGAAATAAAATTGGAATGAGTTGTCTGGAATTTGCTCACTTTAGGTAGGATAAGCTAAATTCAGTCTGTGGAGGTGTTCAGCTTCACTTGCCTGCTGAGGGGGCAAAAGGGAAGGTGAGAAGAAATGTATTTTCTAGTGTCTGCTGAAAACTCACCCAAAAATGTCTTGCCTGTGAATACAGAGGGGGTGAGACACCACATATGCTGAGGCATGTTTGACTTCAGAAATACTTTGCAGCATCTGGAGCAGTAATGGCTTTTTAAGGGAAGCTGTGATGAAACTGCAAAGTCAGTTGTCTCTCAAACACAGGACAAATTCTCTTCAGTGCCGCCACGTTTGGATGACATGGAAAAGTGTTTGCTACTGGAGCTTAAAGAGCACTTCCCTGGGTATTAGTGTAATTCCTGGGGAGCCAGTGTTATTAATGAGAAGTAGTTTCTTACTGCTTCAGGTTGCTTTCCTTCACCTTGTCCTCTCTGTGAGATGAATCACAGGCCTTTAAACCCCAAATACCCAAGGAAGGACCAATGTGATTTTTCCTAGATGCCCTGGGCAGTCACTACAGCCTCTGCTGGCAAAGCTGCAGTCAGAGCTGGGGACTGATCACATCAGTTCTCCCCTTCCTTGCAGTCCAATAGTTATATCCATCTTTCTCAATGCACAGGGACTATTTTAGACATTATTATCATCTAGAAGCACAGTTTTTTAAAGGTAGGAAGGAATAAACCAGGAGGTATCTTGCAGTCCAGCGTCTAATCCTTGGAGGTCGGAAGCACCCAAGGCTCTGGAAGCAAGTGTTAAAAATCATGGAATCACAAAATCATAGAATTGTTTAGGTTGGAAAAGACTTTTAAGACCATCAGCTCCAACTGTTAACTCGGAACTGCCAATGCCACCACTAGACCATGTGCCCAAGTGCCACATCTTTTAAATACCTCCAGGGATGGTGACTCCTCATCAGAGTTGGGCTCCAGACCCTTCCCCAGCTCCATTGTCCTCTGGACACGCTCCAGCACCTCAATGTCCTTCATGCCATGAGGGGCCCAAAACTGAGCACAGGATTCAAGGTGTGACTTTACCAGTGCCCAGCACAGGGTGACAATCACTGCCCTGGTCCTGCTGGACACACTATTGCTGATCCAAGTCAGGATGCCATTGGCCTTCTTGCCCACCTGGGCACAGGCTGGCTCATGTCCAGCCGCTGCTGACCAGCACCCCCAGGACCTTTTCTCCAGCAGACTGCTGTGGGAAATGATGCTAAAAAGTTTACTGAGGTCCAGGCAGACAAAATCCACAGCCTTTCCCTCACCCACGAAGCCTATCACCTTGTTGTAGAAGATCAGGTTATTCAAGCAGGACTTACCTTTCACAAGCCTGTGCTGACTGGGCCAGGTGCCCTGGTTATCCTGCACATGTTGTGGGGTGGCACTCGAGGCAATCTGCACCAAGGTCAGATGGGTGCCACTTTTGCAAACCTCCAGTCAACTGGGCCCTCTCCAGTGGCCCCGTGAGAACCTCCATGAACACTCTCTGAGTCCTCCTGGGTGGATCCCCTATTGCCCCATAGACTTGTGTGTGTCTCAGAGGTGTAGCAGGGCACCAACCATTTTCCCATGGATTGGGGGTCTTCCTTCTGCTCCCCATCCCCATCTGCCAGCTTGGGGAGCTGGGTACCCACAGAACAAGTGGCCTTACTCTTAAAGACTGAAGAAAAGATGGCATTAAGTACCTCAGCCTTTTCCCCATCTTGAATTACTGTTCCACCCATCCCTGCGTCCAATAAAGGATCGCGTTTCTTCTTAGCCCTCCTTTTGTTGCTGATGTATTTATGGAATGCTTCTTTTGATGTCTCACTGCACACAGGTAAAGCAGTCTGCTTATTGAGAGAGTTTTGTCCTCCCCTGAAAAGCCAGTAGTTTCTTAGACTGAACCCAGGAGATTTTAGAGCTTTTTTGTATTGTTACTAACAAAACCACCTAAGTATTCTTGTTGAGAAAACCAACCAACTTGTTAATCTCTTCACTTTATAACAGGCTGTTGGCCTCTGATGTACTAAAATCAATTGTGATTCCCACTAGGGATGTGGGGGCCTTTGGAGAAGTGTAAAAATTTATGTATTTATAAGGCTATCTGCATTCAGGCACTGTGTAGATACTCGGGTGTCAGAATCCAGTTTGTATCTGATCTGAAATATATTTTTCCCTGGATCTTACCAGGATCTCAGACATAAAATTCCTTAATTTCTACTGGGATCCCCATACTTGCTGCTCTCCCACGTTCCCTGGAATCATTTCCCATCTGTTCAGTAACAAGGTACCATTTCCTGCAAAACTGACCTTGGTGAAAAATATCTTCTGAGAAAAATTAAGTGCTTATCCCTGATGAACCTCCCTGGTCTGGACCTTTATTGGCTTTAGGAAGTGGCAGGGTTCTGGAAGGAAAGTATCTGCTGTCGGTGTGTGGTTGCAGCTTAACATTCTATGCCTGAAACAAAACACCGAGGGAAGATTTCTTTCTGCTGTCTCGTTGGGGAGGAAGAGTTTTTGAGAAAGCTAAAGACAATACTGAGATTAGGCTGCTGTTGTTTCAGCTCAGTGGCAGACGTTGACGCTTTGGCTCAAAGCCCATCGACAGGACCAGATGTTTTAGTCTTGAACTTCCTTTGCAATGGGAAATAATGAAAACTGAGCCTTGTAAGTGAAATGGGACTTTGCTGATTTAATTCGTTTGTCGTGCCATTGTGCTTCATATCATCAGAAAATCTCTCTGCCAGGGGTTTAGACCAGCAAAACAGGAGCTTGTAAGAGAGCTGCTAATGGGGTTTCACAGGTACCACATCATCTTGTTTTCACTTCTCAGATGTCACCTTTAGTAGCTCGCACCCTGGGAAACTTATGGAAATCTATCAGTTTTCCAAAGGTAATTGTTTTCTGGGAGTTCATCTGCTGTGATGTGTGAGACATAATCCTTTTCCTTCTGTAAACCAGTTTATAAAACTCATGGGGAACTGGAATTCAAAGCACAATGCTCAGAGGAGATGATGGCCTTCCCAGAGCTCTGTCCCCAGTGTGATGTGGAGCATCACTGTGTTACCTGGGTGACCGGGGTCATACTTCACACATTTTAGCTCTGATTTATCCCACCTGACCTACCAGAGCATCCTCCCTGCACAGTGCAGAGCAAGATGCCTGCACGTGTGAGTTAGATATTTTTGTGGGGAAATCCTCTTTTGGAAGTGTCCATCTCTGTGTTGGCTCTGTAAGGAGTGTGTGCAGCTCTGAGTGTATCCACAAAGCAGGGTGAGCTCAGGGCCAACTGTTCTCAATGAAATACAAGCATTCTTCTCCCCTCTGTTCTTCCCTGTACCTGAATATAAACAGCTTGCTTCCTCTGGCAGACTGTGCTCTCACACACATTAATTTTTCATCAAGTGATCTCAAGTATGAGAAGTTGTGCATTAGGTTTAAGAATCTTTCTTTTCAAGCAAAGAAGGTACCTAAGGTGGTTGGAAACAGAGCTGACATTGCAAGAAGCCCCGTGGTTTTTCCTTGGAGTAGCACTTGTAATTTGAAGGACTAGAAGGAGCCATCAAGACCACCTGGTTTGATATCTCTGCCCTCAGTTTTGCCCAGATGCTTCTGCACAGAAATGTTTCCCTGCTGGGAGCATCAACCATGCTGTTTCCAGAACCTCGGTCCCACCAACCTGTGGTTGTCTGTGGACACTGGTGCTGATGCTTTCCACAAACCCATAAGTTCAGCACAAAAACCTTGTGCATCCTGGAACAACAACAGCAAGAGCAACAGAGATAGGGCCATTGTGACTAATTGAAAGGTAACATAAAAGAAACAGATGACAGAAACTTCATACTTTGCAGCAGGAAAGAAAATTTCCTTTAAAAAAAAATCAACATTGGAAACAAGATGAAATACATATATATTGTTTTACCCCTGGGAAAGGCTACCTTTTTTTTTACTTTAGTTATTTTAATGACCCATGTGTAGTTTTACATCTACTTCACTATGTACTAAACCCAAGTTTTAACTGCAATACATTGATCAGAAAGCCAGGCTTTTATAGGTTGTACTATCGTAACAGAATAAATAATTGCAGCACTTCACTCCTATTAAACATAGTTGGAAACATGTATCTACTTCATGAAGTCAAATAATATGCTAAGAATATGCCTCAGAATATCGAAATTGGTAAAATCTTGAAATAGAGGCAATAAAACATAACAGATTTGAGAGAAGGAAAAGGCTGTAAATGAAAACCAGAGAAGAGGGCCTACAGTAACCGTGTATGAGCATTCCCAAAGCCAAGCTCTGGCAAATGTTAACCAGTTCAATATAACAGGCTGTCTCTTGTGATCCTAAACTTGGGAGCTCAGATGAGTTATTGGCAGGTATGTTCTGATTAGGGTCTGTTTTGTGGCAGATATGAAGAATGAGATTTTTAGCAGTCCTTTAGCTCTCTTCCCTGTAAACCTTCAGCTGGCTTCAGTAGCTGCAGAGTTCAGTGGAGACTGAGGCTTTTGCTGTCTGCATGTATTTGGCCACAATGGATATTTTTTAAGGAGAGGATGATAAAGACAAGCACTGTTACTGAGTCTTTGGAGTTCCCCTATTCTACACATAGCAGGGGGACACATTCACATAAATACAGCAAATAGTCCTTAGGGTAAAAGGAAGGATGCAAATGTTTCCATTAACTCAGTGTGTGATGGTTATATTACTCTTTACACTTGCTTGCTTTTCTAAATACTTATTTCTGCTTGGAATTTGCTTGTGAGACATTCTGATCGTCTGTGGTGTCCCAATAGGTCCAGTGAGAAGTGACATGGTTGAAGAGGGTTTTTCTCCTGGACGTGAACACAGAGGAAGCAATTTTGTTGTGTAAAGGTTATCATGCTGTGTCCTGCACTGTAGGCACCATCGTAATAAAAAATAAAGAATAAGAAATAGCAGCATAGAGTTTGGTAATCAGCATTGCCAATTTCCCAGGGTATTTTGGGGAAGGAGGGCAGAGAGGATAGATTGACCAGCCTTGCAGTTACATATATGAAGGGAAAAAGGAGCCCTATTCATTTGTCTTCTGCACTTTGTCATGACAGGGCCATTATATTTCAGTGAGTACCTTCTACACACAGACAAGTGTCTTGTTTCTGTGACGATTGCAACATCTGGGGGATTCTTCAGGAGGTGGGAACCCACCATTTCCTTTGGCAGTTCATTTCCTCACTCACCCACTCTGTTAGATAATTGTGACCTATTTCTTGTTGGGATGTCTTTGTCTTTAATTTTCAGCCATTCCGTGCTATGTTAAAAAGCCTTTTGATATCTGATATATATTGTCTTTAAAGAAAAAGTATAGTCTTTTTAACACTTGAAATCATATCCCCGCCAGCTGATCTTTCTGAGGACTTCAGAAGGGCAAATGCCTGACATTTCTCTGTAAGGCACATTTTCCCAGCTCTCCAACCATCCAGACTCGATTGTATCTCTAGGCTCTGAATTCTTGTGACTGTGATATTGAAAGCACATGCCCAAGATTTGGTATTACATCTCATACAATAATGTGTTTCTATATACACAGAGCTGTCCTTGCACATGTAGAAGAAAAGTAGGCTAAGACGCAATGTATGTTAAGGACATGTAGATGAAAAGAATATATAGAATATGTACCTATTGTACATTGACTCTTTAGTCTTAGAAGACACTTTTTCTTTCATCTATATCTAGTACTACTAGATAAAAAGGCATCAGGCACTGTTCATTGTTAAAGAAATAAAGAAAAAAATACTTTTGTCACATTCTTTTTCCTGCAACCGTTTAAGTATTTTAGGACTTGCATCTTTTCACTCTTCTTCCCCCCAAGAAATTTGCTTAAATGATGTTTTGGCAGCTTGTGATATAATCAAATGTTTTATTTGAACGGCTGACAAACAGTTGGGAGAAAATGTGCCATTGTTAAGTATTTTATATGGTAATGTTTTCCTGAAGAGCTGGGCACCTGCCTGTTGGAGTCCTCTGCGATTCCCAAGAGAAGGCCACAGAAGCAGGAGTCAGACTGCTGATTAAGCAACATTTAAATAACAGAAATAAAATCCTCACATTTTCACATTGCATTTCAAAGAAATAAAGAAGGCCATAAAACTGTCCTCGTCACAGTGAGCTAACCCCATGTGTGGGAACATTATGCTGCTTCTTACACACAATATGAGTTAGAACATTATTGAAAATTGCAAAGCCATTTACATCCTGTCTGGCAAAGGAAGAAAAAAAAAGCAAGCTGCATTTTTCTTCTTAATGTAATCCAAAACATTCCAAACCACAGACAAATATAATGGCAATACTGACAAGCATTTACTCAAATTGTCACTACGATATCATTGATGATTTAACTGCAGCTACAAATGATTAAATATGCCACTTCTAATAATTTCTCAGGGCATGGTATCTCTATAATACTGCATGGAGGGACATACTGGCTTGTGTAAAATCTTATCCCTAATAAGGGCATGTCAAGATGAAAGTTATTTCTTCTATACAGCTATAAGAGATATAATTCTTCTTGGCAAACAGAGGAGCAGCAAGACTGAGTGGGGGATTTGACTTTACCTCCATTAAAAGCCTTAATTAGACAGATCCTGGATTGCTGTGTCTGTTTGTACTATCCACATTTTAGTAAAGATATTAGGAGATGGGAGAGAGGTTAAGGGAAAAGAAAGAGAAGAGATTTTATTGGAGCAAATATTTTATTCACAGCCAAAGAAAATAATTTGTAATGAGGGATTTATGAAGCAAGTTCTTAGGTTATCAGAAGAAGACTGAACATAAAGGTCAAGAGATGAATTAATTTCAGTTTCTACGTTCTTTCACACAGAAAACTACTGAGACCAATGGTCCCTCCACTCTTATGGACAGAGACATGGCCAAGGTTAAGCCAGACATACTTTTGCAGAACAATTAACCTTTATGAAAATTTCCCATGAGAAAAGAGTAGTTTCTCCACCTCCTGCAATTCTTGGGAAGTGACTTATGCCAGTGTCTGCTGGAAGACCTTCAGTGAGCAAAGTCATCACTGTGGGACAAGAGAGCAAGTGTCCATGTCCTGTGGACACACTGATAGAGCAATGTTCTGCTCTCGAAGCCCACAAATGAGAAATGAGCAGTGGACCTATTGCTTCTGCATAGACACAACAGTTTCAAGCCGTGAGAGTGACTCCAATGTGGTGGTCAAATCCAACTTAGGTCTATGTTAGTACCCTTTTGGGGGGAACTGCAGATGTCTCTCAACCACTGCAAAGGAATGTAATGTTGTAATATGGCCCCTAAATAAATTTCAAGAGAATTTTTCTGAAGTACAAGACTTAAACACGGAACCCAGTCCTTTATGCATTACCGCTTAACTTCAACACAGGCAAAGGTGCTACATTTTGTTTGTCAGCTCTTTACTGATTCAGAGCAACCCCCACACTCAAGGAATATGTCTTAATTCTTGACCTAAGGACTTCTAAAGTGGCTGAGGCAACGGAAGAGGGAAATCCACAATGACCTATTTATTCAGTAGAAGAACAGTAGTTTCTTTCTGTCAGCAACAGAAACAGAAAATCTTTGTAAGTACACACGTATACAAGGCAACTGCTTCCAACCAAACAGCTTGAGTGCCAATATTTAGAGATGGGACACAGGGCTGTCTTTTATTAGTCTGTTAAAACACCAATGCAGCTCCTAAATAAGGCTGTTATTTTGGCTATGAGATCTAACCAGAAAAATTGGCTGCACAATAAATATCATACTCATCTGATTCCTACACATGAATAGGGTGTAACTATAGCTTAGAAGAAAAGCACCCATGGAAGTGTCTGCACTTTGAAAGTACCTATTCTACTTAAATATTCATAGTATTTTGGAGTGTTGGACCAGCGTCACACAAGTAGTTTTCCATGTGTCTGCCCAGGATGTTTCTAAACTTTGCAATTTCAAGCAAACAAAGAATCCTGAAAACTGAGTCTTTATTCACTTTCCCCTCTGATGGAAAAAAAAGTAATAAATAAAGTGAAGCAGACTTCTAAATGACAAATGAGGTCTTGTCAAGGGGACTGTAATACCTCTTTTTCCATGTTCCAGCCTGTGATCAAGGGAAGCTTCCTGGCTTTGGAGTAACATACACCTTGTAGCACAAGCAACCAGCAAGAGACCAAAATGTGCAGCTGCTAAGTGGGATTCTCAAATAGAAAGGATAAAGCAACGTGGTAGAAGAGAAGTGCTGATTTTGTGGATTTTGGTGAGAACTGAGACAGAGAATGATTTGTCCCACACAATAACAAAAGGCTGCGACCAATCAGGGGTGCAAATACAAACCAAATCACTGGTTTCCAAATCATGGTCTCCATGCTGTAATGCTGTAAACTGGGGAGCTCCAGGGCAGGGGAAGGTTTACATGGATCCAGACCTAGTACTGGCAATGCCTTTTACAGTTGTGCTGATGTGACACCAAGAGATACTTGGGACAAGTCATGCTATCACTGTGGAGAGATGTCCTGGAGCAGGGATAGCTTGGAGGTGTTGCCCTGTGGTCTGGATGCACCCTGAAACTGCTCTGACGTGTGTAGAAGAGGGCAAACACCTAGTCAAGCTGCATTAAAACCTCACGTCCTTAAAAGTCCCATCACTGAAAATTGAAATACTGTGTGGAATTAGGACTTGCGCTTTTGATGTTGGCAGCCAAACGCTGCACACATCAGTGCTATTCATGCACATCAATTCTGAGTTTGGAGTGGAAAGTTGCACACATACACTCTTATTACAAATTTGATATGCACTGCAGCCCACAGCAAAAAATACACCGCTTGAGAGATCACTCTTTGAAAACGTGGGCACGTGTGTATTCCTTGGCTGAAGGATCATGGAGGTGTTGGTACAATAACCACAATAAATATTTGAAAGGTGTCAACATCAAGGTCTAGATTTTACACACAGATGCCAGCACAATGTTTCCATTGATTAGCTGTTCTGTAATATAAGCCTGAGTATGGAAAGTGTATGCTAAAAAGAATTTTATACAGATCGGACCAGGATTTCACTTCCCCTCTTCTTGTTCTATCAGTCTGAGACAACTAAACCCACTGGAAGCTTATAGATATTTTTACTGCAGTTTAAAATCAGGAGCTTATTGTAAAAAAAATAAAATAAAAATTTTTGGACTGACCGAGGCTCAGAACAGGATCATTCTTTGGGTTCATTTAAAAAAAAAATAAAAGAAAATAAGTTTCTGGACTGACAGGCTCAGAACAGGATCATTATTTGGGTCCCTTATTTCCTGGAAAATATTAGCTTTTGATTAACAAGTCAGCAAGCAGCTTTAACTACCACAACACTGCTCAGGGTGTTAATATGCCTTGTATGTGGATACTGAACTGGAGACCATTTTGTCTCGAGAGCTGCTTGCATTTGGTTGGTGTGCTCAAATCTCTTCTCTTAGGGGCACTTACAAGTGTCAGATCTTTGTTATTGTCCATGCATTTGAACTCTGTTTGATGCCATCCATCTCTGTAACAGCTGTACGTACAGAAAGTCACCTGGCAGTTTACGGCTGAGGCAGGAGCACAGATCACATCTTTTGGGATGGTGTTCTTACGTTCCAACCCAATAAAGCAGTTCTGCTGATGGGAAAAGGTTCTGTTAGTCCCATTAACTTTGTGAAGCTGATGCTGTGTTTGAAGTGAGCCATGTGCCATATCTAATGCCATACCCAATGGAAATAGGACTTCAACTATGTTAATTACTTTCGGGCTGTGATGCTCAGACATATCCTTACCACTAATAAAAAGCATTTTTAATGGAAAATGCTTTCCACGTGCACATAATTATTGTTCCTTTTATTATGAAAGAATTGGTCAGAGAAAATTTGAAGGAACAAAATTAGGTTGAAAAATATTCCAAAAGTAGTATTTGTCATAAGAGATGATCAATCGCTTGCCTATCAGAAGAAAATCATTAAAATGCTACCAGAGAATTTTTTAAAACTTTCCATTTGTACACTTAGAAATTGAGCCCACTACTACCCTTTCACTTTGAAACATCTTCTGATTTTTAATTTTTTTTTTTTTACTTTGCTTATGAGTAGCCTTTAAAAGTTGAAATTAAAGTAAGTTTTCTAAAAAATGTTTTGGTGAAATAAAAAGGTCATTTTTGAGATAATTTCTCCCTCATGTAGAATCCTGAAATATTTGGGAGTTTGCTCTGATTTGAGCAGAAGCATGTCTGGAATTTCCAAGCTCTTTCACAAAGTGGAAGTTTGAAGCTTCTGTTTCCATGCAACTGAATTACAAAATTGTTTAGTAAAGTCCAGAGAGATGAATCAATACATTTTTCAGTTCAGTTTCCATTTGCATTGAGCCATGACTGAAGCTGTTCCAAGACAAATTGCACAAAACTTCATAATAGTGGTTTTGGTTAAGGGAGAAAAGAATTAGAGATTCAAACAATATTTTCTGTGTAAGTCCTGTCCTAAAAAGACTACAAAAAACTTAGTAATAATTGTAGTGCTATCAACCAACAATGATTTCCATCTAGTGTTATAAAACTATTGATTATGTAGAACTAAGCCCATTCAGACAGTTTAATCTATTCCACACTGAAATTTTGCCCTTAACATAAAAGTATTAAAGAACTTGTTACTTTGGGCTGTAGGTTTTTCTCCCCCTTTGTTTTATTTTATCTTACAGCAGTTAATACACCCACAGATTTGTACCCGACAGAAGTGGCATCCAGATTTTACACAAACAGAGGAAATACTCCATAAAAGCATTTAATTAGGTTACAAATAGTCCAAGTGTTGTTAATATTTACCCTGTAGATGACAGGCTTCCTTTGTTTGCAGACCTCCATGTGAAAATTGTTTTGACCTCCTTGGGAATAATGGGAGTGATATTTGGTTAATGGGATTGGCACAGGGACAGGACAGAGGTGCCCTTTCATTGAGCTCTGTCCCCCTGGTGTGTGGCAGGGTGATGTGCCCTGGGTGACCAGGTCTAACTTGTCCTGGAGAGGGACGAGGAATCCAAGGGCAGCCACAAAGGGATGCGCAACAAGAGCTTTGCAGCTGCAGACTGCAAACCTGCTTGGATCACGGTAGCAGGCTTTAATTTAATGGGCTCTTTTTAGGAATGTTGTTTGTCTGTTAGCAAGAAAACCCTCAGCTGGCCTCCAGGTGAGACCACCTTATACCACAGCAGAGAAAACGCCAGGTGGGTCCCCAGTGGTATCTGTGTTTTGAGGTGCAGAAGAAAAACTGCTTTTGGCATTTTTATGTGTGCTGTGTGTTCTTTCAGGTTGTTTTACTGCTCTTGGAAGTGCCTCACCTTCCCATAAAAAGCAGGACTCCCTGGGCTTTGTGCACATGTTGGAGGAGTGCAAGAGCATCACCATCAGGTGCTTCTGCAGTCTCTGTGCTCAGCAAGGGTTTCCTCCCAAAACTGAGGCTCTCACACAGGTGGGGACTGTGGTCTTGGTCCCACCACACTACTATATCCTGTGGGACTGTCCTGCCCACACATCTGGGCTGCCACTCTCCTGGGGTGTTTATTCAGTGGGACCTAAGGTAATATTAAAGGTGTTGCAGATGATGGACACACTCTGAGACATGTGAAGAGATGGTATCACTTGTTCATGTTTAGTCTAAAAGAAGCTGAAAATCTTTTGTGCTCATTAGAGCAATGCAAATACCCTTCTAGTTAGAGCAAAATAGGTAAAAGGCCAAAAGTCTGCAAATGAGGCATAAGTGATAGTGGAAGATACAATGCATGACTTGGACCTGTGTCTGGAGATGAATGGACAAACTCCCTCATATTTTTGTGCAAGATGAGGATAACCAGATGAATATCTTTGTTATGACTGGCTGAAGGGGCAGAAATCTCTGACAGGTGATGGTGCTGAGATGATGTGACATCTGACTATGGCTGAGTACACACCCAAGTGTGGAACTAGCTTTGGTTTCATTGTTTCTTGGGTTTGGTTTTGGTTTTAAGTAGTTGAATGCAGTAATTCTGTATTTCTTTCTGGAACTTCAGGCTTCCTTTCTAAATCTCTGCATACTGCAGCAGGTATCCAAAAATGGTGCCTTGGTCACATACAGTACATGCAGCATTCATTCTGTTGGAATCTGCTCAGAGCTTAGCCATTAAATGGCAGCCCACATCTTAGAAACAGAAACACTTTCAGAGAGGAATATTAGCCTCTTTCCAAGATTAAATGTGCACTTAAAGTGCCGTTTTCAGATGGTATTTTGTTCTGGGGTTGAACTCCACAATTAAATGTGGTGTATTCTCTTAATACACATAAAGACAGGACAAACTTGTTCTGAGGAGTGATAAATTCTGGCCGTAAATACCATTCCTGTGGAGAAGCCGAGACCTTGCTGTACTCCAAAGGAACAGAAATAGCAGGTCACTGGAAAATGGAGTGGGAGAAAATACTTGTGCTGCCTTGGGGGAGAGGGGAAGGTGGCCCCTTAAATCCCTTCCTACTCTTTATTTCTGTGACTCATCCAGACCTGCCTGTAATGGGCTGTTGCATCGCCACATTGTTAGTTTAACTTCGTTGTATCCTGAGCAGCCAGTGGGCTGGTAAAAGAAGCTCTTTGTGCCTTTGGTGGGAGAGAATGGCACGAGGGTTGTTCTTGGAAGAGGCCCAGGGAAAGTGTGGGGTGAGGAGGGACAAGGGAGTAAAAGAAACTCCCCAGAAAAGTGAAAGGAAGGAAAAGAAAAAAGGTGTCTGTTTCACAAACCCTGACCTTCAGCAGAACTGCCATTTCCTGAGGCTGCACAACGTGTACTGTTCACAGCTCTGGCACAGAGGGATGGAGCCAGGCACTGACACTGCACTCCCTGGGTCCCAGGGAAAGCTGATGGGCAGCGGGTCAGGGAGTACCTGACCTTGCCTTTGCCACAAAAAGCAGTGCAAGCTGAGCCGTGATGCTTGGCTTGGCTGGAAGGGAAAGGAGGAGCCACGTGCAGCAACCACTGCCTTTCACTGGGGAGTCTGAAAGGGCAGCAGTTTCCAGAAGCTGTGTTGCCTTTGAGCCATGGTACAAACAGGCACGATCAGCGAAAGGACCCGAGGGAATGGCCTCAAGTTGTGTCAGGGGAGGTTTGGGTTGGAGATCTGGAAAAGGTTTTTCACCCAGAGGGTGGCTGGGCACTGGAGCAGGCTCCCCAGGGAAATTGTCACAGCACTAAGCCCGACAGAGCTGAAGAAGCATTTGGAGACTTTCAGGCACATGATGTGATTCTTGGGGTTGTCCTTTGCAGGACCAGGAGCTGGACTCTGTGATCTTGTAGGGTCTCTTCCAGCTCAGGATATTCTATGATACTATGGTTCTTTAGTGCTCCATGGTTAAATTTGCTGCAGAGAGAGAAGGAAAAGGTTAAACTGCTTGGAGTATAGAGAAGATCTGGGGTTATTCCAAGAAGAACAGCCAAGTCAGATGAGGACCATCTTTCTGGTAACAGAGTCCAAGCAGTGAATAGTCAGGGAGGGGTCTTATCAGTTCAGAATATCTTCATCCTCTCTCCTTCAGGGAACAATGCATTATTTGGGTCAGCAGTGACACTGCTACCACAGGGAAGGAAAGGTGGGAGGGAATGGCTACATGCCATGTTCCAACAGCCTTTCTGTGGTGCCAACAATGCACAATAGCGGATTTTTATCACCAACATTTTTCCTGGAAAGCTTCAAGCGATGTATTTCATCCTAAATAGAAATAGGTCTTGAAATGTTATAGAAATTGAAAGCTTCATGGCTGAGAGGGAACTGAGGTTATAATTACGGAACTAACATTATCCCCAGAAAGACAATGGAGCCAGCAGCCACTGCACCTTGAGGGCAACTAAGTCTGTCTTTCCTCCTTCAGTCTCTGGGTAAAATAATGTGCTGGAACAAGAGAATGAGCGTGGTATCATCAGAAAGATCTCTTCTTTCTTTCTCTGACTGTTTCACAGAAATGTGATGCTGTTCTACAGTAAAGCAGGACATTGTTTTGAGGGAGGCACACAGGCCTCATCTATCCTAGTGCCTGGAGATTCTGGATAGTGAGGTCCCTCCAGAACGTGAGGTGTCTGTGTTCCAGTTCCAGCTCTGACTCAGAAGAAACAAATTCCTCCTTACTTGCAAGGCAAAGTAAACAGAATAGTTCGGATGTCTTCCATGTTCCATATTTTTTCTTTTAGTGTGAATCCTGCACTTTTCTGTGGCTCAAAATAATGGTGAACATCTGCTTGGCTAATATTATCTGCGACACTGCAGGATAGAGGGAAACATCTTGAGAGGTGTCATAATTTGCATCTATCATGTACGCAGTGTTGCTGTGTTGTAGTTTCATAGTTTTGGCCAAGCTTTTCACCAAAAGCCAGAAACTGAATGGATACACCCAAAACATGGGATCCTTTCCCAACTTCTGGGTCTTAGGCTGCACTTACCACATCCTCACTATGCTCTAAAAAGAGACATGTCTGATTGTCTGCCCTGTTTCCGGATGAGGGTAATGTGGATAACTGGGCAACTCAGAATGGCAAAACGCTGTGGAGCTCGCCCTCCTTGGTGCTGAGGCACATCCAAAGTCAGCACGGACAGACTTGCAAATCATCATTGGCACAGATATGCTAATTGTTAAGAGCAGCAAAAAGTGGATATGTCTGTAAAGGCCAGATGGGAATTTGACAGATCCTTCTTGTATTCCTCTCCTCAAAAAAGAGAGATTTTTCTCCTCATTTAAAGTGTTTATAAGCTGTTTCTTGAGGGGAAAGACTCTGTGTGCAAGGATCTTTAGCCTTGTAGTACTGGAGCATCTGGACAAAGGAAGTTTGGTGAAAGCCAAACTTATTTTGCTGTTGGTTTTCCAAGTGTTTTAAATTGTTAGTGCTGTGTTATCAGTATGTTGGTTCAGTAAATCAGTTCGGTTGTCTTGGCTTTAGCCTGTGTGAAGAGTTTTGCAGTGAACAATTCACATCTCAAGTGAATGGTTTGACCAGAGCTAATAGTGGGTTGACGTATGTCTGCGACAAGGACTAGGGGAGGTGGACAGTAACCTACAGCAGGGCACTCAGATGGGATGGGGAAGACCTGAGGTCCAGACCTGATCTTCTTCTTGGCCGTATAACTCTTGCCTGATAGGCTTTATTGCAGTACAAGTTCAATTAGGACACTTATTGCATGATCCCTTTTGTTCCCCATCAGCCAGGCTATTCTATATCTTGACAGCTTCTGCCAAGAGGAAAATGGTGGTTTGAATTAATAAGTTTAGTGAGTGAATTACATTTCATAATATAGCATGTGTTCTGCCATGGGCTGTGTGCTGAGGTTATTCTTAGAGATGTTCAGCTCAGTGCTCACCTGGAGTTGTGCACATGACTTTGATTCCTAAGCCAGCAGAGATCACCCAGACCCTCAACAGGCAGGGAGAGGCAGCAGTTCAAACATGTGGATGTATTTAACACCTCCTGTTAACTCAAAGCTGCTTCCTTCTCTGCATATCAGGCTTCTGGGGTCCTAAACCCAAAGGCAGCAGTGATTTCACTCTGAATTTATTGGTGACACCCCACTGTTCATTATTAGGGCTTTCATTATCCGTGTCTGAGTTTCAATCCCCTAGTCTGCCTAACATGTACAAGGTCATGTCACTTTGCCTCTTCTCAGGTACTCGTGCAGGTGCTCTGAGTTCTTGTCACTGTGGTGTGAGCTTCCTTTGCTCAAACTGCATTTCATCTGACATTTATGCCAGCTAAACCAGAAGAGAAGTACACAGCTCAGTATCCTGCCTTCTCATTTAGATCCTTGGCACTCTTTCTTCCACTGCACACCAAGTACAACCAGTGCCAGAGGCCGGGCAGAGCAGATCAGCCCTCATGCCTCACTGCAATTTAAGGCTTCTCCCACTATTTTCCCCTGCTGGCTTAACAGCCAAATTATAAATCACATTTTGGTGCAGCTTTCATCTCCAAAGCACATCCTAAACATTAATCTTAACATCCCTGTTAAGAACTAGTAGGTTCAGTTATCAAAATATAATAACTTGCAGACATTCTATTATTCAACACAGCAGTTTCCCACTGTGAAGAGCTGAAAATAACCTGGCACACACTGATAATATCAGTGTTCCCTTACGAGACAGATCCTGACCAATGTCCTAGGACATACATCAGTTTGGTGGCCTCATTCAGAACTGTGATTCATGTCCAGAGTATTTAAACCAGGTACTTGAGAATGTGAAAGCTGAATTGGTGAGAAGACAGTAACAACTAAAAAAAAGAAAAACATTTTAAAAAGCTGTGCAGGTAGACTTGACGTTGCTCTTGATTTAACTAGAAATAATCCATTGATTTCATGCAGTTTTACACGTAGAAAGCCTGTTGCTCATGACCAAAGGAAAGCTGGGACAGCAGAAGTCAATCTGGGTGAGTGCAGCTGAACTCCAGTGTTCAGCCTGGTCCTCCTATGAGGCTGAAGTCTGGTCTGAAACAACTCAGGTCTTCACAGCATTGTGTGCAGCAACGCTCCTCAGCGAGGGAGAGACCAGGGGCTGCTCTGAAGCTAAAATAGGTTTTTGATGCAACATGTCGAAACTCATCCTGAGCAGAAGTCCACAAAAAAAAGGAGGTTCAACACTTGCTGAACTGCAAAATGTTAGCCAGCTGGATTTAGCTCACATTGGGCTGGATAGCTGCTTTGAAAACCACCACTTCTTTGATCCCAGTCCTAGCTATACTGTTGGACCTCTGCTGTACACTGAGCTCGAGGTCAGTAAAACATTTCTCAGTTGTGGTGGAAGCATTTAAGTTGGAATTTGTTAAAGCAGGGGCACAATTCCACGGGTAGAAATTGAACTCTACGTGTGACATTTCTCTTCTTATTACACTTTAAAGTATTAAATTGTGCAGGTTTTCACTTCCATTAAAAACAAGTTGCCAGATTTAGCATTTTGTTACTTTGAAGTCCTTCTTTTATTCTCCCCCAAAGGGCTTTAACTTTCAGACATGGTTATCCTTAAAAATATATTTTAAATGTTGGTTTTGAAACCTTACAAAGGATATGGCATTGGAGAAAATCAGGATGGAATGACTTTCCAGGGGCAACAGTCAGGGAGCAGCAAAATATCTCCATTTTTCTTCCACCCCCACATTTCCCTTCAGTTTCCAGTATATTTAATTAGACGTCAGCTCTTTCTACCTCCTGTACAGAGTTTAATGCAGAACTTTTAGATAAGCTTTTCTTAGGATTAGTTTTTACTGAAACTGGTTCCAGAGGATTTGCCCATTCCTAGCAGAAATCTGAGTTACTGCTCCTTCACAAACATAATTCATATGTTAGAGCAGTGTTCCTAAAATATTGAAAAGCAAGGCAAACTCTTATGGGTCAAAGCATGATTTGTGATGGATAGGAGCAGTGCAGTCTCCCTGTGACTGCACAGAAATGTGACATACACTCTGCTGCACCTGGGTGATTACTGGCAGCTGTAGGGAGAGGGACAGGCCATGGACAATGACTCCTTGGAGCAGAGGAATAGTTTGGTTTGGTACCTCTCCCTGAGATGAAGAGCTGCAGCATTCCCCATTGTGGGAAATGAGTAAGAGGAGAAACAAAGAGTACCCTCAGGGATGTTTACAGATCTTCCACCTACGTGGTCAGTCAAGGCAGAGGCTGCAGATGTGGCTCTTACTGCTGGCCCTGGAGTCTGTGTGAGAGGCATCTGGCATTGCTAGGACACCCGCACAGCAGTCTGCCACCTCTAATGCTATTCCTTCTCCACCACACAGTGCCTTCAATCTTATTCAGCTCCTTCTATGTGTTAAGAGGACACGAGACCAGGGATGATCATCTCCTTGCTTGTAGTACCCTCTGTCTTCTGAGAGAAAGCCATCACTCTGTTTTTCTCACAGGTTATCCTGACTTATCTCAAATCTTCTCGTTTCTCCTTGAAGTGTGAATGCAGCTGTCGTGGCAGTGACCAGCCCAAAAGCAACTGCAATATATATGTTTGTGAGCAAAGGCATGTCCTTCTACACAGTCTGAAAAGTCTGGAGTGCCTTTGATGACATGACTATAAGGCCAGTGAGAGAAGAGAGGAGCTGCCATGCACATCTGGAGTGTTTCACCGTGATCAGCTCCAACGTCCTTTGCAGAGACCTCAGTGCCTGTGACCATTGGAAGATGACCTGGCAGAAAACTTAGCTTGAAAATTCTTACTGGCACCCTTCTTCCCATTTCCTTTTTCCCAACAACCTTTAAATCTTTGGGGGAAGTAGAAAACTTTCTTTAAAATGATCTACTCAGTGAGAGCTAAAACTCTCTGTCTCTTTGCAGTTACCACTATGATTTTCTATGCAGTATTTGTGAAAAAAACGAACTGAAAGTGGTTTCTGATTACACCAGAATAGGAGAAGAAACTTTTATAGAATCACAGAATGGTTTTGAGATATAGGTGTTATAGGTGGAATTGATTGTTTTTTCTTTTCAGATAAATAAGGTTTCTCAGTGGTATATAATTTTAAATAATTTTAGACTTCCCCAACTAACATATAGAGAGGAATCAGTTTGCTCGTTGCTAGTTCTCACTTGTGAAATGTCTTTACAGAGTTACAGCATATTAACAAATTTCTGTTCTTTCAAAATTGAAATTTTCCATTAGTTGAATCTAACCCCCTATTCGGAGAGCAACATTTTGTCAAATCAAATTGCTTTTGCAAACTCAAAAGAATTGTATGATCTCCTTCTATATCCAATTTTCCATTCTCTTGCTATCTTCTTCAGCGAAGCTCTAAGAATAAACCTTTCAGTCCTAACATTTCTTGACATGCACAATGTGGCACGTGGAAAAGTGTCCCTTTGGCCTTGGCAGTCCTTCCAAGTCTGGACTGTTCCGTGATTTCATGTAAAGTTTAATTCAAAATTATATATGCCACTAAGTGTGTCTCACCTGATGGGCTAATGGTTTTGGGGGGTAAAATGATCTTTCTCATGGTGTTTTCTCTTGCTTGATCACTTGTTCTGAGATGTCACAGATCCCAGGAGCCCCACTTGAATATGAGTTTTGTAGGCTCAGTGCGATACTAAATATGGTAAGAAGTGTTAAAGGAAGACTCAGCTTAAAATCGTGCAGAAGTAATTCAGCAAAGAAGATAACATTATTCAGACTGTGCTTTGTATAAAGGCCCCTTATGGCCTTCATAGTTGGGATGTGATTATTAATGATATTTCTCCTTACTTGAATATCTGCAATGTATCTCTCCTGCATGCTCAGGACAGTTTTTTATATATGCAGGAAGCAGAGAGGTTGCTGAGCTGTTGGTTTGCTCACATCTCTGTCTATTCTGCTGACAAACATCCTGGTCTGATCTTTGTCTTTTTGAATTAATCCACCACAATTATGCAATGCCTGGAATGAGATTTTCATGCTTAATTAAGGATTTGAGTTATTGAGTGATGCTGAAAATGAGGAGAGTAGGAGAACTGAGTAACTTGGGATGTAAAAGGGTATGAACAAGAGGAAGAAGATGAAATGGGTGTTTGTCTTAGAGGTGGGAGTACAGAGAGTCTGAGGAAGAGTACAGAATGTCAGAGTTTTGCACTTGGAAGAGAAAATAAGGAAACCCCATGGGAAGCAGGAAGGAGAAGAAGGGTCTAGAGTTATGAAAAGGTTAGGTGTGGATGTAGTTGTGCCTGAAGATTTGGGAAGAGTTGTTCCAGAAGCAGACAGAACCTTGACAAAGTCAAAGGCTGTTGTACCAAAGCAAAAGAGGAGGCCCCCTATTATGTGCCAGGAACAGCCCAGACTCATTTAGGGGCCATGTGGTGCCATCCCGTAGCAGAACTGCAGGAGATGTGCTGTTCCTACTCTTGGGAATATCCTGTGTGTCTCTGACGGCCCCTGTGTGGGCAAAGTGGTCCCACTGCCACCAGCCTGCTCATTCACAGGTAGGCAGGGCTATAGTTCTGATTTCCCCAGGTCAGAGGAGAAAGAAAAGGGCTTTGTCCTGGGAGAATAAATAGCATCTTGGTAGTCTTTCCTTCTGTCCATGGTTCAGTTTCTGACTATGCTTACGTAAATGGCTTGGTATGTAGATGGAGCAGTTTATTTTTTGCCTTTTTTTTTTTTTGTTGTTTTTGTTTGGTTTGGTTTGGTTTTTGTTTGTTTGTTTTTCTGAAAGCCACTCTCTAAATTGTGAATTGTGGATGTTAAGAACAAAAAATACACACTGATTTTTTTTCACTGCCCTGTAAAAAGTAAAAAATTGCCCTTTAAGAGAGAAATAACTGAAGTGAAAGTGCATATGAAGTTTTCTTTGACCAAACTGCTCTTTGCATGCTGCCAAAGGTAGTAAGGGGATCTTCCAGAAAGCTTGAATGAGTGTCCCTGACAGGAAAAGTAAATGCAATTATTGTTTGGAAAAATTGCACCAGGATCCAACTGCAATTGTTTAGACTCAAGGAAACAATTTTGAATGAGGTTAGAGTTTTGTAGAGGGACACACTGGTCCTTATCATTCAAGAGATTACCATCAACCAAGGAAATAACAAGCTATTTTCTCTTCTTATAGACTCTGAGGTTATGATTGTGTTGTTTGGATGGTTATCTAAGGAACAAGAGTCAAGATTCCTTTTGCTATCTGAGACTCAATCAGTACAGAATTACTGCTGGTAAATTTTTAAGATGGCTGTGAAAAAAATCCAGCTAAATAAATAAATAAAGCTCAGTGCTAACTTAATTTAATTGTGCCATTCTAGAGCCTCAGCATGCTTTAATACACACTCAGAACAGCAGAATTGCAACAGAGCTGCTCATCCCAAGCCTTTGACCATGTACCTGCCACGGGCTGGAATCACGAAAATGGCAATGCTGACTGTTTTCATTGCTGTGTCCTCAGCTACCATTATCCCCTGTGCAGAGTGAATTACACTTGCTACTGCTGAGAGCAGTCCCCAACAGGCAGCATTAACTGGCTGACAGGGAATTTCAAAACCTCCTGGTTCACAGACAGCATCTCAGAGAGCGTGAGGAAGTGCTGCTGATAAATTATCATCCTTAAATGCCTGTTGGATAAACACCTTGTGGTACCCTGACACAAGATAGGTGATAAATGACTGAGTGGAAAGACAGTGGGAACAATTCAGATGCTGTTTCCATTTTTCAACGTAGTACTTTTTCACTTTTTCAAAAGAGTAACTAGGGACTTCCTAACCTTTAGCTTGCAAATGAAAAATACAGATACAACAAAGTGGTGGATTTAACCTCTGAGTAAGTATGTGTTAATTTCTGTTCCTGAGAGTGCGCTGTGTTAAACTGTTCTTGACAGATTTTGGTAGGAATTTTGGACATTGTACATTAATAAATAAGTACTACCTTTGTTATTTTAAGTGCAGTGGTTTTCCTTAGCTGAGAAAGCCTGGCACTCTCACTTGATTTATGTGATGCTATGTTTAAAAAAAGGTAGTAATGATACATGTGTTATTCATGTACTTGGAAGTCTCAAAGGATTTTAAATGTATCTTGACATGTATGCTCATAAATTGCATCCAAGGTAGACATTTTGGCAAACTGAATATGGAATTAGTGTTGCCAAGACTTCCAAACACCATTGATCAAAAATACTTTCAAAATTCTCCGTAACTCCAAACTGATTTCTTTTGAACCTGTCTGTGTGGTCAGTGCACCATCCATCAAATTGTCTTCAGCTTAGAGACGTGGTCCATGGGCCCAGACTGTGTTTCATTGCAAATTCTTCCCATCTCAAAGTCTTGATTTCCTCAGTTTGAGACAGAGCAGTTGAGAGTGAGTCTCTAGTGAAACAACACAAAGCCTGAAATGTGTGTACAGAGCTCAGCATTCCAAACGTACATTTGTTTATGAGTTTCTCTGTGATGATCTTTTTACACTCAATCTAAAGTGTGGAATGCCAAAGCTTTTGCAAACAGTGTGTCTGCTTTAAGCAGTGAGCCACACAGTGTCTGTGGGGTGGCTGGGGGGAAGGATGCTCTTGAGGTGATTTGGAGAGGCAGAATCAAACCAGTGGGCTCAGAGCAGGATTCTGGGTTTGCTTCCCTCTCTGAACTTAACTTGCTTAACTTCTCTGCTGCAAATCTTCTATAATTGTTAACACTATAGGCTGTTTTGTTCACCAAGGTTAATTTTTCTTTCCTATCTGTATGTGCCGACAGCCTTCAGGTAAGTGCAATTCCAGTAAACATTGATGCATTCTGATCTACACAGCTAGCCCAGCTGGGGGCCATGAGGTTTATTTACCTTGAGAAAAACAGATGACAATATTTCTTTGATAGAAAGTATTTTTCTGGATGCAGCAGTAACAAAGTCAGTTGATTGCAGTTCCAGGTCCTTGCCAGGCCAGTCTCACAAAATGTGCCCTTGATATCCCTCCAGGTGGGCTGCAAGGGCCTCCTTCCTGCCTGCCTTTTGGTGCTCTCTGCAGCTTTTGGAGACCAGAGTGTTACTGGTTGCAATTTAGGGAAGATTTTTTTTTTTTAAGATTTCAGTATCTATAATGAGGTTTACTCCTATCCCCAAGGCCATTCTTGCTCCCACTGATCTGATCAAATCTCTTCCCAACCTTCTTCTTGCCCTTTTCAGCATGTGGAATGGGTGTTTCTGTGTATCTCTGCTGGGTATCTGTGGTTTCTCCAAAATCTGCTCTGTTTGCTTCCTGGAGATCATTTCTTACTAGTACAACTGTTTCAGTCTCAGAAATGAGACTGCTTGGCTCTTGTGCCAGAAACCTGAAATAGTCGTGTGTCAATTTTGGGGTGACCCTGCGGCATTCAGAACCATCTTCCTAACTTTATTCAGCCTGTTATTTCACATTACTCTGCCCACACCAAGCAAAATACCTCTTCTAAAAGTTCACTGTATGAATGTGCAAGAAACCTTTTATAAACTGAAAATGTCTTCGTCAGCAGAAGTGAGCATTTTTCTCAGTTTTGCCGTGTAGAAGGCTTGTTCAAAATCCACAATTCTGTTTCTTTTCAGGAACCACATATGAGAATTTATGAAGGACCTGAGTTTACCCAGCACTTTGGAAAGTGTTGAGATGTATTTTACTGTCTTTTTCAAGTGGTGGTATTTTTCCCTGTTCAAAGGAATGGAATATGCTGTTCCCAGTCTATTTTGGGAGATCTGATGCACGTAACCAGATGAACTGCTATTGAACCTTATTATTACACCATCAGATCGCTGGTGCAGAAGCAAGTGTGGAATTTCTAGATACCTAGAATCTAATAAACCAGACAAAGCATTTAGAATTCAAAGTTTAATAGGTTTGGGGGGCATCTCCAATGTCAGCATACCTATGTTTGCCTGTTTCTTTCAGGGAGCACACATGTTAGTGCTTACAGTGTAAGGACAATGTTCATATGTGAACAGGGAGGATTGGGAGCAGAACTTTTTGCAGGGAAATAAATTTTCCCAGGACAACTTGTTACTTTACCTGGTAGTGTCAAAATCTGTATCACATTTTCTCTCTGATTTGTATATAAAATAAAAACCCTGTAGAAGGAAAAAACTCCACAGAAAATTGTATATTAAAAAATATTTGTAGAGCTAAACCTTGCAGAAAACCTTCATTTTGTTTCTGTAAGAGGAGATTTCTCCTTCCCACTGGGTTTCCTAGCAAATATCTAACTCATGTTTTTTGCTCTCACTTTCCTATTGACAGGCCACTTGTTTGGCCATCAGAGAGCAGAGTGAAAATAGAAGTTCTGCTCAAAGACTTTAAAATGCTCTGTGGTGTTATCTGGGTTTAAAAAAAATATCCTGGCACTGGCAGGCTTAGCCATTTAAACCCGCCCCTTTGGCCACCCATATGGGACAGGTTCTTTCCCCAGGCTTAAAAGTCGCCACTTTACATCACTACAGGTCGTGTTCTGGTGTGTTCTACCCTCATTTGAGACATTTATTTTTTTTATTTTAAGACCAACACAATACAGAGAGGGTGTCCCCCATTCCCAAATATGAAGAGGAATTCTGTACCATTCCCTAGGAAAGGGTGTCTGTGTCAGGCTGAGTTGATCCCTGATGTCTGCTCAGGCCAGCTCCCTCCTGAAATTTTGTTTTCCTCTGTCCAGCTCCCTGGGTAGAAGTGAAGCTTCTACTGAAGACATACTATGCTTTGCCTGGCCAGCCAGATATATATAATGCTCTTGGCCATGAAACAAAGACATTTCAAAACAATAACTTTTATCTGGTCCGTCTTCTGATCTTCCTGTGCTTGCCAGTTCTTGTCTTCTCTCCTCTCTCTCACTTTAAAAAAATTGAAAAAAATAAAAGAACTGAGTTTCATTGTTTCCCTGTTAGCTCAGAAGAGCCGTGAGCCAAGTCGGAGTCCCTTTGCTTTAGACATGCCAGGGAACAAGCAGTCTGCCATGGATCACAGGTACCACCTTCCAGCCTCCTTCCTAGAATGGACCCTCCTCCTGATAAGGGACTGTTGACAGAAAAGCTGGAGCATCACAGCAGCTTCTTCCACGTCCTGGGCCTTTTTCTCCTGATTTAAGAAGCATGTTTGAGATCAGGCAAGCATCCCTATGTGTGTCTTTTATGCCTTGCAAGTCTTTGTCTGAATCCAAGCCCATGTAAGCTGAGATTTCACAAGACTCCTCAAACTTTCTCCCTGTTACTTAAGGTCTCCCAACCCGTTGTAACCTGTTACCTGCCTAGCTCATATCTCAGACAGGCTCAGATGAACTTACAGGTGTGTGCACACTCCCTGTGGATGGCTGTGGAAGTGGCATGCTCAGGGTGATTCAGCTCAGACTAGCACATAAACCCCCCACCCAGCCTTTTGGGATGCGGACTTGGCTGAGGTATGTATGCCTCCAGCAGAGCCTGACCCCGTGCTGACACATGCCTTCCATCCCATTTATCTTCCCAAAGTGAAGCTGGAATAGAAAGAGCCACCAGTGCTCTCTCTGTGAAAGTCCTCTTGATGATCTGGATCCGCATTTTATTTATTTAGGAAGCTGTTCTTATACTTCTGTTGTTTCTTTTCAGCTCCTTGAGCCCATGCATCAGCTGAAATGCATTAATAAATTCCAGTACAGAAAGGTCTCCCATCTTTTATGAGAAGCTTTGTGATCCATCGTACCTCATTGCTCTGCATTATGTCAACCCATTACTGAGTGCAACTTGAAAGTCCCTTAACATCTGAGTGCCAGAACCTATGACAGCACAGCAAAGGTAGAAGAATCATCCTATAGGGTTTTCTTTTCACACTTCTGCCATGAACTTCTGATATTGGCTGCTGTCAAAGAAAGGATACATGAATTATTAGTTTGTCTTAGTGCAGTTTTCTGAAGTTCTTTTTCATGTGCTGATCAAAATTGTATTTATGTTAGCAGGGTTTTTCAATCTGCTCAGACACACTTCATTCTGCCCTCAAAGACTTGGTCATATTTCTGTCTTTTCTGGGAAGCTACAGAATTTTGACTCAGATCAGGTTCCAGTGATTGTTTAGATCTTGTTTTAATTATTTTCTGGCCATTGTTGAGCTTTGTGAGTACCTCCATTGTTTGTTGCACTTTGATTGCAGATAGCAGCTCATCCTTTCTCTTCTGGGAAACTTGATTCCTCTGGTGATATTTGCCTGCCTCATTGCCAATATTTTTGGTGTGCAAGATTGTTTTCACTGGAAGGAGAATTTGATGACCTGTGTTTCTTCACTGCAATCATGTTTTCTTGTAGAGAATGACCACAGAGACCTGCAGCAGTGAACTAGGGGTCAGTGTCTTTGCTCATGATGCCATGGTTCTTCTCAAGTAATTCTCTCTCTTTTTGGTGGTTTTACTGTGTAGGTGCTCTTTGTGGTGTTTTCTGCCTGCAATTGGTTGTTTCTGTCACTTGTGCAGACACATGCAGCTCTGCCATGCCACAGACAGTGTTTACGGTGTGCATTCAGTTCCCAGCCAAACCACCAAAGACAGATCTATATGTCATGTAGATTATTTATACGAACAATAATTTCTCTTGTTTAATAACAGAACATTTCTTTTGTCTCCCATTTATCTTGAATAAAAGGCTGCTACCAAATCCATCAGCTTAAGAGAGGTTTGGAAATATCCGTATACCAAGGATAGTACCTTTTGAGACACTGAATCATCCGGGTGAGTAACAAGTGAGATTTGGGCTCCATCACAAGCCTTCATACAGACCTATTGGGTGGCTGACAGTGCCTTAGGCTTAATATGCCTGATTCTTCCCTCTTGGAGCTACTGAAATAGCAGCAATAAATTATTCAATAGTCACAAAACTACAGATAATAGTGCCTATGAAGTGTATTTGGGTCCTTCACTGTAATTAATCTAAACTGCAAAACTAAATTAATCAGAATGGTGACAGGCACACTTTGTAGGTTACAAACAGATACAGCCTTTTTTTCCCTTTTTTTTATTTGAACTGGAGGATACACTGCAGGCCTCAAACGTGGCTTCTTTCTGAGCCTTCAAATCTTTCCTCATTGAGCTTCTGGGAAATCGGTTCTGCAGTGTTGCTTCATCTGGAAGAGGCATTTGAAGAAGTCAGATTAGGGGGACTGGTCCCTGCATGTCTTTCCCTACTCCTCCCTCCTGCTATGTTCAGTCTATGTAGGATAATCATGTAGCAATCAAAGAGGTATAAGTTAGTTTACCTAGGCAACAGGTGAAAACCACTGTCATTAAATGCACAACTGGAGAGGTTTAGGAGTTGCAGTAACACCTTTCCTTTAGTGAAATTGTGAGTGTCTGTGAGATAGGGAAATGGAGGGTGCTCCCTCAGTGGTGCTTTCTCATCTGACAACAAGAATAAAAGGAACTAATACACGGCTTATTTTCTAATGGGAAAATGAATTCTAATAGTTTGTGCCTGTGTGCTGACTGGAGGGTTTGGATAGGTGAATTCTGATCCTTGGCACCCAGAGATTTTGCAGAAAAGCTGTGGTGTGGCTTCCCACCAGGTCAGTGGGATGTCTCTGCTGACACAGCCAAGTCCCAGCTGCTCTTCCATTGTCATTGGCACCAGTGTGACCCCTCTGTGCCACATCCCTGGGCTCAGCATGCCCTGTGCCTGAAACAGCATCTCCTGCCTGTCCCTGCCCGCTGGCCCCAAACAGGCTCTTTGTCACTACAACATTTATTTTCTGCTTTGACCTGGCAGGTCCTTCTCTTGGTGAGTCTCTAATCTCGATCCTTGCTCTCTGTTTGGTCTGGACAGGCATTTTTTTGCTCAGTTGGTGAATTATGGAGGATGGTCCTTTGCCTCCAGCTCACTGGTGGCTCTGGTTCCACCCTTAATGCCCTGCTTGAGGCTCTAAACTTCTCTTATCCCTTTCCTCTCTCTTGTGAAAGCTATAGATATCCTTCCATTTTTTTTGCTACAGATTTTCAACTTTATGTCTTTTCCCTTTCTAAGATAGTCTTTCCCACAGAACTGTAAACCCTTTCTTTACCTTTACTATTCTCTTTTTCGTCTTCAAGCCCACAAAGACTCACTCACTTATCTGTTCTGAAAAATCTTCTCCAGAATTATCTCTGAAGGGAACTGGCTCTGAACTAGCACTTACTTTTTCCCAAGGGGCCAGGACACATTTTTGAATTTCAGTTCCTTTATTTATTTCTCTTCCAGTGATATTTTTTGTGGTAACGTCTCCCAAAACATAGATAAGTTTTTCAAAGCTGCCTTCCCTAATTGTTTTCAGATATAAATTATGTGTCTTAAAACTCACAAGTCATTAGTAATAGAAGGAACTTTTGGCATGTAAAAAATGATGTTTAAATGCTGAGAGGAATCTGGCAGAACATTACTGCCCTACCTTTCCAAATGTTGCAAGATATTCTTGGCTTATTTCATATTATATAACAGAGCTTTTAAACACAGATTATCTTTAGAAAGAAAGTCAGTGATTATTGTCAAACCACGGTGATGAATTAGCTGAAGCTGATGAGATGCATTTGCAAATGGAACTGACCAAGAGCAGTGAGAAGCAGCCAGCCTGTTTTGGGAATAACAGTGTTCCTAAAGAAAGTAAATAATACATGTGATTACACATTTATTCTCTTGGAATGATTTTTTCTGATTTCACAGTAAACAGAAACTATTTACATTATGGCTGTCTGTTTTTCATAGGGCTAACTGAGGAATTCTGCCTGTCAGTGTAGCAAAGCAATTGGCCAAAACTGGGGCCATGGCAAGATAAAATCAGTTTTCTCTTGCAAGTCCTGCCATACAAGCAATTTCTGCCTGATGGAATCGGTGTGGCTCATGTTTTTCCTAGGACTCTTGCTGGCATCAGGAGAAGACCTGTACTGGGAGTAAAGCTGAAGTAACAGACTTTTTATGCCTTGGTGTGCTGGTGTATTTTAAGTAGATGCTATCTCTGAGCGCTAAGATTTTAGGCTTCAAAAACAACAAAAGAATGTGCCTTGGATGAACATACTCATGCTCCTTGTAGGGATATTTTTGCACCCTACTCAAAAATCAAAAAATTCTTCTAAAACTGGCAATACTTACCCAATTTTTTGCTTGACTTACCATTACAGACTTATGATTTCTAGAAGGAGTAAATTATAACCCACTTCTGCTGTGAATATTTAATAATTTGACCTTTTATGAATATTTAATGTGCAGATTAAATATGAGTTCAGGCAAAACTCCCATTCGTGTTGGTGAGATTTTACCCTATTTGTAACTAGCAGCTTGCCAAAGAATGTGGTGGATTCTCCATTGCTTATAGACTTTAAATCAGACTAAATATCTTTCCGAGAAAGATGCCCTGAGTCAACCACAATTTATTGGAAATAATTTAGGAATTGCTGGGCAGCCTCTGGGCTATGCTCTGCAGATGTCTGAGAAGGTGACGGCAAAGTTTCCATATGATCTTAAAATCTGCAAATACACGGCTGATCTTTGAAATATCAGGGTCTTGAAGAAGTTTTTCTTTTTTTTTTTTTCATCAGGGAGGCTTTAGGATCTTTGATGTGCTAATGATCCGAGTTGTCTGGCTAGATGATAAATCTCAGATGAAAGAAGTAGATGGTGAGTTAAGACTTCTTTCTCACCTCTGCCTGGGAGCTATGGCACATCTTAGTAACTTCCTTAATAAACAGTGTGTGTGTTCAAGGATTGGGCATAATGTTAATTGCAGCTCAGTAGGAAACTGTTTTCCTATTTCATGAAAGCTCTCTTGATTTTTCAAAATGTTCTCATGCCCCGTGGAGCTGAAATTGTACCAGCCTTACACCCCTTCCAGCAGAAAGCCCAGAGTTTAAGGCTCTGGGATTATAATGTCGTGTCCTTGTTCTGCGTCAGGCAGAGCAGGAGACTTAGATTTTGTCTTCCAGATCATTCTGAAAGACTTGGGCCAGGGATTATGGACTGTTCCCCAGCTAAAGTCCATCCCCTTCTTGTTTTGAACAGCAACTCAATCCTGGACCCTGAAGCTTCCCTGGGGAAACTGGCCAATGCTTTCTGGTGAAAATGTCACGTCTCACAATTTGATATTTCTTGGCAGACACCTTCCTTCCCAAATAGTAAAATATTTTGCCAGAAAATTCATGAGCAAGTCCACTAGCAATGATTGCAAACAAAGCTACTCTGGGATGTAGAGGGAGATTGTTTAAAGCTGTGATCCTTTAAGAATCTCAAAAGCTTTGTGGACCACCAGAGATAGTAAATCATGGCAACTGTGAAGGCCAAAATGAAAACACTACCAAATAGAAGGCAAATTGTGTCTTCTTCCTAAAGTGTTCAGGAGGTTTTTTTAATGAAAATATTTACATGCATTTAAATCAGATTTTTCTGTCAATGCTAGTGTGTATATAAGAGAAAAAAAAAAAAAGAACAAAACCTTTTCTTCTCAAAATCAGATTTATTAAGTGTAAACAAGAATCCTTCCCAGTCTGTCTGAAGCCGACAGTGCTAAATTTTACCTTTGTAGAAAGTATTTAACATAATGTGTGTAAATATTATGTTAAAGGTTTCATGTCCTGTTTTAAACAGTGGCAAAAAATTTCCTTTCAGACTTCAGGTTTTCCACTAATTTATTTCATATTAAATCAGAGCAGACTAAAAAAACTGCTGATCAGATCTTTACTGAGCTTTATTGTAACGTTGTTTAAGTGGATGCAGACGGCTGGTTTTTCTTTTTCTTTATTTCTTCATTTTTTCCCTCCATGCCTGAAATATTATACAGGAGACTGAAGTTCTTGTGGCATTAACATGAGAGTCTCAAAATGGGCCAAAAAATAAATATTGCAAAAATATGCCATCCAAATCAAATAGTGTGTGAATAAGGGAAACTGGAGAGGTTATAATTGTGGTTCAAGGTTTTACATGCAAGGTACCTCAAAAGTTAGCTAAACACGTTTCATATGGATGTAAAATGCAGAGGAAATGTGTTAAATATCTTCCTTTGGTGAGATCTCGAGCTTGGCTCAAATAACAACCTCGGAGGTCAAGTACCTATGGGGTGAGGGAAACAGGCTGTGATCCCCCTCTCTCTTCAACAGCATCATCCCCCTGGAAAAAAAGCAGAGGATCTGCTATGCCCTGACAGTGTCCCCTGTACATCTTTATGCTCATCAGCAATCAAAATCCCAAGGGTGCCCCGAAACAGTGTATGAAAGCTTTAGATTTCTTTACACTGGGCAAAATCTTTGGCTACTCACTGCTCATGGTCCTTAACTGTATAATTGTCTTAATTATGCTAAATTGCACTGTGTAGTCCCTTAACAATTATGTGGGTTGGCAACAGTATTAAATGACAAAAATGACATTAATGCAGTCATAGCAAAGCCTAACAGAAGCATGAAAGTCAGTAAATACCAGAGGCTGCACAGGTTTCCCGTGAGGAACCACTCTCACCACTGCACACTCTGGCAGCTGCAGGAGACTTTAGCACAGGGGATGATCATAATATCACTGATTATGTAAAAAATCTTTGCTTATGGCAAAATTCTTACTTTGAAATGTTCACTAAATAGGGAATGTTTGGGGCAAACAATTTTCACCCAGTGGTTCACATCAAGGGGCTGATGTTGGCTATCAGAACTTGACTGAAGGTTTTCCAGCTGGTTTGGAGCACAGCTGTGAAATCTTACTGTGACTATCACAGAGTCCAATCCAATCTTCCAGGACAGTTTCCATAAGGGGATTATTTTCAGGGTGCAGTTCTGGTCAGCTGTTTGGCCACACTGCTTTCCCTGGAAGCCAGGGACACAGATCCCTGAAACAAGTCTCATCTGTGAAAACTGAGGAAGAATTTGCTCAGAAATTCTGGGGACTAGAATGTCAAAATGTTTCTGCCAGTGTCTAGTTTGTGACTCTGCTAAGACCTTGCCATTGGCTCAGGTGCTGCAGACCAGTTTCCTTCCTCTCCTATCCAAGGCTGTCTGTGACAAACCCCTGTACAGGTGGGCTCTTGCTCTCAGGAAAGGCGCAATTCCTCCTTCTTTCCCAGAAAGATCAACCTGCTGCAATAACTCCAGTGTGGTAAAGAGGTTCCTTCCCTCTTGCACTATTTGCAATATTGTCTATTTTAATATAAACATAGCAATCACATTTAATGATTTAAATATTTTAGATTTACTGTTTTTACAGACTTAATAATAACATCTATCGCATTTGTGCAGCAAGCTGTGAACTACAAATGTGGCTCCTCTGCCACCCATTGTTTCCCATAGGACTTATCAGAGACCTGCATTGTTTCAGTCCCTGTGACTGACAACAATAAAGACAGTAGCTCAGAGGAGCAACAAGACATGAGTATGAGCTTCAGGGAGCCCCAGAAAGTTACAGAACCAAGTGTCATCTCTTGTGCTGAACTGTTTGAAGGGGAAAAAAAAAGGCTGTACATGGATTATTTAAATGTTTGATCAGCTTCACTGCAAAATAACATCAGGAATGAACAGAAAGGAGCCTGTTCTGATAGAGTTTTTGTGTTAGGGTTTTTTAAGGGGTTATGTAGGATCCTCTGCAACTATCATGCTTATTATGTGTCTGTTTTCAAAAAGATGGTCAGAAGTTATGAGCATGAAAGAGCATGGCCTCATCAAGGAATCCCATCCTAAAGATTAGTGAAGCATTTATACTTGTTCTAGAGTGCTGCTGAAATCCAGAGCAAGGCCCTTAAGCTAAGCTACTTGATGGACTGTCTCTGCCAGTGAACCCATTTGTAGAATCCATGAGTAATTTATATTATCTCAAAGTAATAACAACTTGTGGAGAAATATTTTCTCACATAACCATCTGTGGAAAAATCAGTGCATTCCTCTTTTCATACTTTGGGCTAACCTATAAATTAAATCCTCAGGTATTTATAAGGATAGCTCAGTGTGTGGGATTTGCTAATAAACCCTCCTGAGTTCTAGTTTGGGTTTCCTCTGGTGAGGTGAGCACGTATATCCCCAAGTAAGCCATCTGGATAGACCCTGTTCAGTCTGAAGAATCTGACACTCCTGTAAGGTTTAAGCATTCCTAGAAATTTTTGGATTCCCTTACAAATTGTATTTACATTTTTTAATAGTGTGAGTGAAGCCAAGATGGGCTCTATCTGGAAGACGTCTCCTATTTATCATCTGAATACCTGCTCTTTGAGCAATGAAGAGGGCAAACCTTAGAAAAGCAAAGAAAATCCCTTTGAAAGAAGGAAAGAGAGGTATTTTCTTAAGCTGGCATGCCTTCCTGCATTTGAAGTCAGATTTTATAAAATATATGGCCAAAGTTCAACATGATGCGGTTAGAGCTTGGCTTCCTTTAGCAAATAGAAGTATATATTCAATGGATGAATCTTACATTAATTTCAAATTCAGACCCAAACTCCCTCCAGATTTTGGGGAATTGTGCTCCCAGGTTTATGGCCAATAAGATGGAAAAAACAAGAGCTCTATGCAAAGCTCTGGGATCTGAGATTTTGGCTTGAGGACATCTCTATCACTGACAAATTGTTCCATGTACAATTTTCCCCACAAGCAATTAATAATAGCCTACAAAATGTTACCAAATTGTATTGAAAAATGAATACCCTGTTTGTATCGAGGTATTAGCATTCTAAAAATAATCCCAGTCTCTCTTCCTGAACTTGCACTCAGTAGTGGTTCTAAAAGCACTTCAATAAAAATTTCCACTTAAAGGATTGCTTTATCAGCTAAAATTATCCATAAGAAACTTGAGGAATTTTCTGGTGAATAAAATATTACACTGCAAATATTTGCTCTGCTTTAACCTGGCACTGTTCCTGCTCTGAATCCATTGACAATCTGAGGGAAAGACACGTTATCATTTTGAGCTGTGTCTCTGTATTCCTGATCCAGTTTCTTTACTGAATATGTTACAGCAGCAAGTATATAAAAAATTACATTTGATACCCTGATACAAGTTTAACACTCAGCTCCATTTCTTTGCAAAATACCTTTGGTGTGGACAGAGAACTCACCAAGTGAAGCTCATCTAAAGTCAGAAAGTTTTCTCTGGTCCCAGCATTACTCAGTTTCCACATTTAACATGTCTATCAGGTGCACACTTGGCAATTACTCCTGTGCAAAAAGAAATTATAAGAAGAAAGATAACTTGTTGAAATAATGGTTTAAATCAAAGAACATATTTTTTCAGTGCATTGTAGGTATAGCTGGGGAGGCATTAGGAGCCTTGGGTTAGGACCTTGCCACGGTCCCAAACAGAGCAGGTGCCTGCTTCATCTCACCTGCAGTTTTATCTATTTGTGTTCCCCAGTTTGGGTGTCTGCTGGAGACTGGCTCCCTCTGGGCTTGTGGCAAATTCAGAGGGATTGTGGTCAGATTCAACATCTGGGGCAGCTGGTAGTGAGGGGCACTTTACTTTTTCCCTCTGGAAGACACAATGTCTAGCCTGAAGGAGAAGAGAGCCTTACAGTCCATACTCCCTCTTGCTCTACCACTGTCAAAACTTAATTTTAATGGGTTTCTGCGTTAGTTTATTTGTTTACAAGAGATGTTCTCTTGAGAGAAGAGAGTGGGTTCATATCTCACACCCGTGCAAATGTAGAGTAATGGCTTTTTTCTTGGAAATCACTTCAGTTTATGCTGCTGCAATAAACCAGGAGTTGGCTACTGTGTTCTTTCCTATCATCATTTTAATTCCAGCACATACTTGTATGTGCTCTGCTGTAAAATTAGAGAAAGAAACATCTGGCAAACAAGATGATTACCAAATAAATGTTGCCCATTGGCTCTGATTTCACACTCAGGATATTGAAAACAAATGTTCTGGTGCTATTGAGATCTTGACATGTTTGTGTTTAGCTTGTTGGGTCAGCTGAAACTGCCTGTGTTCACAGTGATCCCTGATGAGAGATGCTTTGAGTCACAGATTATTTAGACTATTCTCAGTATGGGGTACAACTCAAAGCTCCTTAGCAGCAGGACTCTCATAACAGTGATATAACCCAACAGCAGGTCCTCTGACCTGCCAACACAACCACCACTTCCAGGGAATCTGTGGAGCTAAACAAAATATTTGTGAACTAGTGGGAAAACAGGAGTCACCTGCTCTGAATCTGTCTTTATTTTAAGGAAAAACAGCACTCCGTGGCCTGTTCTGATTTCCTGGAATATTGTACCAGGGTTTTGTGTGGAAATGGGCACATCTCAAGAGATGCCAACTGTTTTGTTTTCCTCTTGTCTCCTTCTCATTTGGGGAAGAGTCCGTACACACTTTGGTACCTTTTGTTCCAGTGCAGCATTTTAAAGGTAGAATGGAGCCAGACCCACTGCTCAGGTGTTAATTAAACAGTGATGAACTAGGCAACAGAGTCCATAGAAGAAACTCACAGGTATTCCAAACTGGCCTTTTTGCTGCCTAAAGTCAGCAACATCTGCATACAGGGAAATGGGAGGGAGAAGAAAAGGGCCATGTCTTTGGGTGAGGCAAAATCTGAAACCCAGTGACTTCACCAGGAATATGCACATATGTGTCTGCAACCTGTGTTAGCCTCATCCCTTGTTGCTAAACTTGTTTTTCACTCCATCCCTTCCTTTCTTCCTCTTGTAGCACAAAACCTCTCAGGCAAATCCGGCTTCCCCAAACAGGGCCATCCTTTCATCCCAACACAGTGTAGGAAGTTGCTCTTCCCTCTTGCCCAGACTGAGATCAGCTTGTCCCTGTTAACACAAACAGGAGCAGGGAGTTGGTGTGTCCTGCAGAAAAGGCTTTCCCATGCATCATTCACAGAATCACAGAATATCACAGAACATGCTGAGCTGGAAGGGACCCTCAAGAATCATCAAGTCCAACTCTGCCCTGCACAGGACCCTCCCCAAGAGTCACGCCATGAGCCTGAGAGTATCATCCAAATGCTTCTTGAACTCTGCCAGGCTTGGTGCTGTCAGAACTGCCCTGGGGAGCCTGTTCAGTGCCCAACCACCCTCTGGGTAAAGAATTCCCACTCAGAAGATTCTGTGATTCTGTGAACCTTTTTCTGATATCCAGCCTAAACATCCCCTGACACAACTTCAGGCCATTCCCTCAGGTCCTGTCTCTGGCCATCACAGAGAAGAGATCAGTGCCTGCCCCTCCTCTGCCCCTCACAAGGAAGCTGTAACTGCAATGAAGTCTCTCCTCAGTCTCCTCTTCTCCAGGATGAACAGACCAAGTGCCCTCAGGTGCTCCTCACACACTTCCCCTCAAGGCCCTTTACCATCTCATTACTCTCCTTTGGATGCTCTCTACTAGCTTGATATCTTTCTTATATTGTGGTTCCCAAAACTGCTCACAATATCCAAGGTGAGGCCGTCCCAGTGCAGAGCAGAGCAGGACAATCCCCTCCCTCGCCTGGCTGGTGATGCTTTGCCTGATGCCCCCCAGGACAGGGATGTCCCTCCTGGCTGCCAGAGCACTGCTGATTCATATCCAACTGGCCACTGACAAGGACCCCCAGGTCCCTTTCCCAGCACTTCTTTCCAGCATCTCATTCCCCAGTCTGTAGGAACATCCAGCGTTGCCCCATCCCAGGTGCAGAATCCAGCACTTCCTCTGTTGAACTTCATGTGTTTGGTGCTTGCCCAGCCCTCAGACTTGTCCAAGTCTCTCTGCAGGTCCTCCCTGCCTTTGAGGGAGTCAACAGCTCCTCCCAGTTTTGTGTCATCTGCACACTTGCTTAATATCTCTTCCACTCCTGCCTCCCAGTAACTCATGGAGATGTTGAAGAGGACAGAGCCCACGATGGAGACCCCATTAGTGACAGGTCACCAGTCTGATGTTACCCCATTCACTATCACCCTCTGTGCTCCACCTTTTCTCCCATTTCTGTCCTTTTTAAAGTGCTTTGGAGAATGCCAAGCATGCTGGCTAGAATAGGCTTTACCCATCAACTTCTGGATTTGTAACATGTTCTTACCAGACACCTCTCACCTTTCTGGATGAAAGCCACAACAATTCTGGGTGCTGTTTGTTTTGGGCTTTCTGTCTTTAATGGAATCATTTCTCAGTTCAGGAAAGACTAAGTCAGTTTTGGTAGACTTGTAGGGGCCTTAACCCAAAAGAAGCAAAGCATTCAGCCTCAGCCACTCATAATCACTTTAGTGGATCCATTATTCTACCAGTACATGCAAATTTGGTCAAAATGAAACACTTCAGAAAATATATTGATTTTGTCAGCACTTTGGTTAAAGAAAATAAGAAGGGGGAAGAATTTCAGTTCTGCTGAAATGTGCTGGTTTTAAAATACTGCTGGTTTAGCATTAGTTTTGTTTCAGAGAAACTTTTCTTTGGCATGTTAACATTGTGTTGTTGGGGGTTTTTTAAAAAAAATTAAAGTAAAAATCAGAAAAGAAATTGTCTTCTTGCTGCATTCTGAAGCCAGAAGGTTTAATTTTAAAAGAAAATAAAATGTATATCTACATCAACAGCCATCAGAACTTGTCTCTGCAGAGATGTGCACTAAGCTAAAAAAGCTTAGGCAATGTCCTTACCATCTCCTATCATCCAGCTCCATCTGGGCAAACTGGGACTGCAGGGGACTCAAATAACAAATTAACATGGAATCATTACAAGTAATTTAACATCTGAAATGGGATATTTCTGCATGAACAATAGATACAGCTTGAACCCCCTTCTTTCCCACAACTGTCAAACATGCTTGTTTTTATGAAGCCTGGGATAAAACTTAGTTTGACTTCTTGATAACATCTTCTTTGTGTTCATGCAAGTGAATGTGGCATAGATTCTGAAAAAATCCTATATACATGCAAAATCAGCTTCTTGTTTTCTTTCTGAATTTCTCTTCACTTCTATTTTTATATAAAGATTTGAAGACTCAGTTTAAAAATTTTATATAAAAAATACCTACTGAAGAAAACATAGTTTTATTTATGAAAATCTGCTTATGTTGACAATATTTGATGATTTCTGAGGGATTAATTTTAAGTGATGAGTTGTAAATGAAGCATTTGAACATATTTTCAGACTTTACAGTGAAAAAGCAGACACGGTCATACCAGTAACAATGGAAAGTACATATCTAATTCTTCTTATGCCATCACAGTAAAGTCAGTCCTTAATTACAACATTACAGGAAGATTGTTTTATTATTCTTAGCAACACAGCAGAGTACGGGAGGACAGAAAAAGCTGATTGAATCTGAGAAATGTCTGGTGACCTTACAGTTCAAAAATGCCATCATTAGGGAAGTCCAGCAAGAACAAGGTGGTTGTGTGTCATCCCATTAAGTCTGCCTGTATTAATGAGCAATTAAAGGGTAGTCACATGGATGTAAGTGAAAATGATTAGGAGTGAAAACTCACCCTGCCCCAGACGGAGTTTTGTTTCATTTCATAAAAGGAGCTGGTTGTTTAATTATGAACACACAGAGGATCAGAGTTACAATCAGATTCGCTATGTATTTTAATTCATGAATCAAGCTTTTGTGTAACTGAAAAAAAGGAAAGTTGTGATTTAATTAGCAGCATGAGAGTTGGACAACCCAATCTCATTAGGACTAATCACTTTCCGGGAAGCGCCGAGTGCCCTGTCTCACACAGCATCTCCCAGAAATGATCACTATTTTGCAGGACTGAGCTCAGTGTTTAATACAGCTGTTGCAAGGAGCTGTCATTAGCTGTGTTAGGGAGGGCAAAACGGGGACAGAAGGCTGCTATTCTTGAAATGAGTGTGGCAATCCACGCTGTTCCAGCTTCCTCTTGCTCATTAAACACACAGTTTGCCATCTACCCCCAGTACAGGCTCGAAGAACAAACTAGATTTTATTATGAAGGAAAATAACAGAGGCTAACTCTGAACAAACAGGGAAGTTGTGCAGGAAAAGGTTAGATTTGGAGAAGATGATGTGCAGGTGTTTTCAGGAGTTAACACATCCTAGTGGGAGCAGCCACCAAAGGAATCATGCAGGGCAACAGAGGGTGCCATTGTGCCACTGTGCTAATGTGTCAGCCTTGACAGGGATGGTTTCCCTCTGAGATTTAGGAGATAAAACACAATCATATATATATTTATTTATAAATCTTTGAGAATCTTTTTGCATGGCAGTACTGACAATCCAGGCAGGAGGGCATTTCACATGTTTTCATGTGTATATATCTATGTGTGTATATATATATATATATATATATATAAATATATTGTTGAGGGAGTGAATAAATATAAAAAAGCACACCTCCTAGGGAGGGTGTGATGAGTGACTTCAGCACACATTCTTTCCTAGCTTCATCTGAAATCCATCCACTAATTTCTTGATCTGGCAACTTATAGGCTCCAAGTTAAGCCCTGTCTCTTCCCCACTCCCCAGTGCTTTGGCATTGGAATATTTCCCTACAAATCTACTCCGGCTCGTGGTCTAGCAGATCAAAGTACTCAGTCATTGACAGCATTTGTTTATAGTAAAAGATGCCATAGCTTCATGTCCAGATTTAGCCCTCGCCTTTCAGTGCTGTAGAAAAGGGACATTTTTAGATGTTGATGCTCATTCCTGGCTCTCAAGTTATCAGAATTTACAGTTGTAACGTTCTTATGAACAGAGTGGGCTATTTTTGCTCACGTGATGGACCAAAGCTATTAAGGCCCCTTAAGTTACTAACAGGATGGTGAAAAAATAGTACTAATTAAATATTTTTCAGCTCTCCTAAACATTCCTAAAATAGCCCTCTGTGCAAGGGAAGGGGCATAAGCAGAGGGTGTGACAGGGCAGTGTGGCTCTCGTGGCACTCCTTTGGCTGCCTGCATAATTCATACCACTTGTGATGTGCCCAGCCCAACATTCATCTGACAAAAACCTCTCCCCCTGTGCCATGTGCTCCTTATCTGGGTCACAGACAGGCACTTGCACACTTCATGTGGCATTTGCTTCATGCAGCAGAAGACAGTGAGTAAAACCACTGATGCCCTTTAAATCACTGCAAAGCGGGTCGAGGTCTTAAAAGCTTAAGAGGAGAAGCTGAGCCCTACAAATGTTGGTGTAAAAGCTCCGTTGTACAAACAAGAGCCGCGTTCCAAGGATGCTGCCACCTTGGATTTCACTAAAAACAACACCCCCCCTTACAAGTGCTGAAGTGTTTAGACTGAATCCTCAGGACAGGCAACCTTTATTATGAACCTGGCATTCTACAGTCCTGCAGGCTCACAAATCCCTTCTCCCACAAGAGCACAGACTTAGGTACATGTTGTGTTGTTGCAATATAGATTTGAACACAAGTTTTGGGTTTTTTCTGTGCTTGAGGGACAATAAAGACCCAGCTAATTACAGGTCCCACTTGCTATCTGTGGAATATGTGTATTCCATATAGTTTCTTGGAAACTATATGGAGGGAACAGGAGTGAGACCAACTAAGCTCTTAACTAGTTTAGGTGCACTGAATCCTTGACCCTGGAAGACTGTTTTTAGAGCAGAAGGGTGTGTTTAAGGAACAAAACCATGTGCCATGCAAGCTATTCTTGCCATAATCATCATCACAGTGCCATCAATTACAATGGACTGAAAATTGTGCATAGTGTTTCAGTGAAAAGCAACAAGAAAAGAGATGAATGTCAGAAAATAACACGGCTCTTTTTGTGTAGACTCATCTTGAACTAGTTTTCCCTTGAGTTTTGGTTTGAAAGTGAAGAGAATCAGGTCTGTAATAAAAATGCCTCATGGAGAGAGAAGTAGAATCATTCAGTGTGAAAAGGTCCAAAATACACACAAGAAGGACCCTGAACTGTCAATGGCTTGGAGGTAGACGGGCATACTTCTGCTTCTGTGGTGAGTGTCCCAAAGGAGAGTGACAACCTTTCAAACTTGAAAAATACAGGTTTTGTTTGAGCACAGATTAGAGTGATTAATCTCTAAGCAGTGAAAACTCAATGTGGTTAGGGAAGTCAGAAGAAAAAGATCAAGGTTTCTGTGTCCATCATATGTTAAACATCGGTACATGTATGTGGAAGATGAGCTGTAAACCCAATCCATAAGCTCCTCTGGAACAGTCTCTAATGGGCAGTACAGATGAGAAAGCAGTATTTGGTTCCAATTACCTTCCTGGAAGTGTTCAAGGCTGGGTTGGATGGGACTTTGAGCAAACCAGTCTAGTGGAAGATGTTCCTGTCTGTGGCAGGAGGCATGAAGTAAATGGTCTTCAAGGTCCCTTCCAACCCAAAGCATTATGTGATTCTGTGAACTGGTGTGTTGGGCCAGCTAACAAACCACCCAGCTGAGCACTGCCACAACACCACTGGGCTGCCAACATAACCCACTGAGGGAAGGAACACCCATGGTTTTTTCTGTTGATCATCTCGAATAAAACTTGTGTTAGTGCAGGGGAGCTGTGAGCCTCTACCTACTGTAAATTCATAGGACTTGTCATGATCAGCCACATTTGTCTTTGGAACAAAGGAAACTCTCCCTGTCACACCCTCAAAAGCTAGACTGGTGTCTAATGTTGCCAACCTCACCTTCCTGTCCCCTTCTCACCTATTTTGATGATAAGCCAGGAAATGTTTTTATGACTTATACACCCAGGTCTGTTTCTTCACCACTGAAATGCCATCAACTACAATGGATCAGCTCTTTCTTTACCTGAGCACATTGTATGTGTGAGGAATGATCATTTCAGTTGTTTTCCATAAATCCCATGGAATTTATGTTCACAGGTGCTACCTGAAAATGCTGCAGTAGCAAAAAGCCACCACAGTCCCTCTGAGCCCAGCAGCAGGGGCAATCAGTGCAAGAGGAAAAAGTGGCATCCTCTTGGATATGCACCCTTGAAAGGGACCCGAGCACCCCTATGGCTTCCCCTTGCACCTAAAAATTGCTTGAGGTTTGAAGTGCTTGGATTTATCCTTTACAAGTGTTTTCATTCCATTTTGCTATAACTTTTCATCTTCATTTCTGACCTACTACTGAGTCAAAACTGGAGTTTCTATCCTATGGAAAATTCTGGCATTTCAGATCTGTTTCTCCTCTCAGCCACAATTAAAAGAATATGTTTAGAAATTCCAGCTTGGAACAAATCCCCCAACTCTACTGCCCATCACCTGAGCCATCTTCATTTAAAAATAATTGAAATGTTTCTGCAGAACTGCTTTTTTCCCCCTATTTCTGTCACAATAGATTTTTAAAGAGTTTTAAAAGTTTCTTATAATCTTAAACAATTTAAAATTGTCAGAAGGATTTTTGTTCTGACAAAACACTATTATTCTAATAAAAAAGCTATTAGTTCTATAATTTATAAGTTAGATGAATATAAGTTATAATTCAAATCTAGTCTTTTTCTTCCTTAACTTCTGCCAAGTTCATGAATGCAGAGACACAGAGGAGACCCACACTCTTCTTCTAAAGATCTTTTTGCCTCAGTAAAGCCTTTTGCCATAAAACCCTTTTGCTGTGAATGAGGCCATTCACTGACTTGAGACATCGGCACTCTCTGCCCCAGTGACAATGTAGAGAGTTGTTCCAAATCAGAGGGGTTTGTACAGCTTGGCAAACAGCTGGCTGTGGCCAGGATGCTCAGACTCTCTCACCTACACAATTGCACCATAACTCAAAACTCTAGCACTTAACACCACACTTAGCCTGCCTTGTTGCATTCATCCTATGATCTGGAATACCACAAAACCCCAAACAAAATGGTGTATTGCCTCTCCTGTAAAAAACAACAGTATAATCATTTCCCAGAAAGGGCTGTTGTCATTTTGTGCAAAAGCAGTCAGGGTTGTTTTCTTAATCCCAGAGGTACTCTTGTCCTTGCCCTCCCAAGAATGTTTGGAGAAGAGTGGTCAGGGAAAACAGAGGCTATGGCATGCACAGCACTACACTTACTATCATTTTCAAATATGGTAACAGTAAATGACATGAACAACATGCTAAAACTGCAAGCCTGCAGTCACCATTCATTTTTTTATTAGCATACTCTACCAGTTCACATATATCTGAAATACACCCAGACCATGGTGCTACTTCCCACTAGCCCTGTAATTTGGCCTTTCTGCTCCTAGAATTGGGAGACAAGGCTCTAACCCAACTAAAAGGGAGAAGATCCAGATAATTTTTCCAAAGCAAAAGATATTTAGGAAATCATCTACAAGCCGTAAACATGAACTTCCACCAGGACATTCAGGTTAAATATGAGACAACTGCCATCATTATTGAATAGGAAAAGAAAAACTGTACTTAAGCTCAATGTATCCGTGTGTGTGTGTGCTGTTACTACTGAAAAACCTGCAGATGGAGGGGTGGTGAAGTGATCCCTCTGTGTTCCCCTGGCAAGGGGCCTGTGCTGGTGAACCTTACAGCCCAAACCCCTATCACTCTAACTTAGCCAGAGTGCCAAGGACATGCATTGATGTGACCAGAGCCTGGGGTTACTGAAAGAGAAATGCATCTCCATGAGTCAGACGGTCCTTTGGCTAATTATTAGATGTTGAAACTCCCAAACCCTCTGGGGCTTTCACACAACAGGAAGGTGGTCCTCTTCCCATCCCATCTTTCAGCAGGGTATCCGTGTACTTTCTTTGGAAGATTATCCACACGCTATTATTCATCCGTGCATTAATCATGTGCCATTATTTGGCTGCTATTGGTAGGAGTCCTGTCTCCAGGGTCTTTGGTGGAAAAGGCCTCAAATGACCTGGGTCAGAACCTGACTCTGCCATGTAAGTAAAGAACTTCTCTCGGTTCTTGTTTCTGGTGTAGTCCCTCACTAGACACACATGGAATATAGATTTTATTAGTAATTACCTCCTGATGCCAAAGTTTGCTTCATCAATTTCTCTAAACCAGCTTTTTAGCACACCATCTCTGTATATGTACATTTGTTATTAATTCATTATTATCATTGTAATTAGTTTTATTTGTCCACACACAGTTACATGTAGCATGGGGTCGCACACCATCTCAAGAAGAGTGTGCTTGGTTTTAGTCAGAGCCCAACCACAACACAGTAAGAGTTAATCTCATCATTCAAACCCCAGCACTCCATCCAGCTTTCTGCCCTGCACAGTGGCTATGTCACCTCCTGAGCTGAGCAGGGGGGTGATCAGCCACATCATTACACCCTGAGCTGCCAGGTATGAGCCACAGGGATGCCTGGCATGGAGGGAGTTACTGCCTGCCCTGTGGCATCTGTCAGCATATGGCCATGAGCTTTCACTCTATATCCATGACAAGGTACTGAGGCACAGCAGGCATTATGCATGATCTCCAGCATGAAAAAGGATCATGCCCTTATCAGTTTTCTGCAGTAATTCGCTAAATGTCATTGCTGCTGCCCAGGTGTCAGTGCAGAGCCCTGGCACGCTGTGGTCCCATTAAAACACACTGCTGTCCTCGTACCATGTGAGCGTTTGCTCTGTCAGGATATCTTCTGCACACTGGCTGTTTGATAGGCCAGTTAGCTGCCTGAATAAATATTTTCACTTTCTCTTAGTCAAAGCTGGAGCCAGTATTTCAAGTGAAAATAGCTTGGGGTAAGTATCGGGGGTTTTTTTAAAATAAATTTTATAATAGATTGTGTTTGTGGAATCATTGATTAATGTTCCTGTGCTGGCTTTTGAAGTGCAGCATAGAATATTGCAGAGAAATAACATTTTTACCCCTAGAAGTATTATATTTTAGTTGTGTCTATTTTTGGAAGGCTATCCTAAACTGTTCATGGAAAACTAAAGCAAAACATTCTAGGTCAAAAACAGAGATAAATGACTACCTCTAACAGAGATCTGATTGTTTTACCTTAATGGCTCATTGTAATTACTACCTACTTTTTTCTGAAGCTTAAAGACATTGTAAATGGAAAAAAAATTAAACTTCACCAGCTGCAGATTTAAGGAGACTATTTAAAACCTCAGTAAGAGTTCTAAAAATAAATAACAAAAAGGTAAGATCCTAGTTTGGACAGTGAGCTATTTTTCACATTATTTGATACAAGAACTCAACATGAATATTTTTGAAGTATGGTTCTTATTAACATTTGGATAGAGTACATTTCCTTTTCTTGATTCAATCATGAAAATATTCCACTTACAGATAGTCTATACAATAGTGCAACCTCTTTCACACATTACTACATCATAACCCAGTTGGCTGCACTTGCTTCAAACAGGTCCACTCTACCCATATGGCCTGGCTTTAGTATTTCTTGCTCCCATCTGTTTCAAGTTATCTCCTTTGGGCTATGTTTCACTGAGAGATGCTCTTCAGCTACACTCAGAAAGGCAGTTTCTGAGAGAAAACGTGAACAACAGAGAACATTTATGCTCTTGCATCTGTGAGAGTTCATTGGAGTTGACTGAACCTACTGCTATAGATTTTGGCTCTTCAGAGTCTGTTAAACCCCATTTTGTCTGCATGGTCTAAGTTTACACTACATAACCCTAGAGGCCTGGTTTGGAAATCCTTGATTCAGGTGAATATTCCTGCTGGAGAGCAGTGTCTTGCAAAAAGATGTCTCTTATTTTCATTTTCCTAATCATGCCTTTCCCTCCTTGCCTCTCCCTTTGGGTCCGTGGGTACTGACCACATCCTCCACCCTGGAGAAGTAAAACAACAGCCCTTGCCTCAAGGCTTTTCCATCCTTGTCAGACAGGTTAAGTCAAAATATAGATGGGATTTCTACTGTCTTCCCCAACCTTTTGATGAGTCTCAGGATGGACTGGGAAGCCAGGAGAAGCAAACCCAGCTCACAAGACCCTCTCCTACCATCTAGCTTCACTCCTTGCCCACAAAGTGGTTGGACCATTGAAGTCACTGCCTTGTTAGGAAGTCCACAATCTTCTCCTTTCTTGTTCTGTCCTGAAACTTGATGTTCCCAACATAGTGATGCCACTTGACATTACTGATCCCTCCTAAACACCTGCTATCAAATGCATCAAATCTTTTCTTGTCAGCTTGCGTAATGCCCCAGGTCTTTGCAGCATCGAGCAAAACTGATACCACACAGCTGTTGTAGAGTCTTATTTTTTGTTTTGCAGACATGTCACTGCCCCATGTTTTTGCCCTTGATTTTATTTACATTGATATTCACCTTGCACTGGTAAAGCTTAAAATGGCACTGACTAAAATCCAGGCAGAGTGGTCCAGAGTGCTGGGAATGGGACTAAAACATGAACGTGGTCATGATTGCAAGTGACCTCAAGGAAGAAGGACAAAGTCACTATTTCTTTTCCTCAATAGACCCAAAGCCATTAGTTAATCACAAGCTTTGATGTTTGTTTCTACAGAAAGTTTTCATATTTAGGATTTTTATTCTAAGGTGACCACTGGCCACCAAAGATGAGCCAGAGCATTTTCAGTCCTTATTAATAGCTGGACATACTAAACTTATGAATCCCCTTAGAATGGAAAGACAGAAGGCAATGGGCATTAAATAATGTATTAAGAACGAAGAATGGATTTCCTTTTTCAGAAGGGAAAACTTGTGATGTTACTGAATTTATTGATGAAGTTCTGTACAAAAATTTGAAAATAACAGAGAAAAAAAATAGAAGAGCTCTGTGAATAATTGCTTTCATTTTCCCAGGGGTAGAAACACCATTTATCACAATTTTTAAAACAGCTTCTAACATTTTTTTTTAGTTACATAAAGAATGTAAAAGAAAACAGATATAGCTTGATCCTCTTCATTTTTAAATTAACCTTTCCTGATTTGTTTTGGCTTCTGTTAAAACTTCCTTTGTCTGTGTCAGTATGAAAGAATAGAAAAGTGTGTGTGTGTATTTTTCCATAATGTGGAAATAATTTGTAATAAATGTAAAAAAAAAATCTGAAAAAAACTATAGCTATGTGGAATGTATTTTTCTTATAAGCAAATTCCAGGAAACATCCACATGGCACACAATCAGACTATTCCAGCTCGTACAGTACAACACACACATTCAGAAAAGGTAACATTATGTCACAAAATAAAGAAATTTCTTTCTAGAATTATAGAATTTTATGGATAAAACTATTAATGCTGTATGACCTAGACAAAGAAGCTTAGAGTAAGCATAGACCATTAAAAAATTAACTTAGTCCCTAATATTGGACATTAATTATTAAAAAAGTTAAACTAATATTAAAAATATAATTATTGTATATGGGAAAATATTTTAAACTAATATGTAAATTAAATGCTATTAAGTACTTACATTATATAATATATAATATATAATATATAATATATAATATATATCATAAATATAATGTTTTATCATAATATTAATCAATGTAATATTGTATTGTAAGCATAAACATAATAGATCAATAATATAATCTTAAAATTATTGAAATAAATACATAAAAATAATTTTCAATTAGTTGTCCCAAAATACTAATTTTTAATTATATTCTTTTTACATAGTATAGTACTGCATATGTTAAATATAATATTGTTTGCTATTACATGTCGGAATAAACCCTACAGTTGGCAATGCCACATTTCAGGTGATTAACAGACTGCATAAAACTCAGAGGTATTTTAATTTTTTTCCTGCTTATTAAAAGCCGTGTGAACATAAAATTGTCCTTTATCAGGTTGTAATTTTGTAACTTCCATGCAACTTTTATTAACCTAGACCAGGCTCACCTTTTAAAAGAATAACAAAATATTTTTATCTTCCACAGGAATAACATTAGCATGGAATTAAGGTACAAAATAATTACTCCATTCAACTGTTCAACATGTGAACCTTTACTGTGACCATTTTTACATTGCTTGTTCCAAAGATTACTTTTATATTTTACATATTTAAACACATAATATAAATATAAATATAAATATAAATATAAATATAAATATAAATATAAATAAATGTAAAATACTTAATATCTGTGTGGCATTAAAAAGCACATTTGAGAAACTTCTCCTTAATTACAAGATAGTTAAATGAATTTAAGCAGAAAAGAATTCCAGTCTGATCTACAAAATCTCTGTAGAGAAAAGATTTCCATCCACAGGAACAGATGTTGTAACTTTTAGGGTTGTTTTTAGATTTTGGTTCCAATGAAGACAAGAGGAATAGACTCATCATTACTATAGAAATAAAATCTGACCATAAACAGATATCATAATAGTTCTCATAATTTTTTCTTGTAAAACTGTCTTTGCTATCCAAGATTCAAAAGATCTATCCTTTTGACATTAATATCAAGAATAATCTTGATCAGAATTTTAAAAAAATGTTCAGACATTTGAGCTGCAATTTTAAGTAGGAATTATTTAGGGGGCAAATAGTAATTTCAATGTGAGTAATAACAGGAGTCACTACTACTGCAACTCTGATTTGCAAGTAAGTATACATTATTTTTCTATGAAAAGTGTACTTTTTTATAAAAGTTTCATTAATTTTTCAACTCCACCGTGTTTTCTTTACAAAATGGGACTTTTGTCTATTAGAATCTTAAATCCCACTTCATCTGAGTTTGCTTTGAACCAAACAGTAGCACTGTAATGACAAAGAACATTTTAAAAGCTTTAAAACATGGGCTGGACACTGTACAGAACGTCTCCTTTAATAGCAACAGTGACAGGAGATAGAGGTGCCTTTCAACTGTCTATTTATTTTGCCAAGACCATGTCAAATGAACTAAAAAGAGCCCAAGTGACAATGAGCCTATCTGTGTCTCAAGTCACCTTTTCTGGGCAGTGAGCAAACCAATCCTGAGCAGCAGCTACCTGAAGAAAGGCAATAAACCAGGTGATTTTAACTGGAGCGTCAATAACATGCAAGATCATCTTTCTTCAATGTAAATCATGAGGGTTTGGATTTTTTCCCCCTCTGCTTATTTTTTTTTTTAAATTTGAGGACTGTTTGGAGGTTGCCAAAAAGGTCAGCACATCCCAGTCCCAGCCCAAATGCCATGACAGGCTGCAAACAACTTTAGCCTGGGAGGGGGTCCTGGCATCTGACAGGGCTGAGGACTAATTCAGCCTGGAAAAGGCTGCAGAATAAGAAGATAAATCCTATCCCAAAAGGAGGCAGCAGCACAGTGGAGGTGATACAGAGGGTCAGTGGAAAGACACATCAGTCTCCAGCTCTGAAGGATGACTGAGCTGAAGTGTCTGCTCTACCAGTAGGATGAAAATGTTGCACCTGGGAACATGAGGCTCCATGAGCCCAAGCATGGGCAGACCTGACTGCCACCAGAAAAACTTGGATTTCTTGCAGAAATGAGTTTGGAAGCACATACACATAAGGACACTGTGCCCAGAGTGAAAGATTTTATCTAGAACATAACTAAAATAATATCTCTAGCTGTGGAATACAATGTTGTCCAGCTGAATTGTTTCCCAGGGCACAGGCAGGATGGGCAGGGGTCCTCTGCAGAGGCTGATGACCATAAGGGGGGTTGGCTGAGTCCCTGGCCTTCTCATGGGATGTCCTGCCAGCTTTCATCTCTGGAGCCAATGCCCCCCTGGCTGAGCAGCTGCTCGCAAGGGATTTTCCAGGAGGGCTCTTGACTCTGTGCTCATTAGCCCTTCTGAGCTCATTCACCCCTCTTGGCCTGAAGCAGACAAGCCCCAGTGATATTTATTGCTGGATGAAAACCCCACCCATTATTTGTCTCTAGTGGAGGATGAAATTGAGAAACTCATAGCATAATACAGCCACGTAGTGACTTTGGATAGCCAGCTGGAGTCATTTGGAGAATAATGCCATGTGTATTAATTTTGAATTGTACTTTGCACAAGAAGCGTGATGAGCTACAGACTACATGGTAATCAGCTATAACAAAACTTGGGGCCCAAAGTTGGTTTTTCCCCATGTTTATAATGCCAGAACCTGCATTCAGGCAGGTATCACCCACAAAAGCAAAATACAAAGCTTTCCTTTCCTCGAACTTTGCCTTCTTTCTATCTCAAATAGGAGTATTGTTCTTTCTGTTTATTTACCTGTGAGCCCCATAGGGAGCTACTATGAAACCTCCACCACAGGTGAGCAGGGTTGAAGGATTGCAAAGAAATGCCTTAACCATTAGTCCTAAGATACTGTAGAGATGGAAGGTGAGGGAACATTTCACTGGAGCAAATGGAACAGAAGTTGCCAATGCCCAAAATAAAAGGCCATGGGGATAAAGCAGCTCAGTGCACCTTTACTCACAGCTACACCACAGATTAAACTACACAGGTATAGAGAGCTCCAGCTCAGCATACAAACTCTCCTTTCCCTATTCAGTATCCCAAAGCCCTGTACCCACCAGTGTCCTTTCCCTGTGCCACAGATGTTGAAAAGACTGAACTTTGGCATTACTCCACTCCAGAAACCCCATGGGACTGGCACTGAGAGAGGAACAGAAATTGGATGCTGTCCTGGGTTGAAAAGAAACCTCTGAGGTCTGAAGGAGCAGGTTTGGTGCCATTGTTCTTAAATGCAAGAGACACCAGGGTCAGCGGGGTGGACTCTGGGGACATTGTGGAGGAATTATATTCAGTGAGTTCTGCCCTGCAGAGCTTTCTCAGGTGGACAGACTCATTACCAACAATTAACATCCCATTTCCAGGCAAGGCTTGTAAAAGTACAAGGGTAAGCACTGACTCAAAGCAGAAGTAACATGTAAAAGTCAGTTTTCCTGCACATCCAAGTCAAACAAACCAAATCTAAGTTTCTGCAGTCACTCAGTAGTCTCATATGCTGTTTCTGGGCAACAGGGAGGGTGTTACACAAACAGCCTTGCTTCAGCTTCCAGCGGGCTGAAAACAGGCTTTATTCAAACCATTGCTGAGTGCTGCCTAATTGCATTCTGCCTCCCTGCTTATTTATTGGTTTGCATTAGGGGACCCTTTAGTGGTGCAGCTTCGCATGGAGAACATCAAAAGGAGGGTCAGAAGTTATCGTAGCTTTCTTATCTTGTAGCCAACATGATTTCCCAATCGGTACACATCTGCCTTGCATTTTGTAAATTTTAGCATATTGAAATCATTGCGGCTCAGAAAAGCTTTCCTAGAGCCTGCTTGGTTGGTTTGCTCTGAAATCACTGCTGCTTCATGTCCTGCTCTCCACATGCCCAAGTACTTGAGTTGCTTTTCACATCTGAGTAGTCCCATTGACCCAGTGGGAATGTCTGAGTGAGTAACTGCAAGACCCAGACCCTAAGTCTGAAGTGATGCTGAAAAGCATGAGCAAGAAGGGGTCAGAGAGAAGGAAGGACATGATAAAACATAGTAAGTAGTGAATAAGCTCGGGCTGTGAAATCAGGTGTTATTATTTAACTTCTCATAATTAAACAATTAGAAACTCTTTGCAGCACAGGTGAGATAACAAGATGAGAAATTACAGAGGCAAATACTAGCTTTGAATCGAGTCACATATTTCTCTCTTGGTCACAAAAATTCATGCTGGAAATTAATCACAACTGCGGAAAGAGAGCTATTGTACTTCTTCCTAGCTATGGAGTTTGGATACGTACATTGGATGTTTGAGCAAGAAAAAGATATTGTGACAATAACAGGACATTTCCACAGCAGACTGGAAGGTGCTGCTAAACTCATTGACGCTGATTTTAGACATTAGCTAACACCTATCACAGGTTAAAAATAAAACATCACAGATTTTGGTTGTTGACTGAGGGAGAACGGTGGCAGCCGACACAGAAGTTTGTACACATTAGGCTGGAAAGCAGTTTGGGGCAGGAATTTGTGTTGTGATACATTTCTACACCTGCAACCTATTACCAAAAAGCATTATTAAGCCATAAAAAGCTGGTTAAGAAAAAATAAACTCAATTTTTGGTAAATAATACTGTTGAAGACCTGCATGCCCGGGAGTATTGTGGTTCATTTAAGGTTTAAACTGAGTTTTCAGGATTAGAGACACAGCAAAATAAGCCTTTCCATTACCCTGGACAGCCCGCTGCGAGACGCAAGGGTGACTTGCTCTTGACCTGCTGGTCTCGATTTTGGAGTCATGCCCTGATTTGAGTAAATGTGACTCATTAGTGTTCTACAAAATTACAGTCTCCTGGTTGTTGGGCTATTAACTGTTTGTCCCGTTGCAATCCTTTCTGCTCACACTTACAGTGTTTTAGGAGGGATGAACTGTAAAGTTGCCGGAACAGCAACACCAGCAAACCCAGCACAAGCACCCTTGACTTGCATATCCTAAAACTGCAGCATGCTTTAATTTAAACCAGGGAAACCTCACTTTCTGCCTCAATCTGAGTGGCTGCCACAATAGAGACACAGAGGAGTTAATGCTCAGAGTGGCTTTGGGTGGTGTCAGAGCCTTTGGTACCCCACCATTTGTCAGTGTGCGGGTTTCGCCGCGGTGTCCCCGCACTCGGGAGCCCGTGGGGCTGGAGCTGGTGAGCAGAGCCGGCTCCTGGCACTAGCAAAGGCAGTGGGAAACACAGATAGACGGGAACATGGAGAGCAGCAGCCTTTCAGTGGGGAAAAAAATGCCTGTTTGTCCCAGCTGAAATGCTTTGCAGCAGCTTTCAGGCTTTGACAACCGCCTGGGGAAGCGTGGAGAGAGTTTTGGGGGCGATCCAACCACTTCACGTCCCTTCTGACCCCAAAGAGTAACTGATGTGTTTGTGCATGACGGCCAGAACGAGCAGACTGCAATTCTTTAAGGTTTTTTTTTCCAAGAGGAGAAGTAATCTGGGTGGCTCCATGCTCTGGGGAACACGTCTGGATGCCCCGAGGGACTGAACATCAAATCTTTGAGTAATCGGGGCTCAGCAGAGCCAAGCAAATGCAAATCCTTTCGCTTATTTGTTTTGGAAATGCTTGGAGGAGTCCCTGTTAACACAGATCCATGGCACCAGGTTTAGGGGAGAAATTACCATTTTCTGTGCATCTACATGGGTCTTCAAAAACCTTATCAACACACCCCAAATTAACTATTTTCTCATGATGTCTTCTTTTCTTTCCACCATGGGTTTTGTCGGGTTTATTTAATGTCAGGATTTTGCTTCTGAAGATCATACTGTCATTTAACTATTTAGAAGTAGCACGTACCCATGTATACAAATTTCTCTTATCTATTTCCACATTGTCTGAGATATATCATAATTTTATAAACTTCAACACACCATCTCAAACATGACTGAGTAGCTGAAATAGAGCATTTTAAATTTAGGACATCTCAGGGCTTTTTTTACCCCACCCTCGAGCTCTTCTACTTCTTTAGGTAAAGTTCTGTGCAACTCACTAGAACTTTTTACACCTTTTGTTTGTTTGTTTTTTTAAATAATCTATTTTGCAGAGCTCTGATAATTTATTTCTCAAAATGTTAGTGTGCAACTAAATTCATTAACTTTCTTTTGGGTGATGGAACACAAACTGTGATCACTTATTGAGCCTGGTAATCGAAGATAATTTGAATATAATGTTGCCTTAAAATTAACAGCCCCAAAACAAGTAAGAATAACAGACTCTAAGGAAAATTACCAGAATAGGAGCACAGCAGGCTTTCTTTAAATGTGTCTTTAAAAATAAATTGCATAATAATAATACTATTATTCAATGGGAAAAAAAGAATATCTTTCTATGTTTATTAGATGCCCTGGAAAAGCCACAGCCTTTTGTAATACTGCTTCTCACAAATCAGTTTAATGACAAGGTACTGTACATTTCATCTCCCATTTAAATAAATATGTTTATTTCATCCTGGGGAGAGATTTTATTTTAACTTCAAGATTATAATTTCTTAGAAGCCTGTCACAGAACCACATGAGCACTGCCAAATGGAAAGACATACCACCACCCCCCAGTATGTTTAAAAATTAACATTTTTTTCCTCCAGCACAGAAAAATACTTATTTATTCTGACAAAGAAACAAAGAACAGTGATCAGGGACACCAAAGTTAACTGCTGCCTGAAGTCATAAACATCTGGTGGCTATTTTAATTGCATTGTGAACTAACCACAAAATCCTCTGCTAAAGAATAAAAATATTTCCCCTGTGCAATACTGTATTTTAGAATTCCTCTCTTCTGAATCAATGTCAGACATGATTACAGCACAATGAAGTCTGTGTTTCATGCCTGCATCTTCTTGAAAACGCCACATACCCTTATAACAATTGCAAGGTTACTAAAAGATTCACATAAGGACAAATTTTTCAGGTTATTGCTGTAAACACTCAAAGATAAATATTGTTTACAACCTTGGCATTTGTTTGAAAGTAAGTTCGATAGATTAGTATGTCTGCATACAAATGCTGGACATTAGAAAGCACACTGACAATCACACAAGCTCACAAATTCGTGTATATGACAATGTGTGTGTATATGTATAAACACACACACGCACAAAAATGCAGATATTCGTACATATATATGCATATACATGTATATACAAGATGCATTTAGTAAGTAGTAATACAACCTACCTAAATGTGAATAGAAATTGTTGTTAATAAAATACTTGCTTGAGTTGTACAGGGACCTTCTAAATGTCTGTGCTTCCTGGGGAGACCAAATGACCTCTTTTTTACAGATACCAAGATCAAAGCTCTTGGTTTAGATACTCCAGCTGTCCCTCTCGTTGGCATTTGACATGCAACCCAGTCCATTTAAAATCAGGGGGCATGTAAACATTTTAACCCTTGGCAGCAGTATCTGAGAAAGATGTTAGCAATAAATGGTCATAACTGCCTGAGCCAATTCACATTTGGTGTCCTTCCTTTGAAGCCCATGTAGGCACCATACCCTATGGTTTTGACAAAGAGCCAAGTCCAAAAAAAGGATGTAGGCTCTCGAAGCTGTCCGGATGTGGACTTTGGGATCCAGAGTGGCTCTGTGCAGCTGAACAGTTGCCTCCAAGCTCGCTGCAGGCTTCGCTGCCTGACCTTGGAGGGGTTTTGCCAACAGCTCTGCCTTGGTGCACTCCCTACATCGCCCTGGTACTCAAGTGCCAATGTTTCTGCATGAGCAGAGGGGCACCTTCATGCCTTGCGAAACCTCCTTTAGTGGGTGCACACAAGGGTAACACATGCTGACAGGATTAGACCCTGCTCTTAATTTAGTCCCAGCTATTTTCTTTTTTTAAACCATTGCCACAGGAGGGTGCCATTTTTCTGCTTAAGCCTCAATGGGTCAGCTCCCAAGTCACGGGGTTCAAATACTTGAGAACCATCATGCCCCAGGAGAACAGGGATTGACGGATGTGAGTCCAGGACAAGTGTCCTTGCATGCCCACAGCCTTCCCACCAAAGTCGAACCAGGTACCTAGATATGAGGAAACAACATCAACGATATCCCATGGATAAAAGTGCTTCTTCTAGTCCTCACTGCCAGGTTGCTTTCTGTCACATTTTTAAAAGAGAGATAGCAGTGGAAAACCAGCACCCTTTTCTTCTGAAGCCATGTTTTTAAAAGAGTTGGTCTTCTCTCTCTCTTTGTCTCTCTTTCCAGTCTTTGAAGAAACAGTGGTGAACCCCATCGGATTTGACTCATGAAGGTACATGGCTTCTGCGCCAGGTACCCATGGTCTGAAGAAAGGATGAGCTACCTACCCAAATATAGTATGCTCCACGGGCTTGTGCATGGCCTGAATGTCATTCTCCCAGGCAGAGTCCAGCTGCTTAACCCACCTTCATTTTGGGTTCGGGTGCTTAAATATGTTTTCCCTTAAAATGCCAAAGTGCTCAAAGTGCCCAAGGGCACCTGTGCAGAAGCCAGCTGTGGTGCCACAGCAGGCTGATGTGACACTGGTTATCAGAGGGCCAGAGCAGACCTGTGGCACAGCTGCCTCCTGAGGTGATGCAGAACTTGTTCAGTAGCACATATTGCCATGGGAAAGAGCAGGAGGACACTGCAGGCCTGTGTACATCCATCCCAGGGATGCCTCTGTGGTAAGGTGGGCTCTGCAAAGCCAGCTCCCATGGTTATTGTCTGGGGAGCTGGATGAGGTGACAGGAACCGGTTTTCAGGGGGACACCTGAGAGCCCATTTCGTTCTTGGAGGAGAGTTGATGTAGTCAGCTGAAATGGCAAAAATAACCCCAGTGGCAGAACCCCTGGAATTTCCCTTCTCCAGCTCCCAAAGGGTTTCTGCCTCAGTCACCAATTTGGCTTCTCCAGACATCTGAATTTGAGACTTGTTCCCCTCCTTGTTCCTCCTCATGCCATTTTCCTTTTTGACAGCCACTTCCATGAAGGGTTTGTCTCCCCCATGCAAGGACAGGGAGCAGCCCAGTCAGACACCTACCCCAGCTCTGTGATCTGCCCCCTCAGGTCTCTGTGGGTAGCAGTCAGACATCCTCATGAGCATCCCTGTGCCCAAGGCCCTCTGTTTATGGGAAAATTCAGTAACAACCCCGAATCTCAGACCAAATAGGGCCAGCTGCTTTGTGCCCATGCTGCTCTCCTTCCTGTTCCTACTGTAAGGGATTCATCCAAGGTGGAAGTTCCTTTAGCCCTGCCCGTGGCTCCCCATGGCACACTCACAACTGCTCTGGCTGCAATGGCTCCTCCCTCAGTAAGTCCATGAGAACACAAAACTACACTCAGAGATTAATTAGTAATATTTAATTCAAATTAACTGAAATTGACTTTCAGCACATTGGAGTGTATAAAGGCAATGGCAGTCACTATCCACTGCAAATAAAGCTATTAATGGCATTGTGAGTACTGGAGAATGTACTCGCATTCAATCTCTTACTGACATGGTTGTCAGTAATCGTGTGTTTTATACCAACAAAGATCTCAGCAAACATGATCTAAGGGGGTCATTGAAAGGGGAAATTATAAAATAATGCTAACCTCTGAAGTTTTTTCCCCTATTATTTTTTTCTTTTAGAACAGCAGCTATTAAAGTGTCTTGTTAAATATGTGGCTTTTAAATAAGTGCCCACTTACACTAAAATTTACTGTGCCTTAATATTCCTTTAAAAATTAGGCTTCTACAAAGAGATAAAACATTCTAACTACACCATTTCAGAGTTTAAACAAATACACTTGGAGTTGTAGTGGAAAAATTTTGTCGTTATTAACTGACTAGTTGTATCAGTACATTTATTTACACTTCCAGATGTTGCAGAAAACTGTTGGGGAGGGGTTTCCTAATGGTGCAAGCATAGGTGGAAATATTAAAAGAAACAACATGAAGAATTTCTGTAATTAATACAGAGTTGACTATAGGTATTTGTAATCAATAAATTGAAGAAATCAACATACCATCTTCCATACTGGTGCTGTTTGAGAACTGCTACCTAACCAGAAAGGCTGAACCCTGGATTCCAAGCGTACCAACCCTGCTCTCCCTATCAGTTGCTGATATGGATCACTGGTCACAGCTCTAATTGACTGATTACACAAAAGCTCTTTGCAAAATCAAGACTAAGCCTCTGCAGGGTACGAGCTGCAGTTCCTACTGACTGGCTCCAGCAGAGCTTCAAAGTTTACTTAGAGTCACCAAAATTGAATTTGCTGTCTTAAAAGCAAAACTTGGGGGATATGCTCTGTGCATTTACAGAGTCTGGAGGAATAATGAATAGAACTGAAACAGCCAGATGAAACAGTAATAGCCAGGGTGTAAATTGAGCAGCAGTGTTTAAAAACGTATTTTGTGTCTGGTTTTAAACAAAAAAAATAGATAAGAATTGGTGTTAAAGTTGGAATATCAGCTCTTGATCTGACGATAGCAAAATTCAGATGAATTTTGGGGAAAAATGATAGCACAAACCAGCACACTTCTGGAATATGATTTCAGTGACGGGGCTGTGAGCTTGTTTTCTTTTTACCTATTTCAAAACTAATTAAATTACCTGGTACTGTGTCTACCTACTTACACTGTAATCTCAAATCTAATGCAGCAGATGGCCTTGAGACATCTTTTCATCTGTTGCCTTGAAAACAGGAAGAAAAGTAAAGGCAGAGAAAGGGAAGTGTAATCAAAACTCCTGGTAGCAACTGAAGATCTGAATATCAAAATGCTTCGATGTCACAATTATTTAGAAACAAGCCATCTCACTTTCAGTGTGTGCTCTGATCTCACATGGCAAATGTGGAATACCAGATCAGGAATGCAGAATTTATGTAATAAATTAGTTACGTCAAACATAATAAGATTTTGTGTTCTATTTCTGCAGCATCATGTTTTCCATTTCATGAGGGCTAGGGTATGTTTTAAAAGACCCACAGAGTTTTCATGGACATTTCAACAGCTCAAGAACAGAAGCCAGTATTCCATTGCATAGTAATAAATTCTACCAAAACAATGAGTTTCTTCTCTCTTCTTCCTTCTTTCTTCTTTCTTTTCTTCTTCTTCTTTCTCCACTTCCTCCTCATCATCATCTTTCTCCTCCTCCTTCTCCTTCTCCTTCTTCTTCCTCTTCCTCTTCTTCTTCTTCTCTAAAAATACAAGAGAAGATAAATGAGTTAAAACAGCAAGGAAGAAAATTACCTTCCTGTAAATCTTTGGTGACTTCTACTCTACAGAAGAAGACAAATGTAATTTGGGACAGCAGATATGTGTTAAAACGTGACCCTTTACAACTGGAATGTCCATAATGGGTGGCAGTTGAAAGATCTGTTTTATAACCCCGTCACGTCTTTAACAGCCTCGCATGCAATAATTTCTGCATTCAATTTCCTGTACATGTGTACAACAGCTTGCCCAAGGGAATTGGGTTCCCCTACAATACTCCTTTTCCTGAGCATTTGCAATTTCTAGCCACTGGAGGGGAAAAAAAAAAAAAAAAGGAAGAAAAAAAATCCCATTAAAAAAGCCTCACAATAACATTTACTGTAATTATGAAGCAGTGAACAAGTTTGCATTACTTACTTCCAGGGAAATGGGAAAGGTTATGACCTGATCCCACCAAGCTGTGCCACAGCTCTGACATGTGGAGAACAAGCCCTCCTCACTGTGAGAGCAAAGCTGACCCTCATGGCAGCAATCAGAACTGGACATGAAGTGTTGTATTCTCCTTTCCCCTTTCATCTCTTCCAGTTGAGAATGGGAGAGGAAGGGGAAGGAGAAGAGTTAAACTCAGTCTTGCACCTATTGGGGATAGTCCTGAGCCAGTTATGACAATACATGGTGAAGATGTTACTCAGTTTTAACATTAATCTTCTTCACAGTAGTCCTGGACTGTCATGGCACACACTGTATAATTGAGAATTTATTATTTGGCATGGGAAATCATAAGGAAATCCTTTACTTAACAATGGAAAGTGTTTTCAGCCCATTTAATAACTGACACTTCCTTGTCTATTGTTGTTGGGTTTGATGTGGGAACTGCTGGAGGGAATCAGTAGCCCAGACTATGCCCAGAGGACTGACCAGACAACTGATAAATCTCCTCTGGCCGTGCAGTTCATTCAGAGCAATAAAAATAAATCAGCTACTGAACTACATAAGGAAATTTTATACACTTGGTTATCTCTGCTAACTAAAGCTCCAGGCTTTTGGAGCTGGCTTTTGGCAGATAAGGAGCCTTAGTTCTCTCAGGAAAACCATTTATGCCCTGCACTAGGCATGAGTGTCAGTGCTTGTTGGCTTGAGATCATCTGTCTTGGATGATAGTACTTCCACCCAACCACTGCCAGCAGATGAAATGGTAGTCATTCCATGAACATAGGTCATCTATATTTAAATTCGAAGTGTGCATATAGCTCCCTATCTAATGTATGAAGTCCACAATATTTAACAGGTCCTCATTATAAAGTGTAATACTGGTGTTAAGGCTTTGAACTAACACTACATCCATTTTTGGTTTTTTAACAGAGGTCAGGCCTGGTTTTGGCACAGTCACGTTTTCCTGGAGCAATTTAAGTATCCTTTGCCCTTTTGGGAATGAGTATAGTCTCTTGCATGACTGCAAGGGACTTGAAGGTCTAATCAGAACATATATAAGTGGTAATAACTCCAGAAATTTATTTTTTTTTAACTTTTCTTCCTATTCTTTCAACAATAACCACCTTAGAAAGCATTTGGTCAAGCAACGCTGCTCACTGCACCCAAATACAATAAGAAATCCAACAAAGCAGTCCAAATATTAATCAATTTTTCCAATCCTCTAAAATCCCATTGAATGATATGGCAAAATAGACTCCTGTCTGGATAACTTTTGCTGACACAAGCTGCCTTCTTTGATTTGTTTCATCCAGCAATAGGATAAATGGGTCTTGGCTCTCCAGCTGCATTATCAGGGAGAGCATTAGCATGACTGCTGTGCCATTTATCTCCTGTGCTTCCTGACATGTCCTTCGTCCTGCTGTCACAACAGATACTTCTGCAGTGGCAGACACTGCAGTGAGTGTGGCAGCCCAAAGCAGGCACCTCTACAGCAACAGGGAAGAGGGAGGTCTTGAACAACCTGAAAAACAAACATTACTGTTTCACCTTTACCTCTTGGGAAGCAAGAGTGTGCCATAAGCACCCTTCATATCACAGAAACTACTGGTGCACCCAGGAAGTGCATGGCTCAAACATCCCTCAGCGGTCTGAGCCAGGGGACGAGGAGCAGGGTAATGTATGAATTTTATTTTTTTTTTTCAGTACTTTTGGCAGCTGTAAAACCACATAACATGTGCTAGCTGACCAGTCACAGAATCACAAACTGATGGAGGTTGGAAAGAACCTCAGTAGCTCATCTTGTCTGACTTCTTTGCTCAAGCAGGGGCACCTAGAGCTGGTTGCTCAGGATTGTGTCCTGAGAGCTTTTGAGTACCTGCAAGGATGGAGACTCCACAGTCTCCCTGGGCAACCTGTGCCAGTGCTCAGTTACCCTCACAGTAAAAAAGTGCTTCCTGATGTTCAGAAGAAGCCCCCTGTGTTTCAGTTTGTGCCTGTTGCCTCTGACCCTGTTAGCAATAAAAGACCCCAGCTTTCTCTTCTCTTCACCCTCCCTTCAGATATACATTTACATACATTGATTAGATCCCCCTGAGCTTTCTCCAGGCTGAACAGTCCCAGCTCTCTCAGCCTTTCCTTAGGAGAGATGCTCCAGTCCTTTAAGTATTCTCATGGCTTTTTGCTTGCCCATCTGCAGTATGACCCTGTCTCTCTTGTACTGAGGAGCCCAGAACTGGACCCAGTATGCCAGGTGGGAGCTCACCAGTGCTGAGTCGAGGAAAGAATCTTTAAGAACCGGATGGTTCTTTCTTTCCTTTCTTTATACAGCTTTTTATTTGGTGCAGTGCAATAATGGAGAGTCTCTAGAATACCAAAAACTTCTCCTTTCACCTCTGTCCCTAACACTTGGAAGCTGTCAGTCGCCTTGCTATGAGCTTGTTTTTCTTGTCAAGGACAGTGCTGACCACTTGTGTTGGCTAAAGAACTGCAGCACTCAGTGCCAGAGGCAGAGCTGCAGCTGGATTAGTTACAGCTGTGAGCCTTAAAACCAGAAATCTCCCTTTCCAGAGGCACTGGCATGCAGCACATGTCCCTCTATCCTGCTCTATCCATTACCATCACACAGGTCTGCATTTCCATGGTGCTTTCAATGTAAGCTTAGTCCCCTGTGTCATTGGGCTCAGCATCACCAAACCCCTCCAAAGTCCCCACAGCAAGGACAGAATCCAAACCTGGGTAAGCAGACAATTTTTGCTGGTTATTTTTTCCCCTATCCTAAATGTGCTGATTGAAAACTGCATTCAGATGATCAACAGCTTACCCAGGATGGACAAGTGTAGGTGGTGCTGCTGTGTCTCCACCAGACCTGGTGTCACCAAAACACAGCGTGGCTGGCCTGAGGCTGCCATTCCATGAGGATTCTACTGCTGTCTCCAGAATTTTCCCATTCATGGGTTAAAATGCACAGACTTTTTATGTAACCATTTAGATGGAAGATGTCAAAGTCATTACAGCCAACTTTATGTCACCAGTCAGGTAGTGTAACACAGATAGAGATTGGACACATATTTGCAGACAGGTTCCAGGTAGATAAAAAAATCCCCAATAAACAAACAAGAAAGTCTTTATTCCTGACTTTTAAGACCAGGATCCTGAGAACTATGAATACAATGAGTAGTTTAGGTCCCATTTAGGAAAGCAGTAGGGATTAAAATACCTGAGTAAGTGGCAGGCACTAAGCATCTTTTTGCTCCTAGGCCTAAAATGTTATTGTTACAAGGGATTGTCATCAGATTTATTCTGGCAAACAATTTATTCAGTCATTCTGAAGTCCTACACTTTGTTCTGGTTGTGGATGCACCAGTGAAATCAGAAGGGACAATCTGCCCCTAATTAAACCCTAATGTGCTTTGCAAAGAAATAGGGAGGGATGATGGGGGATTTAGCACAGTTGTGTTTATTGCACATTTGTTCTCAAATTCTTTATATATTTATGGACAAATCATCTTATTAGTATCAGTCTTTATTGCCTAAAGTATAAAAATATTTCCTTTCTCTGCAATCCTTTTTGGCTCTTGTCTGTTCAGCTTTCAGATTTTCTCTGGAAATGCAGTGTGCAGTACCATTAACAGGACTCCAATATTAGATGTCTGTTCTAAGACTATTGCAGCAACAACTGGAGCTGTGTCCCACTAAATCACCATGTATTTGATGCAGCAGTGACAGTTTCAGTGGAATTAGGCAAGAGAGAAATTTATACAAATCTTTAGCAATGGTTTAGACGTGAATGTCCTTTTTATGTAAAGCAATAGCTGGAAGGATTAAGAAGGGGAGGTTGATCTTTCCTAACGGCTAACTCATTGTTTTCTCTTAATTCCAAAATTCTTTGGTAAGAGACATGGTCTGGACAGCTCACCATTAGCAATTTTGGAATGGAAAGTTAACCGCAAAACAGTCAGAGCTGGATATCTTGCAAAACTCGCTCAGATACTGATTTCCTTCTGAGTCTTTCTTCTGAAGATGCCAGACACATTCCTATCCATGTCCAACAACTCTGTTTTCTGAGGCAGGAAAGCTTTCACATACACACATATCCGCACAGAGACACACGCACACTCAGAAGAGGCAACTTAAAGCCTCTGCCAAAGAACACGTATGCTGGAAAATATACTGATTAAATAACTTGTTTTCTTATCACAGGCTAAGAACACTTACCCTGTGTAAGAAAGGGTGCTGCTCATATTGGAGGCTAATTATCAAAGGTTAATATCACAGTTAATATTGACTAATTAGAAGTTTTAGTGGTTTTTTTTCCTTTAGTTTCTGAAATTGCAGGTCATTCCAACAAATATTTGGGACAGAAAGGAATTGTGTTGCTAGGTCTTCCCAGAAGGAGAAACACTTTCTGTCAAAGAACTGGTGGAAAGAAGAGAGGGAAGGTGCCATGAATAGTTTTTGACTTAAATCCCAATGCCTGGAATTTAAAATGAGACCTCTTGGTGTTCTGCTAATACATACCCACTTCAAATTTGTTTCCAAACTCTGTTTTTAAATATTGTCCTTAAATCCAGCTATGGAACAAGTTAATAAACCTTTTTATTTCAAACAGATTTCTCCTTGGTCTTTCTGAAACAAGTCTATGGTTCAGTTTTGCATCCATCAGACATCATGTCCATCTACGTTCCCTCTGGGACACTTTCATTATGGTCTGGCCATTTCGTGGTTGCATGGCTGTGAACTCAAGGGACCCTGGTCTTGCCAGGATAAACCTTCTCCATGAAGATTCAAGTATTTATAGGCAAACTTCAAGAAGTCTATTGTGTTTTAGAGTATATCTTTCTTATATTGAGGATTTGATCAATTAGGGAATCTTGTGTTCAATATAGGAGATACTGCTCACCCTTTCACATAATAACCTCAAAACACATGCAGAATATATTTAGGGGTAGGATTTACCAAATAGCTTTGTATTAGGCAAGATCTGCTCCCATGGTGGTATCCAAGTGATCCACACACATAAATGGAACAATGCTAGGCCAGTGAAGGGTGCTTTTGGAAAACCTCCAGGCTATGGAGTTGTGGGATGGCATTTCTCAGTCATGCTCTAGATTCTTGTACTCTTCCATCCCAGTGGAAGTGAAAGTCCTGTTACTTGGAAGCTGTTAGCTAGGCTTCCAGATCCTAAACAATTATTTAAAAATGAGTTCTCTTGAGTGATTTATGACATGGCTGCAGTTTGAAAAAAATGGCTGTAAAAGTGCCATGGTGGGTACCTGGTTCAGGAGCAGCTTTCTTCACTCTGTTTACAGGGGAGTTTCAGCTTCACCAACTCAGTCAGGGAGCTGAGATTTAAAAGGGGCAATTTCTGGCTCAAGAATCTTTAGCAGGACTGAACTTTCCAGCAGATAGAGTCCTCCATCTAGGCACAGATTTATACTGCAGGATCCGAACCTTCAGCACATGAATACATTTGAGGCCAGTACTGCATATATCTATGTCTTTAAAGTATCTCACTGAAAGGGGCCTCAGAGTCATATTATATTGGAATTAAATGTTATTTTTAAATCAATCTGTTCCTGAGTCTTTTATGCCATTTTGGCCAACCCCAGGCATTACTGTTGATAGAAAAACAATAATTTAATTTTACTGGCTAAATCATTCCAGACACCTTTAGATGAGGCAGTGACCTGGTGTCCTCTGAGACTGGTGGAGAGACAGAGAAAACACAGCAGCAAAAAAATATTCGAAGCTTCACCTAGGAAGTCCAAATTTGGAGGAACAGATTTTGTGCAATACAAATTTGGTTATTGCAAGTTTGGGACTGAACTGTATCATTATTTTTTATAGTGCTATAAAATGAAAAACTGTTCTTAATGAATCCAGTTCTAGCTGTCCCTTTTGGCTTGTCAAGCCCAAGCATGCTGTGCACAGGATATAATTAGCCTGATGCACAAGCTAGTGAAATAAATGGGCTTTTAATGAAGCTCAGGGTGCTCAAAGAAAAGTGTAACCAAAGCAAAAAAAATAAAAAAATAAAAAAAGGCAATAGAACTGGAAGTCAAATAAAATTACTTTTTTTTTCCTTTTCTCATTTTGTCAGTGGATGTTTCTTCTTGCCTTTTGTTGTTGTTTGTTTGTGGTTTTTTTCCCTTTGTCCTTGATTGCATTATTCTTCATAACTTCCAGGAAGGGAAACCTGCTGCAGGCACAAGCTTTCCTGACTAGGTGATGTTCCCATCATGTCCCACACAGCTGCCATTTCCTTTGTTCCCTCCAAAGAACCAGCCTTACCAGCCTTCCCTGGCCCCTAACTTGTTCCCAGGACTGCTTGGTGAGGGCACCCCTGGGCCAAGTGGGCTCCAGGCTGAGCAGGCTGAGCCTCAGCAGAGATGGAAGTCAGGACCCCTGAGCTGCCCCCTCTTCACTCTGCAGTAATGTCACCCAATTTTTCTGCCTGCCTTTTTCCTCGGAAGTGAAAAACTCTTCTGGATCCTGCTGACTTCTGTTTCTGGTTCTTTATTTTCAAGAAAGTGCAGTCCTGAACTTCACGAGCCATTTGCTCAGGAGCTGTCATTTTAAGAGGAACTTGCTTGGCTTTAAGTGACTTCAGTTCTTCAGTGCATATAATTTGTAAAGCACATAAGTCTCATGCTAGCTATACACATCCTGTGAATGTTCCTATTGAAAGGCCTTTCTTTTTGAAAAAGGAAATGAATCACAAAACACAAGTATACAAGAGTTGGACAGAGTGCAAGAGTCCCCCCATCTTGGTTCAAAGAAACTTTTTGCTCCGAGCCCTAGTTCCATTTGAGCTGGTGACAACCTTTCCACTGCCTCCAGAGGCACTGAATTCGGACATTTATGTTGTTGCATGGAGCTAAGAGTCCTGGGTGAGCCAGGAGAAGTGTCCTCTCCAGCCCACAGGGTCGTGGAGTCTGATTCTCACTTAACGCTAAACAACAGCATCAAAAGCTCATAACAGAGGCAAAGACTGGAGTCTGACAGAACTGCCTGCTGCTTCACAGAAATCCAAAAGCAGTTGAGCAACAAACACATTAAAGTGTGAGTCAGCCCAGCATTTGGAGGGAAAACATATCCCATGGTGGACAGATACAGTGAGTAGATGGACCACATGGCCCACGGCCATCCTAAACTGTTGCCATTTTGGGTCTCTTATAATAGGTCATTTGCAGAACAACACTTTCAAACAAACTTTTGTGCCATGGAGTGGGGTGTAACTTCCCTGTAGGTCGGGGTTTGGCCCCAGATCTCATTATTTCTCCTGTTATACTCACAGTTTTTCACTTTTCTATGAATCTGCTCCATTTTATATGGATACTGCCCTCTTTTCCTCCTTTAAGCTGCCCTTCCTCCCTGCTCACACCTCCTTAATCTCAACGTTTGCAGTTACTCTCTTGTTACTTTTCCACCAGATTTTATCCTTCTGACCGGTCAAAAAGGTTATTTAGGAGCTCTCCTTAAGTGCTTTCTTCTCACCTGTTCCCACATTCTCTGTTTTCTTTGACTCTGTGTCAATATTTGTCCTCAATTATTTGTGTTATTAACTGGTCTGTTATGTGTCCATACTTACGCTAGTTTTTTTTCCAGTTCAATCTCTACCCTCACCTACCCAGTTTGATGAACTCTACTTCTTTTTTTCAAAGGACCATCTTTCTGAGATGCTTTTTTTCGTAATGCATTTGAGGAAAATCCATCCTGGTGGAAGCTCTGTTGTTAAAGATCTGCTCTCTTCACCAGAAAAGTGAAGGTGAGTCAAGCCACAGCTGCAAGATTGCTTTGTAGGAAGTATTTGGCTAGTTACCTTCTACTAGCAGGTGAAATCAGCATCCCCTTGCTCACCTGGTCACAGAGCTGTAAACCTCCTGCAGCTTGTGACAACGCCTACAGCAGTCAGAATGTGGGAGGAATACAATTTCAGCTCTAAAACTTTACACACTGCTGTTATGAACTGTGAAACTATGGCAGGTTTCCATCCGGAAACAGCTGGACTTGCCTGTGGATGAAGTAAGCCCTGTATTTTACATTTGTCCTTGTCTTATCTGCCATAAGGTAAGGATCTCTGGAAAACGAATCAGTCACTCCATGAATACACAAAAGCATATTGGTATCCTCACAATAAGTATCATAGAAAGTAATGAAATTATCACACATATCCCATGATCAGTTTGCCTGTAGATTTTCAAACCTAGCTTGGCATGCTTTCTTGGAAAATGTGAGGTTTCAGGTGAAAAAGCCATTTAGTTGTTAAAATATGCCTTTTTGCCGAGCATTGATTGAATGTGTCTTGGATGCCAATCAGCTTGCTTAGTGCAGAGACAGAACAGACAAAGCTCTCGGAGTGTTAAAAAGCTCCTTAGCTACTATCCACCTTCCTGCTTTTCCTTAGGACAGCTGGCTTTTCTCTCCTTGCAGGAACACTTGGGCACGTGCAGTGCAAGGCTTGAGCAAAGCAGCTTTCAGCAGAAGCAAGGCGCTTCTTACCTAAGAGCATGACTAAACGCAGCGGAGACAGAAATTAAAAATGAAAAGTTAATATCTTGGCTCCAAGGACCTTCTGGCAGACTTGAGATTATCTTTGGATGTGTCAAGAAAAGCTTTCAGGACAGACTCCAGGGCCAAACATTTTCTGAAGTGACGAGCAGTTTTGGGAAAATGCAGCTGTGCTTGAGTTTCCCTTGGGAAAGAGGGACCTGATAACTCACCTTGTGAGAAATCCGGTCCCTTTGCAGGGATGGAAGGAGTTAACTCAGTCCCCCACCCCCAGTAACTCCCTACACATAATAGCAATGAGTGAATCTTTCCCAAAGGTGCATTCATTCCTCCCCAGTAAAACATCCCTGAAAGATAAATCTCATTTCAGTATGAATGTCTGGGCCACATTAGCGTTTGAGATGTTTGTGTATTTCTGTTACTGAGGTCTAATTGCGTTCAGTGAAATCACTCCTGGTGGAAAATCAGTGGAACTCTTGTCACTTATTTCAATTGCACTGAGGTTTCTCACAAGTGAGAGCTTAGATGCCAGCATGCCTCTTCCGAAAAGCCTGGTAAACCACTGGCACGAGGACACACCGTGCTTAAACATGTGTTCATTAGTCAAACCTCAAAAGCTGTCTTTGTGAAGGAAAAAATTATTGTCCCTTCCCCACTGGGTAAAGGAGGAGTTCCTTGCTGAAATCAGTGTAACAAAAATAGTATAACTGAAGAGAAAGCCTGTCTAAAAAATCAGCCTTTGAAGCATATTCTGATTTTATATATATATTAGTTCAGATCTGGAGTGTGCCTGAGACAAAGACTCTGCAGCTTGAAACTTGCACTTAAAAGTGAAAGGAGATCTTGGTAGTATGGGAGATAAAACTAAAAAAGCAAATTAAACGTTGCTGTGCACTTAGGTAGTAACTCAGCTTTGAATCCTCTGCTACTGTAAGGCCTTCAAGGCTGGTCTGCCTTTCCTGTAATTATCTCACACATCCATAGGGTGAAAACACACACTTGAAATGCATGAGACTGAATCCAAGACGTGCAAACAAAATTCCTCCTCCAGCTCATATCTCCCTTTCTCCCCGGACCTGGTGGATATTTGACTGTGTAGAGAAAGTGATAGAACTTCAGTGGGGTGCATCTCTTCAGTGACCTGAAGTGGCTATCTGACTTTGCAAACAAAGCATGAACTGACAACCTTAGATGAGCTGGAGCTGAGATTCTCTGCATGGACACAGAGTCATACAGCTGATCTCAAAAGGCTATGTCCCTGCATTATCTGAAAATCCCTTGCATTTCGGTCCATAGGCAGGACAAAGAGAGGAATGGCTGGTATGGAAACCCTTGAGGTTCATGCATGTCTCCAGGCATCTTAGCTCTGCCAGGTCTTGGCAGTTTTGCTTAGATTTTATAACAGAAAATCAGGCACCTACTGTGTCAAGTTGCAGCTGAGATGAAGTTTGGAGCATCTCAGTGGAGCCTGTGTGCTGAATTCAGGCACCTCATCATCCAGACCATTTCCCAAGGTCTATCTGGAATTTAATTCCTTCATTTCCCTGAAATGCTGCTCTGAGTTCAGACTTGCAAAGAGGCAGAGCTCAGATTCAGATGGTAAAACCCCAGGGAACTCTGCTGCACCACCACTTCTCCAAGTGCCGTGGTCCAGAGGTGTCCAGCATCCAGATGTGCAAGATGCACATCTCTTCAAACTGGCTGTGGTCTTCCCAGCACTGTACTATATATGTGTTTTGCTGGAAAACATTCCTTCTACCAGCTAATCAGGGCAGGGATAGCTGCATGTGTCGATTAAGGAGAAACCTTCGATTATTGATCCTTTGTGGATGGATTGGAACAATAACAACTCAGTTGTTGCAGCAACACACAAGCTTCAGACTCCAAGCTGGCTCCCTCCCACTGCTACTATACCCTCGACACTCAGCCTGGGCAAGCCTTTTTTCACCCCTAGACACCGGCAGGAGAGCAATGGAAAACAGAACATGTTCAGCATGTAGGAGTGTTTACTCTTGTCATGACACAATTTGGGATTTTCCATTTAAGCTTGAAAAACAAACCGTAAACAGAATTTATTAGGAAAATAGTAGCTATGAGGTAAACTCGCATCAATGAGTGCCAAGAGGTCAAACAGACGACGCATGACATTTTGGTTGAATATTCTGTGTGTTCCTAGAAGCAGTGTGAAATCTGGCTCACAACGTATTTGCTGGAGAGTTATAGTGACTGGGGAATAGGGCAAGTCCAGAAGGTTCCTAAAAGCAAAGCCTCGTTCTGCTTAGTTATTACAGAGGTCTTTTCTTTATACCCCAAAAGTGAGTGCTCCACATGCCAAGGCTGGGGAATGGCAGGGAATGCAGACACCACCATGGCCACATCAGCAGCAGGAACCAGAGGATGCAGGGCAGGGCCATGCTGCAGACACCCCTGCTCCAGCCTGGGTGGAGAATAACTCTGGTTTTTCCCCATGCTGCTCCCAAATTAAGCAGTCATAATTCTTCCCAAAAGCACTCCTAACCACCGAGCCAAAGTGAGAGATTTGCAGTCGCTTCTGGCGAAGGTGCTCTGCTCTCATTAATGGAGGCAGAAATCCACTCAGCCAGCTAGAGGGGAAGCAAGACTGATGGTGAAAGCTGAATATGAAGAAAAGGAGAGTAAACATCCATCCCTGCTTCCAGTAAGGTTCATATCACAGAATCACAGAATTGCTAAGGTTGTAAAAGACCTTTAAGATCATCGAGTTCAACCATTAAACTATTAACTGATTGTTGCCCTTAATAGTTATGAACCTGTCTGATCTATGCCCCTCAGTTTTACATCATACTCATTTTTGCTTGGCTTTTTTTAGCTCCATGAGTTCTGGTTTTAAGACTAATTTCACATTTCATGAGATTCATAATGAATATCATGGATCAGACCACTCCTTTCTTTAGGCAGAAGTTGGAGATTGGCTAAATCCTATGTTGTTAGAGCTCTACATTCTTGTGTTACTAGCTGTCTACCAAAATCTTGCCCTTGTCCATCTATAGGATGCCTTGGCATCATCTGAATAGAAGTTTTGAATGCATGAAATATCATACATAAATATATGTTTTAATAGTTATTCTGATTTAACATATTCTGATAACTTTACAAAGTTAGTGTTTATTCATTATGTCCCCTTTCTTCCTGCTCTGCTTATTGTTTCAATGTTAATAATGTCATTTCCACTCCTTCATTTCCGGAAATTTTTCTCCCTGGTTTACATTGCGTCACACAGTGTTTGCAGATGATGAATGAAATATACTGGGATTATAAGAAGGGAATTAGAAGAAAGTCACCAAATGAGACAAACAGGGCAAATTATCATCTCTCTTATCACTAGAGCACTCCAAAGAGGTTAAGGCTTAAGTGTTGTGTAGAAGTATTTTGCAGAGAGGTAAAACACTCCAAAATGCTCTCTCCCCTCTGTAAACAGGGAAAATACTCATGCTGTTCATAGACTGTGGGTTGAAACCCAGAGACTTAGGAGAACTCACATACCACAAATAGGTGTGCTAATTTTCATGGCTGTGATAACCACACTGGGAAGGGCTTATCCCAACAGGTCTTCTGTAAGCTGCAAATACTACATAACACTACAGCACACACAGGGGCCTCTGGAAGAGGCCATGATGAAATTCAGTACTTTTCTGCATCTCTCTCATTAGATTTTTAAATCCACATGATTTATGAGACTTAATTTACAGTGCTGGGAAAGTGGAAAATTAAGAGAAGGAGAAAGGTGGAACATATAAGGTGTTTCAGATGATGCAAAATATTTCCAGGTGTATCTGTGTGACCTTGGAGGGTAAAGCCACAACTATAGCATCACATTTCCATGGACCAGGCCATAAAGAGAAGACTGGATGTACAGACCATGGTCCATGTCCTGATGCCTGACTGTGTGACAGCTAACCCCAGCTGCTCTGATTGACCTCACACAATATCATAGGTAAGAACAAGCATTTATGCAGAGTCAGAGGTGAAATAGAGCCTTTCCCTGGCTCACTCTGCCATAACCTATTTGTGCAGCCCTAAATCTCAAGTCACAAAGCTTAATTTAACTTTGAAAAATCGGACTTTGGATAATTTATAGTCAATTGTTGGGGGTTTTTTGCAACATCTGTGGTACCTTAAGATGCCCAGTACAATTTCAAAGTAGAAATCCTGTTAGGATCACGGCATATTTGAGCTTCCAGCCTCCAAAGGAATACAAATGTCTCAGGTGGGCCTATGTGCAAAAATTTAGGTGTACTGAGCCCTTCAGCTGTGACTCTAAAGCTTTCCCCTAAACATTTTGGCTTGTACTGTCAACTACATTTCCAACAACAGCCTTTCTGCCAGGCAACTAATTCAAACTGAAACCTGGTATGGGTTAACACTGCTCTGAGCAGAGGTCCAGGGGCAAGGTCCCGCTCAGACTCACTGGGATGTGAAGATACAGCTTCCCCTGGTATCCCAGTGTCTGGGGAATAAACTTTCACAAGAGACAGAAAAAGTTTAAATCCTGGGCTCTGGTAATATTTTACACGTATGTATGTCATACATATTGACATGTAATGATCCCTGTACTTTGGATGAGCATTGAATTGAGATGCTTTAGATTCTACGCCATCACAATCCCAAGTTTTAGGAGATGCAAGACAGCAAACACAGAGCTATATTTAGCCTTTCCTTGGGGTTAATTAGGATGATACCCACTGTGTTGACTGGTCCACACCCTTTCTTAAGTGATCTGTGAAGTACATAAGCCATGGTGCCCAGTTCACAGCTCTGGATCTCTCTCTAGCAGCTATGCATCTAAGGCAGGTCCTTAAGTCTCTGATACTTTTCAATATAAATCCTTTATAAGTTCTAGCTAAGAGCCTCAAAATACACCTGAAAATCTGATGATTAGAGTCAGGGAAAATCTTATTCCATCTTTGTGAAGATCTGCATCCACATCTCTGCAACACCACCACATCTTTCTTGCAGAGATAGAGTGCTGGATGAGGCATCTGTTGGTGGCAGAATCTGACAGCCAGATGTTAGACATTTGTGATGAGGTTTCAGTTTTAACTACAGGGCATTTAGAGCTTGAAAATGTCCATTTTGAACAACCAGGTCTAGCCAAAGCTGGCATGGGATAACATGGATCTCTAGGACTGAGATGAATGGGGTAGTGGAATCCTCTCCAACACAAGGGAACAGAGAGCTTCCAGCAAAGCCCAAATCCTGCCTTGGGCACCCTGGCCAGATCTGACTGGTGTGTGGAGGCATTCCTAACAATCCCACAGCAGATCCCAACAAAAAGACAAATGGAGGTCAACGCAGTTCCCCACCCTCCCATTCTTTGATGCTAAACTCCCCCTCTTCCATTCACCCACACCAACCCTTGATGCAAATGGGTCAAGACTCACTCTCCATATGGGGCAGTGACTGCTATTTTTAATTTTTGAAAGTTAAACCATCTCTGAAGCTGGATTAGTGATGGCAGATCCCCCTAAACTATAGGCACGTAAACTGAGGGTGGACAGCTGCTCCGACGTTCCTGGCTGGGAACCCAACCCCTAAACTCACTAGATGCACATACATGGCTTCTTGGCTGCCCCTTTTATGCCCATCTGTTACAATGGCACCCTGCCTGCTTAGAAGTTGGTCAGATCTCTGCCCTTGGGTGATATACCAGGCAATGATGGATGTATAAGGGCAGCCTGCATACGGTGGCAAGAGATCTCTTCCCCAGGAAGTGCATTCTCCTGCTCTGCCTGAACCTTGCACAGATTGGTGTGGTGGTACATCCTTGCACTCGAGGCACACCTGTTCCACTACTGCCCTCCTAATAAGTAAGGAAGCTGAGGAGAAGGAAAGGAGCCTGTGGACTTCATGGAAAGTTCTGGCTGTCAACAATGAGCCAGGTTGTATTACAGAACATTCCTGAAATACATGCAGCCACCAATGGGGACATCAACATGACAGTCCCACCCACTGCCACTCTGAATAACAGGCAACAGGACCAGGGGACAAATCAAATTTCAAAGGATTGCTCACATCTGAGCCCAAGATACCACTTGTGCATTTGCCTCAAGAAGAGAGCCAAGGGACACAATCCTTCCTGATCCTTAGTAGGGTACATGGTGCCTTTTCACAGGGTAGCATGATGACATGAATAACTATGTCAGGTCAAAAGTGGGGACTTTCCTATTTTCATTTTAAGTATGTTCATTTCCCTTTGCAGAAAGTGGGAGAAACCTCTAAATTTGAAGACCAAATGTTTACAGACTTCTCTTTCTCCTCACCCCAAAACTATTTTTTTCCAGAGGCAAAGATCTTGAGTAATATTTGGCTTGATGTTGAAGAGGCCGTGCAATGGTCTGCCTTTGTATTTGCAGTAGCACAGACCTCATCTGAGACTGAAGCCCTAGTCAGTCTTCAGGACAGCTTCTGTCCTGGGAAGTACAAAATAAAAGCACATAATATGGAAGAAGGCAAAAGAATAATATCATCCTGCAGCTGACTATCAAGAATTGGATAAAAGGACTTATCTGTCCTCACAAAGGAAAGTTTTATTTTAGTAAAGCCCCTATAAATTCTTCCCTTGCACTTTATCAGTGAGATAAATCCTTCTATGTTAGAATAATTTCAAATACATTTGCACTACTTCAGGTTGGTAGCAGTGACACTTTTGATGCCATTCTCTCTAAACCTTTCCCACCACCTCATGATTATCTTTCAAGTTGATTGACTTAGTTCAGCAAAAGCTTGAGTAAAAGAAAATTGTTTTGAAGTCACCTTGTAAGCTGTTGTCAGGGAAACTATGCCCCAAGATCTAAGATCCTGACTCAGGAGACCAGGAGCATGTTGGATTCAATGCATGGTGCCAGTGAGGATGCTCCAACTCTCTCACCTATTCTACTTTCTCAGTGAAGCTGCACCTATTCCTACAGTCTGCAAAGCAGTTCCAAGCCCTGTGTGAGCCCTGGTGTGCCCAAGTGACCGCAGCAGGTCAGTGTGCTCTGGCTCCACCACCTCGTGGACAGGCGGTTGGCAGCCCTTCAGAGGCCATTCTTGCACGATGATACACATGTCCCCAAGGGTAGGGCTTGGAAGGGTAAATGAATGTCTAGATCCCACTGAAATCCTATAGTCTCCTTGTCCCCCAGGCCTCCACATAAATTGAGAATAACAGGAAATCTCTAGCTTAGAGGAGTGCTATGAGGCACTTAGATACTGATGTAATTACATCTATTTATGTACTTCAGGTGGTCGGGTCTGATGTATTACCCGTGATGGCCCTGTTGCCGTCCAAGCCAGCCCCCAGCCTGTGTACACTTCTCTGCAGCACTCTGGCCCCTGTCCCACCGCTGACAGCTATTTACAGTGCGCTTGGAGACTTTCTGGTGAAACCTCCATCCTTCCGTCACCAGGATAAGGCAACACTCTAATGAAAGTCCACGGTTTTCTCACCACCAGCAGTGAGAAGACCTTGGTGTGAACTCTTGTCTCTGGGATTGCAGGTCGGGGTGCTGTCCTACTGACCTCCAGGTCTGGCTCAGCCCCAGAAGCCAGCAGTGGACAATGTGTGCAGTTTCTGACCGTAGGCCATTTCTCTCACTCTAATTAAGTCTGACAAGCCTAGTTTCTCCTTACACATTGAGCTCACATGTTCCCATATGAGAAAACTTTATTCCAGCTGCCATTATATAATCAGAAGTATTGTAGGTTTTGGTTCTTTCTTGCCAGACAGTGTTTTTTCTCTAATTGGATCCATAAGAATGCCCTTAACTCCGAGATGAGTCAGACTTTTGCCAAGTCTAATGTCTGCAGAGGGGACCTAACCTCATTTATACCTTACAAAGTCATGCTTTTAATCCAAGAAAATTATTTTAACACTGTGTTACTTGGATGAGTGATATGGGGTGGAAGCCACCTAAGTGACCTCATAACTCTTAAGTAGTTAATGGCATAAATTCTTCTTCCTAGAAGAATCTTCCTTTGGTTTTGTGTCTTTTGGCTGCATTTTGCAAAAGAACAGCCCTAACCATTGCCTAAGCAGCAGTGGGTGCACACCTTGCTGGTGAAACAGCCTGACAAATGCCTCTTGTATGTAGTCTGGCAGGATTTAGCTGCAGGTGAGATGTGTTGGTGCCCAGCCTGTTCAAAGTTTAGTTGGAAGTGTTCAGGTGGCACTTCTTGTGCATGTGCATATATATATATATATATGTGTATATATATATATATACATATATATATATATATACACATATATATATGTATATATATATATATATACACAGACACTTCAGTATTTGACAAACCATCCTTCACTTTTGACAAAATATGTTCCAGGTAGTTCACAATAGATCCGTCCCAGCTTTCCAGTGTCTCAGTGCCTTAGGCACAAGGAATATTCACGTGAAGGACCCTTCCTTCTCCTGTCTGTATGTCTGTACCACTGGGCAACTCATACCACGAGGTAAAATACAAGGCTGTTCATACACACCGAACACCTGAAGGTCCAGGTCTCCATGCAAATCACATCCTGAGACTTCAGTAGTACACACAGACAGCAGCTGAGCCAGGGCTGGGGAATCTCAGTTTCGCACTTAGGACCACAGGGAGTTTCCTGTTCATTTTGCAGAGCTAAGTTGAAAACACAGATGCTTCTTTTTCAAAATGCTGCTCCTACTTGTTAAATTATATTTCTGTTGGCAAATGAGGGCCTTTGACCTCTCCAAGCAGCATGTTCTTTCCAGAAGAAAGTTTATATGTAGACTGGCTAGTTCATTACCACAAAAAGATCACTTCATTGTTGAGAATAGACAGGACTAACTTGAGCATGGTCAAAAACAGAAACAGAAAGGAAACTAGTCCTTTTCAGGTGGGAAATCGTGGAAATTTAGCTCTGAGTGAAGTCACTGAGCTGCTGCTCTTTACAGTGACATGAGACAGGAAAGGCATGATACAAAGCTGCAATGTGATGCTGCCAGGTAATTGCTAGGTTTGAATTCACTCCTTGAACCAAAGACCACAAAATCAAAAGCTGAGGACTGCCCATGTTGTCTGAACCATTTCTCAAAGATTTAAAGGCCAAATAGATCTAACAAAGCTTTTTGAGTTAATGTAGGTTTGTGAAACTCTACCATACAGAATACTGCAATGCCGTAACTTCAGGCTTGCTATAAGGATGATGCAGAAGGGAAGGGGGGAATCACAGGAATATGTCCAGAATGTCTGCCTTACACAATACCTTCCAGAAGAAAGGCCAAGATTTCTAATTTCTTGGATGTACTCATCCAAAAACTTGCCAAAGCTTTTCATTCTCTGTGCTGTGAACAGGAATAAGGTAATGGTAACGGGAGGTGAAATTCAATTAGGTGGAACAAAAGGGACTTTTATGGATTTTCCATCATAAATCCTTTACTCAGATTCTTTTTTGGGGAGGGGGGGGGGAAATCATACTGTTTAAAGAAATGAGGCATAACATATAAAGCAGTAACGGTGATTAAATAAACATAAATCAGCACTTAGTGAAAAGTTGGTGTAAAAGCAGTAGTGGTACAATATGCCATTGTCCTTCTGCCAGGGAGATTGTTTAAAAGTAAAGGATAAAAAACTGCTCTTATTTAGGCATCATCTAGGCACCATTTGGGATTTTAAATCACAATCTATGCACTAAGATCAATGAATCTCAAGCAAGGTACCATTTCTATTCCTTAGGACCTCTACACTTAATTCATGCTGACTTCCATCTTTTCCTGTCCCAATAGGATGAGGAATTACAAGGCATAAATCTGGGCTTTTGTCCACTTATACTGAGGGGATAGACTTAAATCCTACTGATGTCAGGACAGCTGCTGTAAATTTAGACCCTGAATACCCTCTTCATTATATTATCTTGAATTTTTCTCTGGTCCATCTCAAAACCATTTAATGATATAAATTTTGTCACCCTGATGTTTTTATGCCACTGTATAAATCCACAGTGCTCCTACATCACACAAACTGTTCTCCCTCACCCTCAAAAAACGCAAATAGTAAAATGAGGAAAGAGAGCATGCAGGATCTTTTTTTTTTTCCCCTCCTTTCCTCATCCTTCCACCATAGGTCCAGGAAGAACAGCATCATAATCCCACCAAAGATTTCTGGCAGGTGACCTCACCTGGTAGTGTGTCCAAAGGCAATATGGGATGTCCAGAGGCTTTGAGGCTGTCAGTACTGGAGAGTTTTTTGCCCCTCTCTTCTGGACCAGGGAGGTTGATGACACTATCATCTCCTATAGCCAACCCTCCAGTTTTGCATTAGTCCAAGAGCAATTATGCTTCTCCAAGAAAGTTTTGTCAGAGCCATGGTCTCCATGCCACCCTCTGGAGCCTTCATTGACGTTGGGTCATAGATTTTCCACTTCAGCCCCAGTCAAAAAAATGGTTCACTGCTCAGGATCTTTTGCACAAACAAGGCCTGCCAGATCCCCTGGCTTCAGTCAGACATAGAGGTGACATGAACACTGGATCTATTTCTTCAGGTGGTGGATGAGCCAGAGCATTGGCCTCCAAGAGGCATGGTGGTCCAGGGGGTGGAGGCATCCAGCCATGGTGACAGTGACAGTGTCAGCTCCATCACCTTCCACCGCTCCTCTGCAAGTTTGCAGAGTCAGGCAGAACTAGAGTTTGCAGGTATATCCCAGTGTCATTGGCACCTAATGAAACATTGAACAGTGCTGTCAGGAAAGGCTGTTTGAATGCTTAGTGCTGTGTCATGGCATAGACCTCCCTTCAGTGATCTTCCAGTTTTCCTCTGGGAGAGTGGTTGTCAGCAGGGAAGAAGAAAATATCTTTACATTAATGAGGAAGAGCCCAGGTCAGTGTTGTGTGGATACAGTGAAGTGCCTTTGAGTCCATCAATATCAGAAACGGGCCCAAGGAGTGCTTTTACTCATTAGAGTTCAGTTGTCTTTGCTATGCATTGCTAGAACAGCCACTGCCATGGTCTTGTCCAGGGCCAGCATGGCCACAGACAATTTCTGGGCACAGGTCAGAAGTCTGCAATTCCCAGTGATCCAGAGACTGTGGAGGAGGAAGAGCTCTCCATGCTGTCTCTGCTTGTAGTCACATGATTCAGTTATAGGTAGTCCCGAGAGGAGCAGGGAGTCAGAACTGATGATTCTTATGGTTCTTTCCAACTTGAGACGTTAAATGATTCTATGCTCTCACCCTTACTGCCATGCTGGGCCATGATAATTCCTATCTATCTCAGGAGAAAATAAAATAGGTCCTGCATTGATTATTTAGTTTAAATTTCTCCTCCCTAAAGAAGCAAATAATGCAACAAGAATTACTGTCTTCTTGTAGGGTCCAAATCCCTTAGGTAGAGCAGATTTTGTACACAAAAATAACACATACTCTTTATTACAGAAAATCACATCCCGCAGACATTAGAAGAGGGAGCCACATATTTTTCCTCTCCTCCAGAAGCCCACAGCAACCCAGGGCTTGGATGGAGAGGATGTGGCCACGCCAGTCACCCATCAGCAGGCAGCATTTACTGGTCCTGCCCACAGACATGTTGGGCACATGTACACAAGAGTTCGGAGAATGGCCCGTGCTGAAATGTACAATTTAAAACCCATCCAGTTACATTCTTGGAAACATTCCCCCCCAAGTCAAACCAAGGAAAGTATCTATTCCAAACAGGAACAATAGGCACAAGAAATTGCATCACTTTCCTGCAACTCCAGGGTTGCACTGTGGGCAAAGGGGGCACTGGAAGGGCAGGATGGAAAACTTCAGCCCTTATTGTTACCTTGTAGGAGGCTTGAGGGTCCTTGGGTTCAAGGAGGAGAAGTCACAGCACCAGAGGTCTCCTCAGCATATCACCCACAAAGATGGCAAGATGATTTAGTACAGGACTCAGTCTTGCTTTTAAGTGAAATCAGTGTCAAGACTTCTCCTGACTTAGTGACTTGAAGGCTAATGCAGTGATGCCTGAGTACAACTGGACTTCAGTGTGTCCACAGTGTTCCCCTGTCCTCACAGCAGCACAGCCATGCACTGGTGACACAGTGAGCCCACCACAGACATGCAGTTGTACATCCCTAGATTCACACATTTACAGGTGTTACATCTGTGATAATCTGCTCTTAAACATGATGATGGAAACAAGCTGTGTATCTTTACAAGGGTGGGGGCTTCTTTCAGAGAAACAATGATTTTTTTTTTCCATCTTTTCAAAGTGTGAACAAAAGAGTGGAAGGTTGAATTAATGTTCTTTTTTCTTTTTGCAAGGGTCATTATGTGCAATTTCAAGATTAGAGATCTTAAAACAAAATCAGATTCAACCTGTTCTTTAATAGGTCTTTCTTTGAATCTCTCCTTTCTTTGTAGACATGTCCACTAGTCCTTAACCTGATTTATGTGATTGGGCAATTGTGAGTTAATGAAGGGGATAAAATGTTTTCTGGAATGCTAGGGTAATCAACAAATAGCAATGACCAGTAACTGGACCACGTCCAAGACAGGAACTTAATCCCCTGAAGTCCAAGGGTATTGTGAAGTTGCATTGAAGTGGGAACTGAAAGAAACCAGTTACATCATTCCATTTGTTTCTTTAGATTGGGACAAACGCACTCACTCCAGAAAGCATATTTGAAGACTAATTATGTAGGGAGAAAACAAGTTAGGAAGGAATTTCTGTACTTCTAGGCATATGTGGTTTCAAGTGCAGTTTAAGGGTTTTAATCCTCTTCATTCCTGGCAACATTTTGCTGTCTGATGCATTCAGCGTGGGTTGTTTCTCTCAGAGGTCACACGCTCTCGTCCTGTACCTCTGCCTCCTTTAATGATGCTGAGCAGCTCCTTCGCCCTCTGTCAAACTTTTTGCCTGAATTCTCAGTGGCAACACAACAGCTGAATGGTTCAGCTGCAAGGATTAAAAAGGTGGGTTTAAAATGTATGTGTATCTTTCGAGTGTAAAATTTAAATTAGAACAGAGAGACACCCTTGCTCACTGTGCCATGGATTTCTTGTTAAGGTCAGAATTCATCACTGCTGGAGCCCCACTGAATTAAGCAGGGATGAGCCCGGGGCTATTCAGTCAAGCCAAGGCCTCTCAGCTTGGATCTTTCTGGTTTTGAACATACAGCTCAGGACACTCTGTGGGGGAGAAGGGGAAGAGAGCATTTTTAGGTGGTTGGTACACAGTCACTGAATTTAAAAGTTGAAACTATGCATGGGAAGCCCTGATCAAAGCTCACAAGTTCAGCACCTACACAGGGACTGAAGTACAGCACCTGTAAGACCACCAAGAAGGGAGTTATCACACCTTTATATTATACGTCTCTGTACAAAGAGATTCATTGACTCAGACCTTATACTTAGAGTATGCAAAACATTTCCCAGAGAGGATTTTGGGGACACTGCAGGATGAGCCTTGCAGTATCTAGTCAACAACCAGATGCTCAGTAATGTTGTTTCAATTACACATCATCTCCTCAGATCTCAGGTCCTGCTGGAATGAAAAAAACCCTACAAACAAACTGAAGTGACAGAAACTCTTCAGGCACTTCCAAGCTAACACCCTCCCATGTGTTTCTGTGCTGCTTAGGCTCACTTTTCTTTCGATGACTGGTTAATTTTTATAGCATTTTAAGGATATTTTTCCAGCAAGAGGCCCTGGAGACCCCATGTTGCTCATGCAGGTGGATTGTGAGTTCATTGGGGAAACAACTGAGGTTTATTTGCCTCATTTGCACCTCAGACAGTGGGTCCTGATTTCACTGCTATGCCTAATTCATGTAATTGATGGACAAATAATTGAACAGCTTAAAATGCCTGGGAAGGCCCAGGAGAAGGTTCATATGGAGCCATTGCTTTCCTTACAGGAACAGTTGGGGTCTGTAATGATGTGAGCTTTGAAGGGAGTAGGAGATGATGTTTGTGGTAATGAGATTTCCAGAGACAGAGGCCCATGGGGAATCGTAAAGGAGAGAGTGAAGTGAGAGATGAGGAGTGAGGAGAGATTAATTAGCAGTAAGAAACACCCTCTTGGTACACTTTAATAAGCCAAAACGCTCATATATGTAAGAACTGTGTTAATAGCCCATTGCAAAGCACCGGATGGGGCAGCACCATGGTTCTACATCCAAATGTAGAAGCTCTTGGTCAGTCCTGCTGCTCCTCTCCCCATCTGGCTCTGATCCAAACTGGTGGACTACTCACCACTCTGAGAAGACTGACCATGATGGAGTCAGAGCCCTCTTTTACCTTTCCATGGCTCCTCAGTACCAGTTTCTTTATGCCTCGCTCTGTGTATTGCTTCAGCAATTTGCCTCTTCATTTGCATTTCAGCAAGCTAATTGCTGCTCTCCCTTGAGCTGGCTGGAGAATTGTATCCACCAGGCAGCTGCATCTCTCCTGTGTTTAGGGATTTGTTGATTAAAACAGTTACCTCATCCAGTGTGACCCTACGAGCTCCGGCTTCCCTTGCTGCTGATGAGAAGCACATGTTGGTGGGTCTGGAGCATTTCACAGCAGAGCTCATCCGCAAGACAAGGGGATGGACAACTAACAGGTGGGCTCTGGCAGCTCAAATCCCTCTTTGCCATGGGTTCAGGACAGATCCAGAGAGACTGATGGTGATCACCAGCACAGAAAACACTGCCAATAGCCCAGGATCCCATTTAAGACCAAATTTAGCAGTAGGTGGCTTCAGAGGACAAGGTCCTTCAGAGGAAAATGGTGTAGGTTGGGTGAGGTCTGGGAACTTAAGGGAGAAGAGGTTGCATTTATCTTTAATTTGCCAAAAAAGACTTGCAAGATTTATTGCAGAAATGCCTTGAGAAGAAATAGAAATAAAAATTCTTTTCATCAGGTTTTTGTATGGTGCACTAAGGACATCTACTAATACGTTGCATAAATTCAGAAGAGCTCTGTCTGTTTGGTGTGCCAGAGGTTTCAGATGAAGCTTTTGTTACTTGTCAGCTTTCCAAAGCTCTGAACAAAGCTAGAACTGATCTGTTTACAACCCAAGGTGCTAAACCTCATCTCCACACAATTTTAATCACGGAAAAGGCTTGGAGGAGAAATTCAGAAAGGTCTCAATTATTTGTTTGCCTTCAATCCTTAAATGCCATAATAAGGTACAAACTATTAAGGCATAATCTGAATCGAGCCTGAATCAGGAAGACAATTGGCCTCAATTGTCCAGGGGAGGTTTAGATTAGATATTAGTAAAAATCTATTCATGGAGAGGATTATCAAGCATTGGAACAGGCTGCCGAGAGAAGCAGGGGAGCCACCATCCCTGGAAGTGTTCAAAAACCATGTGGATGTGCCACCTGGGGACATGGTTTAGTGGTGGTCTTGGCAGTATTAGGTTAATGGTTGGACTCAATGACCTTAGAGGTTTTCTCCAACCTGCAGGACTCTATGGTTCTCTTAATTCCTCTTAAAGACAAGGAGAAAAAGCTGTCTAGCAATGTGTGTCTGCAATGGCTCAATTCAAGGCTGATTCACCTATTTCAGGTCTCTTAAGAACTTCCCATCCATGATTTTTCTATCTATTTTCTCTCCTGTGACTTGGATCTCTTGTGTCTGGAGTACATATTACTTAGGCTGTAGGGCCTGAAGCTGAACAAAACGCTCCACATGTCTCAGTCATGTCTCTCTCAATTAACCATAAACTAGAACTGCCAAGCAGTGACTTAATAACAGATCTATTAACAGTGACTGTTATCAGGGAAACTGGAAGAACAGCAGACAGATAGAAGGAGAAAAACAGCGTCAAAAAAGACATTTATCTGAAAATACACTCCAATTTAATGACAAAAGTTAGTCAGATAACCTATAGAGTTATGGCTACCGTTACTTGGGTGATAAGACTCTTCAATTTTTGCAGAAGGAACGGTGTTTCAGATTAACTTTTCAGAAAGGATAACGAAAGTGATTTATTCCGACATGCACAAACCCCCACACTAGCATGTTTATGCATTGCCATGGGCAAAGGACCTTCCAAACACTCAAGATTATTGTCTTCTCTAAGCATTGTGCAAATCAAAGGCTGTTTTTGTTGCTTACTGGGCTATAGCAGCGCTGATAATTAAGTTTCAAACAAAATCTCAGGTAACATAAACATTTAGAAACAGCAATCCAGAGGGATTAAACCAGCATAGAGGCTGATTCTGACAGGATTTACCTGGTGTTGTTACTCAGCTTGCAGAGATAGGAAAACCAGACTCTGTAGAGCTGTATTAATTACTGCCAAAGCCTAAATGCCCATATGTATGGTACAAGGTTCACTGGAAGGGTTTAAGAATCAGTATTAGACCCTGTTCCTAAATCCTAATGAGGCAATTCCCAAAGAAGGTAGTTCACCAACCCCAGTGCCCTGAGCATGACTCTGCCTAGTGCCCCTAGAAAAAAAAGCAAAATCCTGAAGGAGATAAATTTCATGTGGGACTGACATCTGGAGGTTTTTTTGTTAAATCTAAGCAGTGAATCAGGTCAGTAATTCCTCTCCCTTCCCTCCAAGAATACTAGAATTGAAGTTTCTGGTGCAGAGCTCTCCTGCCCCAAGTAGTAGTAGCCTACACATCTCTGACATGAGAGAGCCCTTCAATGTCCACACTCTTGGCTGAAGACCATCTTATAGTTGGATCATTACACCTTATGGTGTAATTATGGAGCGTTTTTCATGGAGAGGGGATGAGCTTTTGGAGTGGTGAGGAGTGCAGGGAGAGGGGAACAGACTCTCTGCAATAGCCCTTCATGTCTCGCATGCTTCTCCCATCCATGGCCTGAAGAAAACCTCAAACCCAGCTCAGAGTGGGGGGAGGCAGCTTTACGTGGTGAGCCACTGGGTTTATACACAATGAAGCCTATTTTGGATGGAAAAGATTCAGCTCCAGCTCCAAAAACATCCTAGCACCAGGGGACTGACCAAGTTATAATTGAATCTCTTTGTGCTATTGGTCCTTTGGCCTCCCTAAGCTGAAGCAAGCTACATTTGATTTCTTTGGCATCATCTAGCATGTGTCCTGCCAACACTTTGCCCTTGGTGCCTTGTGTAAGCCAAACTGGCCACTTCTGTGACCTCTTGTTCCTTCTATACATGGAACATATTTCAATTCATTTATAACTCCTCAAATAAGGCCTCTTTTATTCTAATCTGAATGCCCTGTTAACTTGGTTTTGGATTCTCTCCCAGTCTCCAGAATACCTGATGCTTTATATTTTGGATATACCAGACTGCCTGTTTGCTGCAGGTTGTGACAGAGAGTGTCTGGTTCATATACTTCTACCTTTAGATGTTAGACTGTTTATTCCAGTTCCCCAACAATGCTTTAAAAGAAAAAAATGTGGAGGGGAGATGGGGGAAGAGCATGAAGTCCCTGCAAAAGCTCCCCACCAGCTCACGTATGTTGCCTCATCACTCAGCAAAGCAAAAACTCCCTCTTGTTAATCAGCTTATCTTGTCCATTGTAAGTGGACAGATTTTGAACCAAGAAACTTCAGTGTGGCTTGCTTCCACACAGGTCTAAGGGCAGTGTCTCAGGCACAGGGCACAGGGCTACAGAGGTGAGGATCTCCCAAGCAGTGCAGGAAACTGGCATGAGAAAAGCCACATTTCCTGGAAACTGGTTTGTCAGAAGCCAACCTGCCTGCAGGAACATTTGGGGAGGGAGGAAGAATCTCCAGACTAAACATTTTAAAAATATACTTTTCAACTTGCCATAACACTATCTTTTTTTTCTTTTTTTTTTTTTTGTTAAATGAAGAATTTCTTTTGATTCCAAAGTACCTTTGAAATTACAGTACACGTAAACTTTTTTAAAGTTTTTCATTATCTTTAGATATTGAATTGAAATAAACTGCAATCATGTGTTTCAGATTAAAAATTGCAGTGGAACAAATCTGAAATTGGAGGGGAAAGTTTGGCGCTCAGATTTTTACTTGTTCTTATTTATTACAGGAGGGGAAAAATGAAAGCTCTGAAACCTCTCACAGGATGGGAAACAAGTTTCCAACTCACTTGTGGGGGCCAAGTTCTCCAGGCAGAGTGTCTCTCACTGCAAACCAGCTCTGGTGAAGGTTTCTTTTTATCAAAAGACAGAGAGAGAACACTCTCCTCTCAACTGAAAAATAGTCATGGAGGGTACAATGAAAATTGTGGGGTAGATTAACCCTTACCCTCATTCTCAACTCAGCTCTGTCCTGTTCTTCTAAATTAATTTGAGGGGTTTGTACATCTCCTGTTTAATATTAAGCATGAAAACTGTAGCTCCTATGGTGGTCAAAGAGAAGGGTGCGGTTATCTTGAATTATAGCAATTGACCCCAATTTTTATTTGCTTTTTATGCTCTTATGGTTCCTCTTGACTTCTCCCACTGTCCCTGGCCTTGGCCATTTGTTTCTTGAACTTCACCCTAAAAAGGCCTCTCAGTTCCTGAAGCAGCTTCTTCTCACTCCCTCATCTGTAGATTTTCCAGCTGAAGTATCCCAGACCATGCCAGAGTGGACGTTTTAGAAACGCTTCCCAGAGGGAAGATTCAAGTGCTTCCCCATACTCTCCCCCTCCACTCTTATTCACACCTTTTTTTTAATGGTTTGAACTCTGGGCTGCATCATCTCTGCAGCCAGTAAATTATCCAGGAATTCAACATAAAAACATTCAGCCTGTGGGTTCCTATCACTTTCTGTGTCGTGCTCTACCACAGCAGCAGAAAACAGGAGAAAAGACTGATTTCAGCAGAACAAAAGCAAGATGAGCAGCACTGAGTGGCTTGTTAGTCCTCTTCTCCTGTGGTGCTGGGAGGTGCTCTAGCAAAAGCTACTGGACATTCAAGCCTTCAGCTTCCTTATGGACATGACTGATGAGTTTCCAAAGGGTCATGAGGTCTTGGCAGTGTGACCTTGCAAGCTTTTACAAAACCAGTGCCAGCCTCTCTTCACGTTTTACCAAGGAAATACATACTTTAGTAATTTCTTGTCCCTCATGAACTTCTTTTTGCACTCAGATCACTACAATATGTTTTTTCTTCTTATTGCTTGTCCCAACCTTTCAGTCAGAAAGAGAGTGACTAGTTGGGAGCAAAGGACACATTGCCAAGAGATCACACCATTGACCAGCCCAGAGACAGCAGCTGAGGCAAAATGTAGCCCAGGCTGATTGTCTCCACATCTGCCAGGACTGTAAACAGGGGAAATATCTCCAGGTAAGCAGATATCACTGGACAACTCCAGGCTGTGCTCCAAAAGTCATGTCACATTGTTAGAGGAGGACTCAATGCCATGCAAAGTGTCATCCAGTGCACTGAAAGCTCACAGAAAGTCTGTGATTGACATTCATCGTCAGCCAAAATTACAGCAATGAAGAATGTTCCATATCCAGGACAGGTCAGGGAAGACTTCATCAAGTAGTACTATGAGCAGCAGGAAAATATTTGTAAAGGTACCTCTAAAATCCCACTTGCCTTCTAAAATTCAACACCCTTCTCTTTTCAGAGAGGGAACTTGCCTGGGCACTTTTGCAAGGACAATCCCAAAGGGGCAAGAAAGTGTAAAAGGTTAAGAGGAGGTCAGGGACAGAAAGAAATGACAATTCAGGACTGGTCTGGACCAGAAATACAAGATGACTTGGAATGGCAAATGTACCCTAATCTCTCAGGTAAGGATAATATCCAGGTTTTCCAAGTAATCTCCATTCAGAAATAAGAAAAACAGACTTTTGCCATCAGTCTGTCTCCACATGGTACTGATGTTCTGGATTAAAATAATAGCCTGCAATCCCAATTGAGGAAGCAATTAGTAAATATAAACATAATATAGAAAACATGTTTAAAAAGAAATCCCAGTTCCTCATCATTCCTTGACTTTTGTACAGAGGTTTCTATTCATAAACCTTCAATAAAGATTTTGAGTGATAACTATCAGGCAGGGGGATACCTGTGAATTGCTCTGTTAGATTAGTATATATGCTGCCTTTTGCACTGTCAGAGTGGCTGCTAAACCTCCCAGCAATATTGCACAGGAGAACAGAGTGCTGCTGTAAAACACACTGCAGCACGAGGCGTGCTCAAGGCTGAATGAAATTATTCTCAGAAATGAGTGGTTAAGGAGATTTGAATATTTTAAGAAATCCCCAGTGGCTGCCCCATGTGTTTGCAGATATGATATTTGATTATTTGATGGGCTCTGGGTTGCTATGGGAGCTCGACGAACTTGGAGAGAAACAACAAAATAAGGCCCTTCCACTTAGGGCCACGATGTCTTTGGTCCCAAACACTTCATGGTGTATTGAATGCCAGCAAAGCTGTGATATCATGCAAAGACATGACAGATCACACTTTTCTCATAGTAGGAGAGAGAGCTGGAACATGTGAGTATGTGTACAGGAGTCTGTTTGTAATGAAACTGCCATTATGGGGCCCTTGTGTGCTTGCAGTCTCATTTCATCGAGTTAAGAATGCTCACTTTTCCTAATGCTTGCTTAATGTGTTTACTTAGATATATTTAATAGCCCATTGAACCAATTTCCATTTACTGCTGGAGCTCTTTTAGAGCATCATAATGGCAAGGCTGAATTAGATACCTGTAAAAGACATAAGAAATTAAAACATATTGAAAGTGTGGAGAAGTGCAGGTTTCAGGATGTAAGCGGTCAGTGTTCAGTTTTGTAATGAAAATAAGTAAATTAGGACAATGGTGGGGACATATTAAAACAGAGCAACCAGACAGGAAAATAACAAATTACTCTGTGTACCCAAAGGGAAACAGTGAAGAAGTCTAATTTCTTTCTTTTTTTTCTTTTTTCTTTTTTTTTTCCTGATGTTGCTCATTGTGGAAATAATAGATGCCCAGTTTGGAAAAAAATATAATAATAGTACAAGATATTGCTCTCTGTGCTCCCAGTTTGCCATCTGACCTCATCACTCTTGCATTCCTGGCTGCAAAACAGCTCAGCTTCAAGGAAAAGCCTAGAGAGCTCTCAAGAAACCCTATGACCTGATGGCAAGGTTAATCTGAAGCAAAGGAAGGTTTAGTGACCCTTGGTCTCAAGAATCACCTAAAACCTCCTCTTTCTGCCTGGATGAAGTGAGTAGCATGCAAAGAGCAGCCACTATGAGAGGAAAGGTAGTGGCTGTCCTGGCCATGCTCTGGGAGCTTCTCTAGGAAGCCTTGGGTTGGCACGACTGAGAGTGCAGGGGAGCTCTGGCTGGTGGATCATCCCCTGCCTTTACTGTAACAGGTCCTTCTGGCCCTGTCTGAGGGCTAAGGATGAGCTCCTAAGGAAATTTCAGGTGAAGTTCCTGCAGCCATTCTCTTTTCCAGGTCAGTATACAGGACACTCCTTGCTCAGTGACCTGGTGGAAGAGAGGCAGCGGAAAGAAGCTAAAAATCATGAAGCAGAGACACCAAGAAATTGAGAATCCACCTTTAAATTGCAGGAATAGTAAGGGGATTTTGCACTCCTCCCTCCTGTGTTTCTGTACTGGGAGTCCTGGTATTTCTGCTAGAGATATCTCTATGTTGGAAAAGCAGGCTGTGGTGGCAAGGGACACAATGATCTCTTCAGAAGTGTCCCAGCTGCCTTTCCCTGTTCAGTGTCACTCATACCACTGGGCCTGGGGAGCCAGTGCTCATGCATGTAAAATCACCCTTTTTAATTTTCTGTTTCTGTAACATGACCTATTACTGTACTACATCTTCATGAGGCAGAGCTGTCTGGAGAACATCTGTTGCAGTCCCAGCTGTTCGGGTACTTCCTCTGTCTGATGTTTCAGCCCTGATATGTGCAAATCACTGACAGTAATACATCCCCCAGTTCCTCCTACAAATCCTATTTTCTCTGTTCTCACAGGGAGAGTGGGGCAAAAAAAGAAAAAGACACTTTGCATGGTTAAATATGGGATAGACTCTTTATTCTCACCAAATCGCACCAGTAGGGCCATTGTGGACTGACTCATACCAGACAGACAGTAAAAAACCATCCCAGTGTTTATTCCCTTTGGAGCCTATATAATTAAAGCTGCCCACCTGCTGCTGAATTTTGCTGTCATTTTTTGATGCTATGGGCAACGTGATACTCAGTTATTATCATAAACTATGTTAAGCTCTACCCACTATGGGGTTTATGACAACAATCCTTGAGAAAACTGTAATCCTCTGTGCTCAAGTATATCTCCTTGTTATAATGCTTATGATTCTTGGCTTGAGATGATGGCAGATGATGGCCATGAAAGACTTCCAAATATGGGTCCTGGCAACTTGCTCTGTCCGCAGCATGCCTGTGTTAGATATGTTAGATGAAGCCCTTTCCAGCCCATCTCTTCCAGCCTCACAGCACAGCCGTCATTCCTGCTCCAGGATGCACGAGTGAGATGTGATAGCCTGCCCCAGGCTAATAGTGCCCCTCTCATCTCCAAAGCCACCCCACACGTACCTGCTGAAGGTTCAGGGGGAACTGAGGTGGGGGCTGCAGTGTCACCTGAACAGCCCTCACACAGCTTCCCCCTGGACTTGCCTCCTTGCCCTGCCTGATCCACAGCTCTTGTTTTTATTCCCATGCAAGAGCCAGTCTCAGGATGCCTAGGTGAGTGTGCTCAGGAAGTCAGGATTTGGGGCAATGTAAAGGTCTTTGACTGGAAAATTTGTAAGGACTGCAAAGGACTTGCCAAGGACTTCTTCCACACCTTGAATGAGAGTTACAACCACCTGACTGTCACATAAAGGGTGAAAAATCCTCTGGGTGTGTCTTGAAAGAAAACACCGACTGAATTTTGAGAGAGGGGTTGTACAAAAGAGCACTCCTGGCTGTGGGTCCCATGCAGACTGATGGACTCTAGGTGCTCCCAGTTTGGATATTTTGCCTTGGAAAAATGGGAATTATTAACTAGTCCTCTTGTATACTGCACAGGCATTGCCAGAGGCAAAGACCAAAACATGTCTCCAATGCTAAACATTTAATCTGCTACATTAAAAAAAAAAAAAAAAAAAAAAAGAAAATCTAGTTTATTAGTTCCAAATACTGTGAAATAACCAAGAGACATCAACTCACAATATTAAAAATGCTACTATGAGACAGCTCAAATATGCAGCAATGTCTTGGAAACAATAAAATCCCTTTCCCTATTGACCAATACTAGTGACATATATATTAACCATCATAAAATGATGACTGTAACTTCATTATTGACTACAGCAGTATTATGTTTTGTCTCTGTAAACTCTCCTTATTGGTTTCTGTAAAATTAAAAAAAAACCATCAAGAACATATCTTCATATTAAGTTTTTTTAATGGCACACACATTAAAGCTTTTGGAAATTCTTAATTTTGTGACCATTTTTTAAAACTCTGAATAAGAAAACACTCAAAATTGAACACTGCATGGCTATAAAAAATCCACACCTGGTATAGTTTTCCCTGTACTGATGTCTTCAGCTTCAATCTCAACAACAAAAAACTATTAAGAATAACAATCCAAACATGCTTCCTAGACAGCCTGGTCATCCATAATAGTTGGAAGCAGCCACTTCTCTTCATTGCCAAAATTTTGTCTGTCATTTGTTGCCTGATACTCCTGGAGAGACTTATCAGTGTTTATTAAATAATTTGAACCTGCCTCGTAAAGTTTCCAGTTAGTGCTAGTAGAAATGTGAATTATTTATAATGATTTTTCCCCCCTCAGCTTTCTTAAGGACAACACATCATCTTTGATAGAAGCTTTGGAATGCTTGACATGCCTGAGCTGGAACCACACATAACTAATATTCTGTAGTAACTATAGAACAAAGGTTTGATGTTGACACATCTTGCACAGTTCCTCCAGGACAGTACAAAGTTTACTCTCACATTTCTCTTGCACATACTTTTCCAGAAAAAAAGAGAAAAAATAAGAAGACTTTGCTGATTGTGATGATAGCAGTTGTCAGAAAGCTGCCACCTTTTTAAGGGAAATGAGCTCTTCTCCCAAGAAGTCCAGACTCTCAAAGATTTCCACGAAGCCAAGTTCAACCCAGACCAACCTGATGGCCTCAGCACCTTGGGTAAACAGCTCCACCTTTTAGACAATGTTTTTGGAGAAAAAAGGACAAGTCAAGATCCAGCTGTGCCTTCCACTGACTGAGAAACTGAGCTCAGGACTGGGTCACAGCCACTCCAGGAGGGCCTCCAGTATTCCCATTCTGCCACCAGCTCTGGTGTGGGAAATAATTGGTCTTCGTCTTGGTTTGCTACCCCTGATGCTCTGAAAGACAGCAAAACACAGAATCATAGAATTGCTAAGGTTGGAAAAGACCTCTGAGATCAATGAGTCCAACCCTTAACCCAGCACTGCCAAGGCCACCACTAAACCATGTCCACAAATGCCACATCTACATGTCCTTTGAACACCTCCAGGGATGGTGACTCCACCACTGCCATGGGCAGACCATTCCAATGCCTGACCACCCTTCCAGTGAAGAACTTTTTCTTAATATCCAATCTAAACCTCCCATGGGGCAACTTGAGGACATTTCCTCTTGTCCTGTCACTTGCTACCTGGGAGAATAGACCAGAGATGTCCAGTGATTTCCCTGTACTAAAGAAGCACTGCTGATAAAATGAGGAAGGTGATGGCTTTGAACAGACATTAATTTGGTACATGGATCCAAGTCCAAATCTCTGCTCTTCCTGCTTTATAAAAATGTTTCATTTATCTACATTTCAATGTTCCTTCTATACAGTGAGAGTCATTACTGCTGTGATTCACAGGAAGTAAGTGGCCAAAGGTGCCTGGAGTGCAGACCCTCTGGAAATTGAGAGAGGCCTTCAGTCATTTACGTACACAATGTATATCATATTTTATAATAAAATTATATAACAAGTAGGTTATTTTTAAGTAGTATTTTGACCTTGATTTGCCCATGTGATTTTCTGCCTTTTGGTTTCTAGGTCCTAGTTCCAGCAAAGATGGCAAATCAGAGCAGATGTTGCAGGGACCAGCACTTTAAATGGTGACTGCAGAGTCATGTTTGTACAGAGGCCCCAGCAGAACTGTCAAGGAACCAAAAAACAAGTGCAAACAGAGCTGTACTGACTTTATGGCCCCTTACAAATCTTCTCTGGCATATGGGAGTATTAGGCCTTAAGAACCAAAATGAGAGGAAAGTGTTTTATCACCTCTCTGCGATAGCGGGTTGAACCTGTCCTTACATGCAGCCTCTATCATGCACGTACATTGGAAGGGAGTTTCAGATAAACATCAAAATGCCTCTTCTGATGTCAAGTGGGAGAGCTCTTTGCTTTTACTGAACCATGGCAGAGGGCAGCTCGGGTTCCCCTGGCAGCCCAGGGCTGGGGCCAGCAAACAGCAGCTGGAGCCAAGTGATGAAAGCTGGGTCTTGCACCAGCAGGCAATCCCACCCTTGTGTGCCTCTCCCCTCTCTTCCTCTCATTTTGGTTCCTATTCCTATGGGCAGGGAGAGTTCAGGAGACCAGCAGCCTCCCAGGCCCAGAGGGATGCTGGAGAATACAGCACCATAAGGAACATTACCACTATTTGAGGTCTCTACCAGATCTGGGTAAATGTAATGTAGATGGACACTTCACCTATTTGCTGCATATTTCTGTATTTTTCTGGTGTTGAATTTCACTGCCAAAGCCAGGTTCGTCCTTTTGTTTGATGGTACACGAATAACAAATTCAGTTTATCTTGTTGGCCACAACATTGGGGGTCTTTCTCTCCATCCAGGGACAAAACCACCTTTGGGAAGTGCCAGTTTCTCTTCCCTATTTAAGGAAACTCATGATTAGTCTGTCCCTAATTTTGCTAACTTGCTTAAGAAAGATTAATCTAGACCTTAAAACATTCATATTTGTCTTTGAAAGGCAGGCAAGACATGAACACATTTTGAATGAAAGATATTCTGCAGTCATTTGCTCAAGGGAAATTGCCTGTTATACGGTGGGTACTGAGTGCTCTGGTTTGTCCTGTGTCTGGGGAAGCCCCCCAAGGCTGCTCTCTGTCTCCTGGGCTCCAACACATGCAGAGTGGCCAAAACAGTGACTTGACTTTACTCTGGAGACCTCTGGCAACATGACATCACTCTCTTTTTTAATTATCATTCACAACTCTTTTTTTCACATTCTTCTCCTATCATAGACAGCATTAGTGAATATATTATTATTTTCAAATTGCAATATTAAAAGCACTATATTACTATTGGCTTGAACCTGTTCTTACATGCAGCATAACATCAGTATTGAAGTAACTCATCAAAATCTGCCTTAAGCCCTTACCCACGTCCTCAACAATATTTGAGATCCCAGCTCTCATTTATTTCAGCATCTGGACCTCCAGCCTTATCTCTTTGATTAAATCATTAACTTTAAAATCCTTCACCATTTTCAACCTGATAATAAAGCACAGGAAAAGGTGGCTGTAAGCTTCATGAATATTTATTTTTTCAGCAATGAAGGACCAAGTTTACCTAACAGCTTTTCTAACTGATTGTCTGCAGAACGAGGAAGTTATGGCCACGTTAACGCAAGCAGTAGTAGTTTATTGTTTTAGTAGACACCTCTTTTTCCTTCCTTTTGAATAAATACACCGCAGGGCCTGGGAGGACGTGTGCCAAGAGCATTACTGAGCACAGCAACAGCCGAACAAAGCGCAATCCTAATCATAACAGAGCGAGCGAGTATTGTTACAAATGTTCTCTTTAGTATGGAAATGAGCCAGGGGTAATAAAAACACCATAAAAACGTCAAAATGACCGATCACCACGAAGCACTGGCCTCTTTATAACCAAAACTTGCAATGAACTTAAAAAATTCCTGTATTAAGAGAAATGCCATTTTTACTTAACATTATTGTTTGACTTATCCTCACTTGGCTGCACAGTTAAATGACTGCAGAGGAGAACAACTTCAGAAGGGCATCAGTAAAGACCTGATGGATATTAAATGGCATTCAAGCATGATGGTGGACTCTGGATGGAAACAAACTGTTAACCAGGGCATTAGCATTAACACTGCTACTGCCTCTTTATGAGAATATGGGGCATATTTAGGTACTAATTGTTTGAACAGCATCAATAAAACACAATGCTTAATAAGACACAAATGAAGAGCTGTGTAACTCGTGTAATTCCATCAGAAAAGGCTCAGGAACAGCAGTTTGACTTTAATTACTCAGATCAAAGGAAAAAAGGCATTTTGAAGTCTGACCTAAAGTGTTATTTATTACTCCTTTCACTACAGCATAGATCAGCTCAGATAGAAATAGCACTTTGGATTGAATTTCGTTAGTGAAAACGTGAAAAAAAGAATATTCATTGCTTTGCTGATGTCCACGTATATTAGAGGATATGTTAAATCCTAATTACTGGCAGAAAGGAAAAGAGAAAAGAAATAAAAAGTGTATAAGCTAAAATAAGGACAAATAAAGGTCATAGCTCTGTGTATTGCTTTCAGAGACCTGAAGCTGTAAACACACACAAAGGCGCCTGGGCTAAACAAAATGTAAAATGGGCATCCTCTTTCTTCCAGACTGCACTCTATACAAAGACTATGACTTCACAGTCAATATAACATCAGCATTTTAAATGTGTGGGGTTTTTCAGCCATTATTTCCTGTTTTTACTACAATAATCCACATTTTTGTTGCTGGAATTTGTGTTTTGGGTTTTTTTCTTACATTTGTAGCAAACTTTTAAAAGCTTTGCTGGTAAGATAAGGTGAGGAGAAAGGCTGCAATAGCTACAGCCTCCTAATTATTAGCATTTTCTGCTAGGTCCAGAATACAGAACCGAACTGGCAGGTGGCCTGGATGCATCTCAGCACATTTGGATCATAGAATCACAGAGTGGTTTGGATTGGAAGGGACCTTTAAAGGTCACCTAGTCTCACCTGCCTGCAATGAGCAGGGACATTGTCAACTAGATCAGGTTACTTGGAGACCCATTCGACCTGGCCTTGAATGTTTCCAGGCATGGGGTATCTCCCACCTCTCTGGACAGCCAGTTCCAGGGTTTCCCCACCCTCTTCATAAATGAATTTCTTACTTATATCTAGTCTGAGATTTAAAGATTCAAAGGGTAATAAGTAACTGGAGGATATTTAGAGGATATGTTTGATCAGTGTTCTTACGTAACTTAGCTCACTGGTTTGGTTCTGTGTCTTGGTGCCCTCTGCAGTCTCATAAGCATCAAGGTTGGATGAGACCTTCAAGATCATCTGGTCCCACTGTCAACCAGCACCACCATAATCACTCCTAAACCCTATCTTCAAGTGCCACATCCAGACAATTCTTGAACATTTCCAGAGGCAGTGACTCCACCACCTCCCTGTGCAACCTATTCCAATGTCTCACCACCCTTTCAGTGATTTTTTTTTTCAGATACCTAATCTGAACCTCCACTGGTGCAGTTTAAGGCCATTTCCCCTCATCCTTTTACTTGAGACCAATCCCCCCTCACTACAACCTCCTTTCAGGTAGTTGTAGAGAGCAATGAGGCCCCTCCAAGCCTCCTCTTCTCCAAACTAAACAACCCTGTTCCCTCGCCTGCTCCTCAAAGGACATGTAGGATGACAGATCCTAACCCATTTCAGCACATTGGATGACAGACCCTAACCCTGGCCAGTTTCTTCATGCTGCATGTCTTCCTCTGTGAAATTATTGCTGAGGTTTGTAGGTGAAGTTTGGTGGTTTTGTGACTATGCCCCTCACACCCTCACCACACCCATTAATCCACAAGCAGAGAAAGGCACACGAGTGCTCCCTCTGTGGGCTGTCACCCACTGGATCTCATGCACGCAGGAAACTTGCAGGGTCACTTTGGCCAACCTGTACAACCCAACACACAACCCACCATGTCTGGATGTGTGGAGGGAGCTGTGTCCACCCTTGGGGGAGGGTGATCCTGGCTGGCTCCCATGCATGGCAAAAAGGGAATAGAAGATACTTACATCAGTTACAAGTTTGTGCAACTGAGCAGGCCATTAACTGCACGTGCTTACACTCCGATTGCAGGGTAAATCCTTCATGGCACGAAGTGTGGCCAAAGCAGTGAGATTTTCTGCAGTGCTGATCGTGCAGAGGAGGAGTGTGAGCACAACCCGGGGCTGCACTGCTGTTTACACAACACGGCAGTAAATGTCAGTGCAGAGCCCCAGTTTACACAAATCATGCCAGTACTGCAGCAATAAGGTGGGAAGAGCTGAGATCACATGGTCTGGTGGCAAGGGGAGCTGGGTGTGCAGCCTGAGCGAGGCAGCCGTGTGCCCAGCATTGCCGTAAGGTCTGCGGTGCTTGCCAGGAGCAGGGACATGCTCTTGGGTCTCCTTTCCTCTGCATCCCAACTGCATGTCTTTAGGGCCAGGAGGGACCACTAGATGACCTCATATGGGCTAGATATATCCCTTTATCCTAATAGCATTCCCAGACTCTTCCATTCAACCAAACATGCTGTTCACAAAGCACCCACTCTTGTTTTGAAGATTTTGACATGCATTATCTACCTCTTCCTATGATAGCTCCTTCCAAAACATGTGCATTTCCCATTTACATGTGCCTGGATTCATACTCGGGCCATTAACTCCTGTCACATCTTTCTCTGCCAATGGGCCAGCCAGCATAAAGATGTAAAAACTTTGCAATGACTCCATATGTCTGATTGATTTCCCAAGGGACGTTGCAGGGATATTTTCCCACTGGCATCTGCAAGATCTGGAACAAACTCTGCATGGGAAATAATTCAATGACCTTAGGATTCTTTTCCAACCTAAATAATTCCATGGTAACCATTGACTTTTGGTGATTTGGAGTCCTGAGCATGCTCAACATACCTCATGGAGGCAGAGGTGCTGCCCAGATAGGAAAGCCAGGATAAATTCCTCATTAACCTTCCATCACCTCCTAGGTTTAGCTCACTACTACATCTTCTCCAGGTCTTTATCTCAGTATTTCAAAACCCTGAAGAACTTCAGACAGTCACAGAAATGGAGTCACCAGAGAAATATTTCCTCTTTCCCACCCCAAGTGTGCAATTTCTGTGCAGGGCTCTTTGGGCCAGAGGTCAGGTCAAGACGAAGTTTGTGTGAGGGTTAGCTTTTCTGAACTTCAGATGTCACAGCTTGGACATCTGCTGCCTCTGGAGTGAGTGGTGAGACACTCAGAGGTTTGCCCCGAATGTGGTGGAGGTGCTGGGCTTGACATGGAAATCCCTACTCTGCTCTGGGTACCCCAAAATTTAATCTTGCTAATTGCAGTTTGGCTCCTGGTGCAGCTACAGCATTTGGCTATAGAAGTGATCAAAAATTGCCCTTTTACATTAAAAACCAGAAACCTTTTCTGAACCATTTTAAAAATGAGACCTCTGCTAGTTTCACAGAACCCACAGAGAGTATCAGACCAAGCTGTGGTACCAAGGTAATTTTGTAATATTGCCCACTTTGTCCTGCCAGCAGGTACTCCTGATGTGTGCTATCCCACACACACACCCTCACAAGCACACAGAGCAAGTTTTCAGAACTCTAACATCTATTAACACAATTCCAGGCTTTTATTCCTTTTCTTCTGTAACTTTTATTACAAAGCCACAGACACAGACATGCTGTGCCATTCTGTCTCCTTTTGATGTGTTCAGTTACTGTATCTGCCACCGACTGAAAATCACAGAACACTTCAACACTTTTTATTTTCAGTGTCTGATAAGTTTTCAGTTTGAAAGGGGCCGACCATAGAAAGATTGTCCATACAAAGTTTAAAAAAGCCACACACAAACTGGCAGGTAAGGCCATGTTTGATCTGTAATGCAAATAAAATTAACAAAGATAGTGAGTTTTAAGCCTAAAATACCTTTGATCTTTGAAGCTCCATGGGTTCAAAAGAACAACTGCCTTCTGTATCACAGCCTGGCACATACATCTATATACCTATATGCCTATGTATACAAATATATGAAATAAAAACTTTTGTGTTCAAAATAGGGTCAGTTACTTATGACAAGACTATGGTTTTCCTTATACACCCTCTATTCAGGAATGAAGATGCATCCAAACCTTTTTCCACCAAACAAAAAATCATACACAAGCACAACCTGGTTGAATTTATTTATACTAAGGAAGACTTTGCAAGGCACAATCAAGTCCTAAAAATCAATGGCATGCAGTGGGGCATGGGACAGAATGAGAGCCCTTACAGGTACCCTGTGGAGGCAAAATAATTCCTCAGAATCATGAAACCCACCCAGGCACAGCAAGCCAGCAAAAGGCCCAGGCAATACACAAAGCCCCCTCTTAAACAGGGCACATGATATTTTCCTGGGGGGAAATTTCACACCATTTTTGGTGCGCAACAGGAGGTGCTCATGAGGGAGCAGATACCCAAGGAAGGATAAAGTCCCCATGCTTTCTGCAAATCAGGACTGTTACAGCATCTCTCATGGCACATCCAAAACCAGAGCTGCCTTCTTGGTGCCACAGCTGAGCGCTGCATCTGTGCTGAGCTCACACATCATCCACTCTGGGCAGTTTGCTGCAGCTTTGCCTTTGGAAAGCTCTGCCAGCATCTCTAGGGATTTCTCTCTCATGCAAGAGCTTTAAAGGGCAGGAAGAAGCCACTTCTTCCACTTGAGCCACGTGGCAAAATGTAAAGTTTTGGGGTATATGATACACCACTATGGAGCTGGATCACAAAGGGCAGAAGGCACTGGTGGAGAGTGCTCCACACAGCCTGGAAGACTGTGCTGTATGGGAAAGGCAGGATTGCTTCTTCTAACCCACTAACCCCCTCTCTGAGGGTCAGGGATACAGCTGCCACCTGAAAAGGTGCTGTAAAATAATCTCGCAGGGTTTGCTCAGCTGAACCACACAAGCCCAGTGCTCACCTCAACCTTTGAAGCTGGCATCAGTACCACTAACAAGGCATGTTAGAAGTGTCTTCTCATTGAATCACTGGCCCAGAGAGCAGAGAAGGGCCACGGGCTTACAGGGGAATCCTGCCCTTTGCCATGCCCCTAGTGCTGCTGGAATGTGTGGTGGCTGGGGATGTACTGTGGTGAGTAAGGAGCTTCCCATAGGCAGGAGATGTGAGATGTAGTCCTTAATAGCTCTCATGGAAACATACACCTACTGTCTTCTTGAAAGAAAAGTGATGCACTGAGTGTATACAGGTGTTGGGGTTTTGTTGTTGTTTTTTTTTTTTGTTTGTTTTTTTAATAATGAAATGATGCACTATACTACAGCCATTAAGAACTCCTGACTAAATCATGCCTTATATCCAAACAGAGCCCTCAGTGTTCAAGTTTAAGTCTCCCTGAGGCTGAAAACATGAAGACACCCTTAATCTGAATTTAGCTTTTAGGGACCTTGTAAGTTTGTGTTAACAAGGTTTAACTGAACCCTCCCACTGAAAAAGAAGTAATAGATAGCAACGGGTTGCTTTACTACAACCTCTCTAGGAGGACCATTGTGAGGAATGGTCTTCCTGTAGGGGTTATTACATGGATATCCTACTGCCAAGGCAAAAGAGGGACCTTTTGGAGCAGCATTATTGGTGAAGGAAAGCAGGAGCTGATGTGTTTCACTGAGTCGGGGCCCCATCTCACAGCACTCTGGCTGAGCAAACAGGGAACTGTTTGGTTTGCTGGTGATTCAAACAAACCACCAGAAAAAAAATCACTGCAGGTCAATACATAGCAAATATCTTCAGAAATGTTCAGAGAAAAGCAAAGCCTAAAGCACTGCTTTGTTTCAGATTAAATAAAGTGTTTCACTTTTAAATAGAGCAGGTGGTTTGGTGAGGATCCCTTTCACAGAACAGGCTTGAGAAGGAAGTCATTTCAAACTTAAAAATTGTCATATTTCAAATTTTCTTTTTTTTTTTTTTACCAGCAAACTTTAAATGAAACTCAAGAGAAGAGCAAACAGTTGCAGCATTACTGAAGCTGCCTTCTTTAAGGAAAATTTTGGCCACTGAGGAGTTGGGTGCCTCTCAGTGGTGTGCAGAAGGATGAAGGCTCAAGCCCCAGTGGAGGGGAGCAGCTCCTGCTCTTCTCTCACTGCTCCCAGCTCACCCTTCACTGGCTCCTGCAGCAGCTGCAGTTACAAATTGAGTGTTTCACCTACATTTCATAATTTCCCCTTCCAAGCACCCTGAGGCCAAAGTTCCTTTTACAGCCTCACAAATTACTATGTTTTCATTTAGAAAATTTTCATTTAAGAAGAAAACCCACAGTAGGTTTGTGCTTAAAAAGCTAATGAAACCTCCTTCCCAACCCCCTCCAAAATGCATAGTGAAACAGCTTTCCCTGTGAGCACAGAACATTGCTACTGAAGATGAACGGGGTCCACAAGAAGTGATGTGGCCACTGCTGACCCTCACAGTCAGAATACAAGCAGTGAGAAAGGTCAGTTTCTGATGGAAAGGATGGCACCAGCAGTACCTGAGGTGACAGGAGATTACACATGCTTAGTTTAAAAAGGCATAGAGACAGGTGACCTCCAGGTTAGGAGAAGCACAGTTGGTCACAAGCTACATCGAACATATTCTGAGCATGGCATCTACAGAACCTGAAAAAAAAAAATCTTTATTTTCTTTGATCAAAAATATGTATAGAAATGCCTGTTTCGAGGAAAATATCATACATTTTTTTCTTGTTTAACAAAATAAATTAAATATACATGACTTCTGTTTAAACTCTATATAGAATTACAAAGGTTTTATATTTAGCAATTGGATTCATTCCCAGTCCATATAGGTATTTAATATGGTCCTTATTTATTTTCTCTTCTGTTTTTACTGTTGAACTGCAATGAAGTTTTATCATTTCCAAAATGGTATCTGAGGGGAGAGGACAACCACACAAAACCTAGGTGAATATTTCTCAAATGCATTTTTTCCTACAAGATTATTATTTCATTTTCTTTGTTTCTTACACTTTTTTCCTAATGCTTTCATGTATTTTGCATTGATGTAAAATATCCAGTAGCTTGTCACTGTAAGCCATCAGAGAAGGACAGCGTGTTTTGCTTTCTTCACCATCAGCAGTTCAATTATTATTATTATTTATTTATTATTATTTCTTAAATATAAATATAAAGGTGTTCTGTACAATGTTCCTCATTCCTTCTTTCCTTTTTCCTGGCAGTGGCACTGAGTCCTAGGACCAGGGGAGTGGAGCCCTTGTGGCTTGATCTGCAGAACATCCCATGGGAAACATGATATCTTCACCGTGCAGAAATCAAACCGACCAGTTTGGTTAGCTGGTTATCCTGACTGTGATTTAGAAACATTTGGCATTTCACCTTGTGAATAGAAATTAGTTTTTCCAGACCTTCTTGTGTTATTTTTTACCCCCTGGAAGAGATGAATTTGCTATGTTTCCTGGTGCTTTGGCACTAAACCTCCAGTACTTCAGAGCTTGAGTCACTCAGAGCAGGACAGGTTGGGGGGCTTCCCAACAAGGCGAGTGACGTACAGCTGGCACAGGAACAGCAGTGCCCATCCAGAAAAGTACCACACACACTTCTTGCTCTACTTGCTCCTTTTAGCAACACCAGGAAGGAAGTGGTGGTTCACATCCCTGTGTCCTGCCTTGCTTGTTGCCACCTTAAATAAAACTTCCAGGAATATCCGCTGTTGGAGATGGCTGCCTCTCTGCTGTGATTTGGAGTTCCTTCATTATTCCTCGGCTACATCCTGATTGCAATAATTAAAAAAAAAAAAATTTCTTTTCTCTCTCTGTCTTTCTCTATTATATATATATTTATATAGATAGATATAGATATATACACATATATATATACACACATACACACACGCATATACAATTATATATATATGTATATATATATACTTAAAATTATATATATAATCTTTTCTGTCTGCTTTGCCTATTGCTGGCAGTGAGAGCTGACTTGGAGCAGTCTCTTCTGAGGTACCACGAGGAAAAGCCCAAACGAGCTACTGTACAGGGCCAGCTCTTAGCACTGGTACTGAATGTGTTGGTGCTGATGGACTTTGCCTTCCACGTGCGAGTGGGTGTGGGTGTGGATGTCCGTGTAAATCTTTGGGTACATTTTGGACGCCATGGCCGGGGCGAGCCCAGGCCCTTGGGACAGTAAATGCTGCTGCTGCGCCACATATTCCTCATAGTTTATGGAGGAGATGCAGTCTTTGTCCGGCACCTGGGACACGCAGATCCTGTCCCGGGGCTGCGGCCGGTGCACGGGGGCAGCAGCTGGCGGGGAGCAGGGCTTCTTCTTGGACTGGCAGAGCCACAAGAGGATCGTCCCAAAGATGAAGACGGCTCCGGCAGGGATGCCGATGATCACGGGCCAGGGCAGGCTGCTGGCCGAGGAGGGGGGCACAGGTGCACTCGGAGGCTTGGGATCTGGACATTATGGCAGGAGAGAGACAGAAAGAGTTAATTAAATGCAGGCAAAGTGGATTCAAAACAGATGTCACACTTGGGCTGGCTGTTGTACAGGCTGTCTGGCAACCCTGCCAGACCAAGTAACAAGGGAGAAATCAAGCCAGCACATGATGTTTGGTAACTACTTTGCTTTTCAGTGCTCCTGGAAGGACAAGCAACTCATTTTCTCTGGTTTAGGGGTCAGGAGGGGAGCCTTTAGGGGATTTTTTAACTTTCTTATCCAAGCTTTAATGGATGCACTAGAGCCAGCCTGAAACAGTTTCCTAACACTCTGTGATGGAGTGAGCTTTGCTGCCCAGATTGGAGGACACAACACGGGATGTGCCAGCAATACCTCCACGTGGGCAGGCCAGGGGGGCACGATGGGGTTGCACAAGGACACAGCACACTGCCCACCTGCCCCTGCCAGGGGCACCCTCCTCTGTCTGCTGGGCTTTAGACACTCTTTGGTAAGCCTGTCTAGCAAAGCTGCAGCTACTCAGCAATGCTCTTCCATGGCAGGGAGCGTGGATGTGAGGTTTTGGAGGTGTTGTCTTGGGTTTCTTGTGTGGCTGGGAGGAAGGCTGAAGGATGGGGAAAACACTGGTGAGATGGTGTCCCCTCAGTGGTGCCCAAGCCATGGAGAACTGAAAGTTCACACAGCACTGAAGTGTGTCCACAGCTCCCAACACCAAATGGGCTCTACCTCCACCAGTCTGTTTGGAGCTGCTGCTGGCTTTTCAAAGGCAGTAAATTTGGCTACTGTGGAGAAGACAAGATGCTACAGACATCATCCTTCACATCTACCTCCACTTTTCCCTCTCTGCTGTTGGTAGTCTGTATATCCCTGGATAGCCACTCCAGTTTCTCATCCTGATCTCTTGTTTTATAGACCCAAAAGGAGCCTTGGGGTAGGATTCTAGCTATGAAAATACTTCTCTAGATAGCTACCAGCTGGGGTTTCCAAAGCCTTGAAACATACCTAGGCACTGAATTCAGCTTGCAGGGAGACACTCAAGAAATTTCAAAAACCACAGGCTATCTAAATCGCTCAATATGTTATATTCAAACATATATCATTTAACTTTCAAGCCAACCTTCTTTTATGACACTAATGTCTTTTTCTCTCCTTGACAAATAATCCTATGGCTGGTTTCAAATGTTAAATATATACCATGTGGTCTCTTTGAAGTTAGAAGGACCTACACTGTTGACCTCAACAGACAAAACTTTGATTCACTAACACTGGAAATTACAGAATAATTTAGGCTGGGAGGGGAGTCTGGAGGTCATCTTGTCCACCCTCCTGCTAAAAGCATGACAGGATCAGAGAACAGACCCATCAGCTGACCATGAAAACAACAGTCTTCATGTTGGTTGGCAGAAATCCTTTGCTGGGCTGAAATGAGAGTGTTTTGATATTCACCCATGCTGTTCCTCAGAGCTGTCTATGTCAAAAATGGTAGATTTACATGAAAAATGGCATTTTTAACTCATGGCCTTACAACCACATCTTTGCTTCTTAGGGCAAGCTGGGTTCTCCTTCTCTATCACTGCCAATAACAACAGGCCTGCAGGCTCTGGTTCTGGCATCAAGCCTCATTACAGTCCCATTTGAATCAATGGAAAGTGTCCCACTGATTTCAGTGGAAGCTGGATTAAACTCCTCCAGTTCAGAAACTCGCAGAAGCTTTGAGTTATATCCCACCCATGCAGCCTTTTTCTTGGGATTGACAGACTTTTCAGTTAAACTTTAAAATCAAGTGATGCAGAAGACAATGCCAAGAACATTCTCTTACTGGCAACCTGCTGTCATACCCAAGTTCAACCTAGTCTCTCTTGATGGCCACTGAGACACAGAGCTTTCAGTGAACAGAGGAACACATGTTGTCTTAGCTGGAGGAGTCATGAGTATTTCCCCCACCACCTACAGAGAAAACCAGTTCATGATCACTCTGTGTCATTGGTGTCTTGACTGGAAACGCTCCATTACACCTGAGAACTAAAATGTTCTGATATTGGCTCCAGCTCCTGCACTTTCTTAGCTGTGTTGGTTTTGTTGTGATGAAGGGAAGAAAAAGCAGTATGATCTATTTTTGCCATAAAACTGGTGGATCTGAATCTAGAGTCACAAGGCAAGGTGAGGCAGAAAGAAATGCCCTTATCAATAAAAAAAAATTATCAGGGTAGAATTGCACAGTGAAGAGGCAAAGGAGGAAATGTCCAAGCAAAGATGGTATGTCTCCAACACACTTGATACAGTCTCAGCTGGATGTGGCACCAGCTCTGCGGTCTGGGGAGAGAGGGCAGCAGCTGTGAGTTTGGTACAGGGACCCCAGGGGATGATTGGGTAAGAATTTAACTAATCAATTATTCTGGTTTTCACACTCATTCTTTTAATTTCCTTGTGACTGGGACAGTTTTTATTCATCTCTCATTTTATGGGCCTGTACCATTGTTTTCTTTTACCAGTAAAAGCAATAAAAATAAGGGCAAAAGAAAGGAGAAATGTAAAGGAATGGGGTTGCAAACTGTGCTGTTATTCAGTTCCCCTCTCCTCTCCTGCACCCTAGCACTGAAGCGATGTAGTGTTTGCACTTGCAGCATCCTTTCCCAGCTCCTCTTTCATACAGGAGCAGATAATTCATTTTAGTTCACCTTGACAACTGAGAGGGGACCTCATCAATGCCTGTCAGTATCTGAAGGGAGGGTGTCCAGAGGATGGACCAGGCTCTGCTCAGGGGGGCCCAGCAGCAGGACAAGAGAAAATGGGCAGAAACTGATAGATGGGAAGCTCAAACTTACTGTGAGGAAAAACTTCACAGTGTGAGTGTCCATGCACGGGAACAGGTTGCCCAGAGAGGTTGTGGAGTCTCTCTCACTGAAGCTGCTCCAGAACCATCTGGACACAATCCTATGCCATGTGCTCTGGGATGACCTTGCTTGAGCAGGGAGTTTGGATCAGATGATCCGCTGTGGTCCTTTCAAATCTTACCCATTCTGTGCTTCTGTGATTATTTCCCATGAAGGGAGAAAAGGAAACATCATCAATGGGATTTCAGCAGGGACTGCTTTAAATCAGGGCTGATTTAGTCCCCCATTCATTCTTTTCAGAACTGGGCTACCTTAAATCAGCATGGCAACACAGAGGGCCGGGGAGCCCAATGGGCATCAGTATTTGTATAATTAATACCATGAGGCAGATTATTGGTACAGATGGGGGAAAAAAAGTCATAACTCACCTGGCAGGACTGTGAGAAAAGCACTGCGAAAGCTGTAGCCCATGGTGTTTGCTCCAAGGCAAATGTACATCCCTGCATCTTCTTCCTTGGCTCGAGTGATCATCAGTTTGTTCAGGTAGGAACCATCTGGACGGGACCAGACCTCCCCTGTGGGCAGCACAACGAACTTCTGCCCCCCAACATCAATGGTTGAGTTGTACTTGCTCTCTGTGCCATATTCCACCCTTTTCAGCCACTGGATGACGGGTTTGACATCGCTGCGGACTTTGCACTGGAAGGATGTGGTCCCCCCGTAGTCCACTGTCGTGTTGACGGGGTGTGTCCCTGTCAGGATGGGTTTGGACCTCGTCCTCTCTGCATGGAAACACAGGGAGCTCCATGGGAAAAGGTGTATGCCAATCTCAGTAACTTGCAATTGCAGAAACATAGGAAAAAGGTGTAGGAGGGATGCAAAACAAAAGTCTAGTCCAACTCCCTGACCCGAGGCAGGCTGAGATTTCTGTAAACCTCTCTTGACATAAATTTGCTCAGCCTCTTCCAAAACCCCAGTGGTAGATGCTCTCTAGCCTCTCCAGACAACTCCTCCACTGTCTGAGGCTTAGCAAGTCCATTCTCACACTTAACCTGAATCTTCCTGTTTCTAACAAGGCAGTTACTTTTCTACCTGCATCACATCTGGAGAAAAATATGCTCTGCCCCCAGGTCCTCATATTTTGGAAGATATTCTTCATGCCTTTCTTCTCTACACTGAGCAACTCTCCTGTCTGTGATTCTGAGATGCTGTGTCTCTCACCACCATGTCCAGCAGCGTGCAATTTACAGGTGAAAAAGACAGAACCTTATGTGTTCTCAAACACAAACTCACATTTATACCAGGTTATTTACAGGTATTAAGATGCCACAACAGAACCACTGTGGCTACCCCCAGTTTGGGGACAATGAATTGAGGAGTAAGACATGTTTTTTCTCCTTTCAGGCTTCACAAATGTGCCCTACAGACAGACAAAATCGATGGGAAAAGGCCGCTTCTATGCCAGATAATGGGAGGGTGTGGATATTCTCATCTTTTGTCTGGGAGACCTTCAGGATATATCTGTCATCTGCCTTGCTGGGCCTGGGAGCTGCCCATGGGGACCAAACTCCACTGGGAGCCATCCCATGTCATGTCAACTGCTGGGGGAGTTGAGATCACAAGTACTACCAGTAAGGAAGTTCTTCACTTCATCCTCACCTCCTTCCTTTTATTATTTTTTTCTTCAGTCTAATCATCCCCACGCTCACCATGGAGAAAACTTTTGTGGAGCAAGAGCTCAGAAGACTTTTGCTTTTCTAGTCAATAATAAAATCTTCTCTTTCTCACAATGTTTTCTTGCCTCAAGTCTCAGGTGAGGAAGGAAACAAGACGGTAGAAAAGGAAATCAAACAGAAGTAGTTCACAAGACCATCCTTTCCAGCAGCATCATAATCCTTAGGTTGTGTAAAAGTAAAGTCAAAATAAACATAAAGTATACAAAATATTTATACATAATAATTTACATAAAGTAAAAATAAAAATATATGCCTCATTTTGAGGAATGTTTGGATGTTTTCTGGGTTTTTTTAGTGTTAGAATCAGATAAATCAGTCACAGTTTTCAGACAAGGAGGTACTGCAAACCTCTATCCTAGGCACAGAGAAATTATGGTATCACAGTGGGTGGTGACTGCTGGCAATCATCAACTCCTTTTGATGGCAAACACTGTTGGATTGAGCATGTAACAAAACAGCTCCCACCAGCACTGGCTTTGGGGTGAGAGGAAGGAACAATGGACCCTCTTTCAAAAACTCAGGATACATTCAATAATGAGGGCTCTAAAGATGTGCTTGGGAAACAGAAATACCACAGTGGTCTCTGTAGGCTTTGCCTTGGGACTAAGAGCAGCAATCACAGCTGGGGAGACTGAGTCTCAGATAAGCAGGACTTAGGAGTGGAGGCTCAGGGGAAAAAAAAAAAAAGGAAATTGAATAAAACCTGTAATGCTCCACAGAAAGATGTTAAAAATAGAAAGATGTCTGAAAACTGCTTAATGCCCTTATCTCCTTGACTCTGGTTCCAGCTTTGGTTACTGTTTTCACTCCTAGCCAGCAAAAGCTAATGAAAACAAAGGTTACATACATCTTTAAGTTGATAAAAACCAAGATAAACAGGGACACAGAAAGGGGTTTGTTCCTGGTGCTGTCTGGTTTTGATGAAGTGAAAATGCCACAGCTGCCATTAGGATGGGGCTTGATTCATTTCCCTGCCTCTGCTCCTGGTTTTAGTGTAAACACATGTTTTTACTGTCTCCACACAGCTGCATCTTTATCAATCCCAGATGTCCAGCAGGTTTGTGCCTTCAGAACCCAGCAGAGCTTCCCACATGTGCTTTTAATTCCTGTGATTCTAGAGAAAGGACTTATCAGAGAGCAGATCTTTACCTTTAAGAACACTCTTTCACACTGGGATAAACTTTCTCATGCTAAAATCTACGCACAGACAAACAACATGCTTTCAAAGTGGCTGGAAAGAGCCCTCCATGCCCCTGCTCCTCATTAATGAAGGCTATTCAATCTTTCCTCCACTCAGCTCATCTTCTCCTCTTTCTTGAGTTGGCTGCTCTGTAATCATTTCCATGACAACTTATGATGATGTCATAGACAAAGCACAATGATTTAAGAATAAGAGCTCCTCTCTGCTAAACTTAGGTAGGATTTGAGTATAATTATCTTCGGTAATAATAGGGGAAACAGGAGATTAGAAAGCAAGAATCAGAATAGCTAGATAATAAGAAGAGCAATTTACCTCACCACAATGCAGGGTAATCCCCCACAGCTCATCTTCTAAGGATTGAATCTTTAAAGCTATATAGGCATCCAAAGATATAGACAGGACCCTAGCGGGAATGTTTCAGGTTTTTCATTTTTTAGTATCTCATTTGTACCCACCTGGACCTTCAGATGGCCAAAAGGTTTTCAGAATTTGGCCCTAAAACCTTGTCTGACTAATCACTAAGATTTCTGCTAATTCCCTTTGGAGATTTCTAGATGAAATTTTCCCTTGATTGGTTTCACCATATAGACAGAGTAATCTGGGCTGTCCTGAATATTTCCAAACCCTCCTCTATGGTACTTGAAAGGGCTTTCTCAGTTAGTTCTCAGTCTGTCCTTGAATTGGTAGAATAAGATTGAATAGGGCAATGGTGAACTTTCACCATACGGGTGCCTGCAGAGATGATTGCTTCCCAAGTACCCATCCTCATTTCAGCTACTAAATTGTGATATTGCTACTCTGTCTTGCCCAGGTGCTAGGTTAATTCTAGAGTTTTAGTAATGTTTTCGCTGTTCCTGCTGATCTTTTGAACACCTTCCCACTTCTGTGTCCAGCTACCAGCGCTACACACTTGCCATCACACTCTTTTTACTCAGCCATCCCCCTTATCAAAGCTCCCTCCCTGCCATTCCACCCCAGAGGCTGCACTTACGGATAACTTCAACTTTGTACGTCGCATTGATTTCCCCAACTTTGTTAAACACCCGGCAGGTGTATTTCCCACTGTCCTCTGGCTTCAGGTTCTTCAGGTTCAATGTCCACTTCTTCTTCTTGTTCTCCCCGATCTCTTGGGGAGTGAGGGGCTTGTTGTCCTTCAGCCACGTGATGTCAGGCCTTGGGTTCCCACTGGCCACGCACTTCAGGCGGATGGAGCTGCCGACAGGACGGGCGATCACTCTCCGCCTCATCTTGGCAGGCTGTGTGAACCTGGGCCGGGCTGCAAGAGGCATGAAAGAATGACTGTGGTGACAAAAGGACATGTAAGACAGGATAATGTTGTCAAGTGTTATGGTCAAATTTGCTTGAGAAGCAGCTGGAAGCCCCATACGTACCCGTGTATGACTCTCCCTCGTATCAGCTCAAACCCATGTCCTTGGAAAGGAGACACTACCCAGCCTGATGCATTTGAATATCTACTGGACTGCTATGGTCACTACATCAGCCTTCTGCACGGCACTGATGCATTAATATTTTTATATATTTGTAGATTTTAATATGGCTGTACAGTTTCTCACACATAAGGTAGCAGCTGACAGTTTCTAAACCCCTTTCTCACGGTGTGTGCCACATTCTTGAAATTCTGTTTGACAGTCTTTTCAGGGAAAGATATTTTAGCAAGGACATCTTGTTTGGGACACATGCACCTGGACTGGAATAATAAGATATACTCCAGTCAAAACAAGATAGAGGCCCTGTAAACCTTGGAAAGGCTCCAGCAAGGCAGTCCTGAGGGTGGTACCATGGGCAAATGGTTTTTGGGTTGGATATACCCACTAGATACTGTAATTAGTTAAAGTTATAAAATTGTGAGAATTATGTGCTGGTATGTGCACTTATGTATTGTGGCACCTGAAAGTGGTTTCATTAAAGACCAGCTCTGTACTTTATCTGTATTAATACTGTCTCAAATGTTCTTTTCTCCCACCTTAGGCAACAGCACAACTCTGTGTAAGGAATTTCTGTGTAAGGCAACTGCACCAGACCATCTCACAAAATTATACCAAAATCACGATATTGCAGCTGAAGGCAAAATGTGGCCCCATAATTACATTATAATTGTTACCGTATTCCATGCCACAAAGGCAAGTCCTTAGCCAAGACAAAAGTAAAATGCACAGATTCCTGTCAGGCTGACCATTTTCTCAATTTTTTTGCTTGTCACATGAAGCTTCAGTCTCCAAAGATGTTTTGCCCCTTAGTTCTCACTGGCATCAATGGAACTTAAGAAGAATCAACATCTTCTCAATACATAGGAAAGTCCTAGAAGTGGGCCAGACTTTTGTACATGGATCTGAACTTAAATGTGTGCAATACATTCAACTTCAATTTATAAAGCATTCATGTTGAAAGGCCCAATGAAGAAAACAAAGAAATGGAAAGACACAGTAAAAGCCCCTTGAGTTTGTTATTAGAAGGTACCCAATGTCAGTCCATCCCAAAAGTGGAGAATCTGAAGCAACAGCTGCTGGTGGACAGAATCATGGGTTAAGCTACTCATACTGCCTTAGCAAAGAAATCACCTATTTTTCTAACAGCAGTGACAAGAACACTTGAGAAATACAAGTCCCTACCTGCAAAATCTGAACCTTAGTGACAAATTCAAAAGAAATTACAAATTTCTTGCAGTTGCTTTAACTACACAATGCCAGTCCAAGGGCACTTCTAACTGCAGGCTTCTGCTGAGATTAACACCACTTCTGACTCCCCCTTGACACTCACCCCTGCACCCCAAATGCTTCTGCCAAATTCACCTGTCTTCTTTTTTTTTATTATTATTTTGGCAAAACAAGTTTCTCCTCAGTTCAGCGTTCTACAACAGGTTTCTACCTCTGCTTTTGAACCCTACTTCTTGCTTACTATTCTAACTACTCTTCAGCCCCAAAGAACACTCACGCTGTTTTTTTGCACCCCCCTGATAAAACTTTCCTGATCATTTTCTTGGGAAATGAGATAATTAGGAAATGAGTGGCCAGCTTTGTGGCATGCAGGGTTGAATTATGCCCATCACAGAATTGTTAAAGTTGGAAAAGACCTCTAAGATCACTGAGTCCAACCAGTAATCTAACACTGCCAGCTCCACCACTAAACAATGTCCCTAAGCAGCACATCCACATGCTTTCTGAACACTTCCAGGGATGGTGATTCCACCAGTTCCTTGGGCAGCCACTGCTCTTCACCAGTAGCAACTGGAAAGACACAACCTCAGTAGTGTGCAACACACCAAAACAAGCTGAGAAAGTTGTGCTTCAGGTACCAGGACAGTCAGCTACAGGATGGCATGGTGGGACTCTCTCCCAGCCAGCCAGCCCTGCTGCCCAGGGCTGAGGGCCAGAAGCTCTGGGACGTGCATTATAGTGGAGCTTTCCTGAATGGAGGAGGCTGGTCTGCAGCTTCCTGTCTCCAAGCACTGGGGAATGGCAGCCATTGCCCTCTGAGGTTTGTGAGCATATCCCTTAGTCCTCACCTCCCTGCAGCCTTGGCCAACATCCCTCCCTCTTGGAAGAAGACACCCTTTGGAATACCCTTCTCTGCAGAGTCCTTTTCCATAGGGGAAACCATCTGTCTTCACAGCCTTCCCTCGCCCCCCTTGGCTGTCATTTTGGGTCCCAGCCATTTCATGTTATTTCAAACTCTTGCTCAGAAATGCTTTACTCTCCACACAGAGGCTTTCATGTGTAATCCAATGAACCGGAGTAACTCCGGCACTGGAAGTCTTTGCAGTGACAGCTGAGCAACAAGTGTGACATACTAACCCACTCCACAGGTCATGGTGCCTGAATTGCTGGGTGTTCCCTTTGGGGTCTGCTGCAGGAGGCCCCCTCCCAGCAAAAACAATCACCCTCCCTGACAATGAACCCTGTCAGAGCTGCAGGCTGCGGGCAATGACATTCCAAAGTCCTGAGTGTGAGACGAGGGAGACGTGCTGATTGTGGAAATTGAGTGAATGTTTGCAAGGTGCACGAAGAGATCAGGAATCAGCTGGAAAATGGGTCATCCTCTAATATGGCAGTAATTTATTCCAAGACCAAGAACTCCAGGTCCATGTGGGGGGAATACTCATGTATGGAATTCCTGGGCTGGGACACATCAAAGAGCAGGTTGGAGCCAGGACAGTCATACTTCCCCAACAGACTGAAGAGCTCTCAGAATGACTCGGTGGTGTCCCTGCTCAGTTAGAGCATTGTAAGACAGAAACTCTCTTTCCACTCAAAAAGCAGGGCTTTAGACTTTCTATTTTCCCTCCCACTGTGACTCTCACAAATCTGTCTGGAGTTTAACATTCACTCCTCATACATGGTTGACAAAAACATACCCAACTACAGGTAAAGCTACACTTATTTGGCTTTGTCTGCCTTTCTTTCTTACTCTGTTTAGGAAAGGTTAAATGATTATGTGATCTCAAAAGCTACTCCAGGCTGCGTGCAATATGCTGAAACCAGATCCCATTTACACAGTCCTGAATGTCTCCTTGACAAAAGCCTGAATTGGACAAGTTTAGAAAAGCCAGTTAACAAAAAAGGAGAAAGAGAGAGACACACATACATAAGAGAGAAAAGAGGCCCAGCAAGCACAAAGGAGAAAGAGGAGAAGCAGCAGTGTGAGAGACAGGCAAAAAAAATTTCTTTTGAATTGATGCTAGTAAATGCCAGTCCCCAAATCTGTGCCATTTACAGACATTTTGCTTGTTGGAGTGCCAGCAAAGACCATTACAAAGTGCCTCTGTGTTATTTATACTTCACAGGCTTGTTCTCCTCCTCATCATTTGGCATTTCCTTCATAAACATGAACCACGCATTTGTACAGTATAAATTATGTCACACTCAAGAGCAAGGGAAAACACAAGTGGATGGGGACAGAGACAGTGCTGTGTATGGGTTCCTGGCTGAAATGCTGTTTACCATGAGGATTTATTCAAGCTAATGAAAATTAAATTAAATGGGAGGCTGTAAGCACAAAGACCTGTAATGGAATTCTGTGATCTCCTCTCCTTGTGGGGCATGGATCGATCCCAGAGGCTCCTGTCAGGTGTTGCTCATACAGAGTGAGGTGATTATCTGAAACATACTGTCTGCTGCATCCATCACAATTACCTCCACACAGGGACAGTCACTGCCACTTCCAGCTTTTAGGATATTACAAAAAAGTGTCATGATATGGCTAAGTACTGAAATACTTTCAAGTGTTTGGGATAAGCTCTCAGCCAGTTGTGGGGGGACACAGATGGGGGGATCTATCTTTCCCCACATCAGTTCCCTGCTCTTGATGGGGACAGGACTTCTCCCCAGGGGTACCACTCCATGATAGTACACACAAAGCAAAGTGGAACTTTTTTTTACCATGCCTCTCCTCTCACACTTCTCCAGGGCCCAGGACTGTGACAACACAAACTGCTTCCTCACCCATCACCCTCCAGAGACCTGCAGACACACACTGACCCTCCCTGCACATCAGCTCACATCAGCAATTTGCTGGTGAACACGGCTGGATGGAAAGGGTGGGTGCGTGACCTGCCCCAGGCATTTCTCTGCTTGGGGAGAGGAGACAGGAGAGAGGGAAAGGGGAAAAAGCAGAGGTTCAGGAACACTCTACAGCACAAAGGACTGGGCCAGGGCAGCACAGAGCAAGACACAATCTGATGTGAAATTGCCAATGCCTAATAACTTTAGTAGGGCTTAGAGCTTTTTTCATAATACTATTGTTTAGTGACCCATCACCCATCAGCTCTACCAAGAGTACATCTGCCATGTCTGCTCTTGTCTCCACCACAGTCATGAAGAGTGGAGAGATGGCAGCTTTTCTTAGTAGCTGCTGAATCCTTCCTGAAGTACTCCTGACCTGTAGTTTATCTAAGACACCCTTTCTCTAGGTCTAAAATGTTGTCATCCTTTTTCAGAATGAGTCAAGGTTATCTCCCTCTCCCTGAACAATTGTAGTCTCAGATAAATCTGTAATTCAGGTATAGCCTGGACTACAGCACACTATATCCCTTGTTTGCTGGTTTCTGATGAAAACTGGCCTCAGCTTTAAGTGGTGGGGACTCACACAGCAAAAGCTTGTCAGGTTCCACCCCCACCACTGCTAGGAGATTTCTCCCTGACCACAAATGTGGTACAAAGCCATCTCTGTATTATAAAACTAAAAAGAGGGATGCACTGCATGAGCAAAATAGAAATGCTGTGCTTCATCCACAGAGCTCATAAACTCACATCACACTCCTGTCAGTAATGGTCAAAAGCTGTTTGGCACCATCCTGACAACTTATTGTCCTTCAAGGAGTTCTTGGACCAAACTTTGGACCTGAAGGTCTTGTGGTGATTCATTCCAAGTGAGATTTTAGCAGTTCCCCAAAGCTCTGCAACAGCAACAAAATCTTGAACAGTCCAGGGCTCAGAAAAGTTCAGGCAGGTGTGTAAAAGAGAGGGTGATTTTAAAAAATACTCAGCTTGGCCTAGTGCTAATTCTCCTGAAGTGAAGTCAGACCTCCCATTTGCCCTCAGTGGGAGCAGTGTTATGTTGGCACTGAAGACTTTTGGAAATATTGCTGTAAAAGTCAATATGCTTTTTATAGGGAGTCTATGAAAGCTATAATAGCTGCACATGCAAAAGAAAGTCACTGCCCAGAAAAACAAATATAAGAGAGAACCATGCTGGGGTATATGGCAGGGGGCCCTAGGGCCGACCACAGGCTGCATTTCACAGGACCCTTGGATGCAATCCATCCACACCAGCATGTTCAGCTGACACTCTGTTTATTATTTGACCATATGTAGGGAGAACTCACTCCCGTTGCTCTGCCTTTCCTCTCCTTCAGCAACTGAGAAATGTGCCACGTGAATAGCACTGAACCAAGAACTGAGGAAAACCAAAAAACATACACTGCTCCTTACCCCATTGCTTCCCAGAATGATCTTCATATTCTCCATTGGAGCCTTCAGGTACCTGGCTATCCTTTCCTGAGCTGGCATCATCTGCAAAGGAAAGGAAAGGTAAGAGGTTAAGAAGGTCTCCTGCAGTGCAACAGCGTGACAACAAGAGCTTGCATTTCCTCCTGGAGGCACCATACAGCTGAAACACCCTCAGCATACATTAGGCATCCACATCCTGGCACTTACAGCCTGGCCAGTTTAATGAACAATTTAGTTTAGTGCTTTATGAGCTTTTCAGCAGGCTACCAAGCAATGGGGGATTAATCAATGTTTGCACTAATATTTGACAAAAGCCTCTTTGTTTATGTTTACATGTTGCTGTTCCCTAGGAGGAGCTGATCTGTTGCACCTTCTAGGCTAATAATGGTATAAATCAAAATTAAAGATAATTAAACCTAGGAGGTGGGGGAAGACTTATGTGATCAGTCATACAGAGCACAAGCAGTGGAATTAGAGCCACTAATTCACCTTTCAGCTTCCATGTAACATCAGAAAAGCAGGTAGTTCTGGGGTTAAATGAGTCCTCAAAGGATGCTGAATGTAAAGTTACAGCTGGTGAAAACAACATTGAATTGAAAATCTGTTAATGGGTATTTTTTTCTAATTGAGACCACCCATCCACCTGTCTTAACGCACCATTTTGTCCCTTATCACTATAGTTGTCTATCCCACTACTACTGAGCAGCACCAAATTTCCACTTTGTGCCCTGTCCTGCTAGGATAAATTGAAATAACCTCAGGGTAAACCCCGCATGTCTTCAGCAGCCCCCATATCAAATTGCCACTGTGATATGGCCACCTACAAGGTCTCCATCAGGGCCAAGGGAGAAGGAGAGTACCCTGAACTTCCTTCTGCAACCTGGGTGATGTTGGTAACCTCACACCTCTGCAGTGCCCAGATGTGAAGTCTTTTCCTCCTCCAGTAAAAACTCAACCTCTACTGCACAAGTTCTCAACTCCAAGCAACCTCTTATAGCAATGCATCACACCAGGAGGGAGGTTCACCTGAGGGACTTTGGGCACCTACACATGATGGTGCAGAAAAATATGACCATCATAACACTTCTAAGGTTACTTCTGTGCTCCACAGGTGGCACACCCCCTTAGAGCCACTGGATTTGAGGTGATAATTTTGATCAAGAGCTCCTCAGCTCCTACCTGAAGTGCACTGAAGTGGGTGAAATTTGATTATCAGGGATAGATCAGGAGAACGTTGTGAAAAACTCCTGCTCAGTGAGGAACACAATGGTGTAAAAAAACATAAAGAGAACTGGAAATGTCTGTTCTAAGGAAATGAACCCCTCTAAACACCCAGCTCCTAAAACCCATTAGAAAAAGGTCTTGTGAGCAAAAGAGAATAAAATTCTTTCTGTAATCTCTGTGAAAGAGAGGAAAACTTTTCAGCTTATAGATGAGCACGCCCCTCAAAAGGGTACAAATAGTAAAACTGTTCTTTACAGTCATTTTAGAAGTTGGTATGCACTTAAACAGTGTTTAGTGTGCAAACTTGTGTGCAGTCTTTGTGCGAGAAGAACGTGTGTTTAACCCCATCCTCACCCCAGGTTAGGTTATTTTGGAAAATCATCCCATCTCTTCAGCAAGGGGCATTATATGCCAACAGATGCTCTGCTCTCGTTTGCCTCTGTCCCTTGAGCAGAGAGGCTGCAATGCCATAGGAGTTTGTCCCCCCTCGACCCTGGCAGATCTTTCTCCTCTCCTTTTGGTTCCTTGGGCACAGTTTCTCCTGGAGGTATGTACAGCTGTCACCTCCAGGGGAAAAGAAAACTTTCCAGGCAGCAGCGTGCCGTGCTTGTACTTCAGCAGCTCCCTCCAGCTCACTGTCCCTTCCCACCTCCTTCTCACCCTCCATCCATCGCTGCAACCCCAGAGGCTCTCCTGGGTGCCCCAGCCAGCTCCCAGCCCAAAGCACAGGGCAGCAGGGGCAAACAGGTCACACCCAGGAAACACCAACTATCACACAGTGCTGTGAGTGTCAATGAACCATCGGGCTCTGCCAAGGCCCACCTGCAGCCTGTGTCACAGAGGAGGAGAGCAACTCACGTGCTGAGTTTTGAAAAGATATTTTCACACCCTTGGCAAACCAAATGAAGGGAATACAAATATACCCAATACACATGATGTCTCCTTTCAGTCATAATACCAACTCAAATACCTCCTGGCACTTGTATAATTTTTCCCGTAAGTATCAGTAGTGCTACAAATGAAAACTTGGATGCTCTCTGACAGAGAACTTTAAATCCCTCTGCACAATTAGAAAAATGTACTGGGTAATGGAGAATAAAGTAAAGCTGTGGCCAGAGATGCAGGATTCCTGTCCATTGTTACCTGTTGAATACCTTAAAAGTGGTTAAGACCTTTAAGTGGCAATGTTCTTTCAGTTGTACCTTAATCCTGCTCAGCTTGATGCACCAAGAGCAGCACATCGCCCCTGCCTGCTGCCTCATGTTACAGTACACCAGCCCATGTGCACTCCTCCTACTGACATACAAGGACTGACTGGCAGTCTCCACACCTCTTGACATGCTGCCAAGCTTTTGATGTAAGGAGAATTTCTCTGAACCTGTTTGATCCTTTGAAGATGCTTCTTCAACCTTTATCCTGCCAAATTGCAAACCTGTGGAGTAACCTACCAAACCCAGAAAAAAAAACATTCTGGGGGGAAAGAAGAGATCAGGATAACTAATGCCACCATGCTGAGCTGATGGAATAGTTAATTTGATGGAGGAGCAACACTGAAATAAATAACTGCATACATTTAGGCACACTGGTTTAGATACAGTGGAACTTGTTTCATGTGTGTTAGGAATGTGGTAACGTTAACAATACCAGAAGTCTTGAGGTGGGGAAATGTCATAAACATGGAAAAAAAGTGCTCCTTTCCATCTCCAGAGCTGCACATGGGATGAGGGATGTTACAGCAGTCTCTACCTTCAGTATGACTATATCTGAACACACTCACACTTGAGAACTGTACCAAAAATATGAGATACCAAAATTCATGAGTTCCAGAAATTGGATAAAACTAATTTTTGGAAAGATCCCCTGAAATACATGAATCTCCAGTTGAATTTGAAAGTGTGAGTGAGGCAGCAGAGTAGCCAGTGATATAATGATGAAGTGTTAACCTGTGATGTGACTCAGGGTCAGGTCCCTCTTCTGCTGAATTCATTGAGGGATTTGAATCTCCATTCTTGCACCTTGGGTGAGTGTCTTAAGCTCTGACTCATGGTCTCAGAGAGCCAAAATAAAGCTTCTTATTACATAAAGTAGAACAGCACTTCGGGACACAGATATTTCAGGCACACCCTGAGGACGGGAGACTCCTGTCTAATTCAGGTATCACCAATATTTGACTTCCACCTGCCTCATCCAAAGTCAGTACTGTCGCTGCATGGAAAGAATATCTCTCCCTGTTTTGAAGAACTTTCTGACTTTTCCAATTTTAATATTGAGTGGTTTCCTAGGGTAGAGGAACACTTTTACAGTTGTGCTAGTCCCTGTGCTAGGAAGGATGGATATCTTTCTGTGTTACAAACACACTTTGCTCAGTTTGCTCTCTCCTAGGGAGGGATGTGACACTGAAGGCAAAGCCAAATTTCCTGCCAGTTCAGAGGCAGCTGCAAATCTGGTTAACCAGTCTGAAACCTGATTAGTCATGTCAGATCTGAAGACCTGCTGTTTGCATTTCACTGTGAGCTTCACAAATGCAACTGGCCTGGCAATACTCTTATTAGACAGAGAGAGGATCTGAAAAAACAAGCCACATTCAGATATGTATGACCAGCATACAAAATGATGAGTTAGTAGAAGAACTCATGAATCATAGCTATATTCAAAAATTACCTAATAAGCCAGTTACTTATTCATGCTCTTGTCACCTTTCCACAGAGGTGGGCAGGTTGTAGTGACAGGTACATACAACAAAATCAGCCTGTAGTCAAAGGGCAGCAGGGACGAGCTATGCAGAACTGCCAGCTTTGCTGCCAGCACATAACTGTGATAGGCAGTGCTAAGAAGGATGAACTGCTGAAGTTTCCTACAAGCTCCCTTTTCTGTGACCTATATTGGAAGGTCAGCCTGTACTGGACTTCTTGGACAGTATCACAGGCTTAGGATAGCAGCCAGTTGGAAGACGAAGTGGAAAACCTGCCATGAAAAGCAATCACTGACTAATTTTATGTCACAAGCATTTGATGCTAAGAAAACATACACATGATTTAGGTGTCCTCACTGTACAGCTTGGCTCCATGGTGTTACAAAGCATGTTGGCTGGTCAAGAAACCTGAAGGGCAAGGCTCCAGTATCATGTCAGGTGATAGACTTGGAGACATGGGACAAACAAGTGTAGCCCCTTCCCCTCCAAATACTGCACATGGCCATACCAGACAGAGCCAGGATGGACACAGAGGCATCAGCCCATCATTCAAGAATGTCATCGCAGGGGCATCATCCCCAGCCATTGCCTCTCTCTTGCTTCAGGAGCTCATTCTAAGCTACCTTTTAGGTGTGAGGTGCCACAGGACTGAGATGCTGGTGGTGCTGGGGAGGTGTGTTGTGGGGCTGAAAGGGGCAGTCACGGGATTAGTTTTGTGTGAGACTGGACACATCTGAGTGTATGTGGCCATGATTATCAGGGCTGATGTCATGAGACAAATTGTCCTTTCTCACCCCAGAAACCACAATGCTCTATGCATATTGCCTGCCATGTGTCTTTCTGGTCTACCCCCTGTCCCAAAGCAGACTGGATTTCTGCAGAAAAGGGATTTGGAGTATGTAACTCCATCAGCTGACAAAGACCATCGAGGATCCTATGGGACAAAGAGTGCCACATCAGTGGGGTATAGTTGCTGTTTATTACTGCAGCAGAATTGTTTCATTCCCTCTTGAAAGTTAAAACAAATGGAAAAATCTGCATAATGGTCTGGGTCTGAGAAAACTGATGGGAAATATTCAGACTGAGTCAGGATCAAGTTTTATTTACCCACAGACTCTCTATGAAGGCTTCGTGCTTGAGCCAAAAGGGTATGACTGGTTTTCAAGCCAACACCATGTGCTGAGCATTCAACCACGAGTCAAAACAACAACCCAGTTTTTGAAGCAAAAACCTAGCCATCATATTTCTCTATGATTCACAAAGTTGCTTTAATTTGTTATAATGCAAGGCCTGTCCCTGCTCTGACTTGATGGGACCAGCTTTGGAGTCTTTGATGTCAAAGGCCTTGAAAGCCCCATTTCACAGATGAGCCAGCTTTGCATAAATAAACAAAGTGACCTCTGAACTGGAGCCTGAGACCTGAGCACACTTCAAAGCACTGGGGGAGGCGATGGGGGGGCAATGGGGAATGAAGCGATCAGCATCCATCATTAAGGCAGCGCCCGCTCAACACTGCGCTGAACAAGGGGTGTAAATAAAGGGAGGGAGGCAAGTGGGGAGGGAGTGAAATGAGGGGGAAAGTGATGTAATCCAGTCAGGCTTGAACAATTATAATGAGGCCTTCTCCCATGGAGGAATGAAAGAGATCTCTCTGAACTCCAGCTTTAAGAGCTGACTCTCGCGTTTACCCAGACGCATCATATTTGCACATCATATTTGCTCCCCAATGTCCTCTGCTGCTGCAGATGTCTAGGAGGTGGCAAAACACAAGTTGCTTGTGGGAGGCGGATCTTGGGCCTTCCTAGGAGTTAAATCAGAATTTGTTCTGTTGAGTCTAACCCATAAAACTTAGACCATGAACTTTGAACAGCAAGTTATTGGACTTTTTTTTCAGTAGCCTTGATGGTGCAGTAGGTAGCAGATAAACACACATGAACGAAAAGTACCATCTGAAAAAGTGGGTCTCTGCAGTTTATCTCAGACAGATTCAGCTGTTCCTGTAATACTTGCTGGAACTTACAGGGAAACACAAGGCAAAGATAATTCTGTACTTTGTTTTAGGGACTCTTCTGCTATCTCAGTAGGTTCACCTAATGCCCAGATGAATGGTCCATGAGGTGCATGTGCAGCAAGGTAGCAACAACTTCATTTCTGGGTTTGCAGGGATGAAGGCACTCGCTGTTCTCCTTGATGTGGATTAACACTCCAGGTCTCACCAGAATTTCAGATGGTGTTAACCCTCAATGGCCAGGGAAACAGCCCAGCCCACTGGCTAGCATGATTTCCATCTGACAACTACCACTGCCAGCTGATGGGGTTTTATTACTCATCTTGTGATATTTGGGATGTTTTTGGAAGACCTTGATCATGATCATGACCTTGAAATGACTGCTTTAGAATCAAGGCTTTTTTATTATTGAATAACAATTCTTAACATCTCTGATTGTGAAGAACTATGTAAAAATACAGTCTAAAAACTTGTAAGAAAAAGAGCAAAACACCCATTTTGGAGATTTTGTGATTTTTCAGCTTGTTTTGTGGTTTTTGCAAAATTATGTAGTCCTGAGTTATGGCTTCGGGACTCTTGGGACTGGTGATTCATAGATAAATTCCCAATGGGGATTTGAAATCATGAGGACTAACATGCAAAGCCATCATTTTGACTAATTCTGAATTTTCTTCCATCACTGAGATCTAATTTAGCAAGCCTGTTCACTGAACCCTTCTTTTTGCTAGAGGTAGACAGGACAAAGCTCCAATTGACTCATCCCACTAACACAAACCTAAAACCTGGTCTAAATCTTAGATACCATTTTGAATGTCTTTCATAGATCCTCCATTAACCCTTCATCTCATGCTCCCCATTCCTTAACCTGCCTACTGTATTAAAACAGTATCACCTACTGTATTAACAGTGCTGTTGTTATGAAAAGACATGAAATGTGTTTAGAAGTTATGTGGAAGGGCTCAGTGAAACCAAAGGGATCAGGAATATCTGGAGATAAGAAAAAAGACCTCATGGTCTCCTTGGGTTCAGACAGACAAAATCCCTCAAGATGAAAAAGCAGAAACCCACTCAGAGAAGTGCATGGCCAAGGAACGCTCTGTTTTTCTCAAAAAAAACCAAAAAAACCCTCTCCAATAAAACCAAAAGGTTACTGGCAGAGAATTTCCCTCAGTGACAGGCACTGAAGACTTTACTGCCTACTGCCTTTGACTCCAGTTGTGCCAAAAATAACCAGAGGTATTGATATTGGACTTTCCTGACAATAAAAATAAAAGAAGTTTCTGTTGGTGGCTTTTTGGTATTTTCAGCTCTGGCTACTTTCATGAGAATTTCCATGCAAAAATTTTCATGGATTTCACTTCTGGCCAAGCACTGGGAATCTCTTGGTAAGCAGGATGCTTTGCAAAAGAAACATTTGCAGCCCATCTGCCTTCTGAAACATTGGAGAGGCTCCACAGTCAAAAGCCCTGCCTGGTAATGAAGAAAAAAGACGTCTGTCCATAGCTAGAGCAGTAAATCACATTTTCAAGTTATGATGATGTACAGGCCCATTCTATTACCTGTACATGACAAAGCTCTAAATTGGTGGTTATTGCTGCATCCCACATCTCAACACACAGGTAAACATTTTCTTTAAGACCAAGGAAGACTTAATTTCCCTCCAAAGAACGAGAAAAAGAATGACTATGGATCATCATAAGACATTTCAGAGCCAGGTTATTTTGCTGGCTGGTACCAGTCTAGCTCTAACAGACAAACCAGTCCTACTTCTATGTAGAGTTTTAGCAGCCCATAGAGAATCTAGCACTGCTGTGCATAAGCTGCTACCAGCACCTGAACTAACTCTTTTGCTACCAATTGCTTCTTAATACTGCAATCTCTGCTGGGAGAGCAACATGGACATATCCCCATTCTGTACTCTTGCACACCACTAAAGAATGCTGTAGTTTATTGCTTGGGCTTGATCTAAAAACTTTGGTATGGAAGGGGATCATGTATTTCCTTAGAGAGGTAAATGTGTAAGGTGGAGAGATGGAACTTGAGAAAAGGAGTATTTTAAGCTTATAAAGGGATTAATAAAAAAAAAAAAAGAGAGATAGAAAATGAAAGCATTTAAATAGAATATATGTGCAAGCTTCCCAAGAGGGGTATCTGCTAGACTATGGAATAGTCACACAGAAGAAGAGAAAGAAGTTCTATTTTATAAAATCACAGAATCACTGAGCTCAACCATAAACCTAACACTGTCAAGTGCCTCTAAACCATGTCCCTAAGGGCTACATCTACATGTCTTTTAAACACCTCCAGGGATGGTGACTCAGCCACTTCCCTGGACACCCTGTTGCAACCCCTGACAAACATTTCCGTGAAGTTTTTCCTAATATCCAATCTAAACCTCCCCCAGTGCAACTTGAGGCCATTTCCTCTCATCCTGTCACTTGTTATTTGGGAGAAGAAACAGACCCCCACCTGGCTACAACTTCCTTTCAGGCAGTTGCAGAGATTGAGAAGGTCCCCCTGAGCCTCCTTGTCTCTGGGTGCTAAACACCCCCAGCTCCCTCAGCTGCTCCTCATCAGGCTTGTGCTCCAGACCCTTCCCCAGCTCCATTGCCCTTCTCTGGACATGCTCCAGCACCTCAATGTCCTTCTGGTAGTGAGGGGCCCAGAACTGAGCACAGGATTTGTGTACAAGGGGACAATCACCGTCCTGTCCCACTGGCCACACTATTGCTGACACAGGGCAGGATCCCACTGGCCTTCCTGGCCACCTGGGCACACTGCTGGCTCATGTTCAACTGGCCCTGCCAGGCAGCTTTCCAGCCTCAAACTTTGAAACATAAAAAATTACAATGGTCTAACTATGGACGAACTATAGATTTCATAAATCCATTTGCTGAAGTTGGCTCAAGTATTTCTCAAAGAGAGCTTTAGTAACTCCTTCAATGTTAGTGTGAATACAGTGTGATTGATAAGAAAGAAAACACATAACAGAATAGGATGTTAATGAAAAAGGGGTCTTTGAAGACCATGAAGAATTCTCAGTTGGCTACATCTATACAGAAGAATTCTGGAGGTCTTCTGAGTCCATGCAGAATGAGAATGTTCATCTCTCTCGTCCCCCTCTTTGTGCCCACGACTCTGTGCCTGGTTCAGATCTGCACCTAGTTTATAACTTTCCTCCCCTCCTTCCCCAACCACATGCTTCCATAACACTGTGGAAGGAAAAGCCTTTCTGAAGGTTTAGCTCTTGCCTTGCTTCTTGTGGTCTGTCGCTACCCACAGAGCTCACAAAGTCATCTGAGACACATTCTCAGCCGTGGCTCCATCTGCTCATAGGGATGCTCCAGCTCCTGCTGTAACCACACAAAGAACCACAAGGAGAAACAGCTGGAGCTTTTCACTCCACCACTGCAATTCCCTGGCCTGCCATTATAACAATTACATTACAAAGGCAATCACAGCCCTTCTGCCATGCTGACTCCTCCAGACTCCAGGACCTCCTGCCTGACTTCAGGTCTCTGTTCCACAGGGGGCAAGAAAACAATCCTTCCTTCTTTGTTGTTGTTGTTGAGGTTGCTTTTTTTATCAGCATGCCCCAGCACACACAGACAGCAGCTCGGAGGGCTCTGTACCACAGGCACCAGTCTGCGGTTACAGTCTTGATCTGCTGCTGGAGAGGATGAAAGGGAGAAGAAATCAGAGAACAAGATGAGTGGTTAGGCTTCTGCCTTGTCACCAGCACTTTCTGAGCATGAAATAGCAGCCCCAAAAAGACAGCAATTACCAACCAGCTGTTCCAGACCCAGAACAAATCGGTAATATTTCCCAGGATGTTTTACTGTGATAGCAGCAAGGCATTCTTAGAGACATGGTCCCACTGTATTAGATGTTGTTCACAGATAGCACTAAAGATAGACTCTGTTTAAAGAGTTTACTGCCTGGGTAGTGCAGGCACAGAGTGGATGTCACAGGTATTAAGGTTCCTCAAAACCCATATTTTTAGCATCCACCCATTTTGGCCTGGTGGAGGAATGATGAGAGTCTTGTACTTTTATGGAGTTGAGAAGCAAAGTGTCATTTATAACACCAATCAGCCTATCTGAATTATAAAATTTTCATTTGCATTTATTTTTTATATTAATAAATCATTAGTTACTCACAGAAAGTTTATAAACACTGGGAAGGATTCTGTGATTTGAAGTGTTATCTGACAAATAAGCTTAAATTTTTACTTTAGAAACTTAACTCTAGTGTCCATGTTCAGAGTGAGAACAAAAAGGCCAGGTTGATATCTTCCCTGGCTTCTCTTCCCTGGTTGCAGAAGAGATGATGGCCACATACAGTGGATGCCAAAAGAGAGGTGGTATGAACACTCCACCCAAGAACATAGGCCAAAATTCCATCTTCAACAATCCTAAATTACTTGGGGTTGGGGGAGAGAGGCATGCCACTGAAAGGACTAGCACAAGGCTACTGATAAGAAGAAGATTACAGCAGAGCTGAGGATAAACTGATAAGACCTGGCTCTCAGCCTTCTATTTTAACTACTACACAGCTGCTGCTCCCTATAAAGTTATACCTCTATCACTTCCCTTCCCAGCAGCACAGATCAATGTTTATTATTTTCTTCACCAAAATGTGTAGATTGATACATGTTCTATCTCCCTGAAAATTCACATATCAGAATAGCCAGCACAAAGAAACTTCCAGAGCAGCTAGAAGGAAAGGGAGGTCATATATATCAATGAGTGAGCACAGGCATTATTTTTAGATGGCATTTATAATCAAACAAAAATAATCAATTGTACAGTTCTGTCCCATCCAAACACTGAGATAATTCCTTAGTGTGGAATTACCCAATCCATCATGATGAACTGGGAATTGCAATACTGGGCTTTAGAGCCAGGAATGTGGATCCAGCTGTTTCTTCCACACCAGTATGAAAACTATTGAAACATTCTTTATGGGCTTACATATTTCATACTCTTCTGGTAGAAAAGGAAAAATATCTCCAATGGAAGAAAATGAAATGTCCTATGACAATTACCAAATGAAGCAAACTCTCAGGACTGCTGCTCAACATCTTCATGTCCCATGTGTGTTTGCTCGAGGTGAAAAATCACACCTCATCAAGACACATCATTAGTCTATTATGTTTTAACTTTCAATAAATAAGAGCATCTGTAAGTGGCAATAGTGCTAAGAAATTAATAGACAATGATTGTTTTAATTGGACAGTGCAGAACATCTAAAAGTCTCAGTGTCTAAGTTGTTCATTATATTCAGTGAGGCACAAAGTGTTGTTAGGGAATCCTTCCTCTCAGATTTCAGAAGAGAACTATTTCAGCAAACAGTCCATATATATAATAAACATGGATTGTAATATGTCACTGGCAGCAGTCAGCCCCTCATCAGTCACCAACCTGTGACTTTATACCCAAATATCTTTTGATAAATGGACTTTCTAAAGGACAGGTAAAGCACTAAGTCAGAAAATACAGAAAAGAATGAAAAACAAACATTTTTTTTTAGAGAGAGAAAAAAACTTTTTAGAGAGAAAAAACAAATTTTAGCTTTTTAAACTTAGATTTATCTTTTATAAACAAAATTATATGCAGCTGTGTAATAGCAATATGGCAGTGGTGCAATCTCTCTGACCCCTCTACTTTACAGCACAAAAAGAAGCTAAAAAAAAATTGAGATTTTGGGGTCTGCTCATAAAAGACAGAAAGTAGCCTTGGTGTCTGGTGTCAAAACTTCCACATTGTCCCCCATATGCCATTCAAGATACAATTTGATTAGAGAAGTGCCACATACATTCTGCATAATATTGAATGAATGATACATATATCTGTGGGTCATTGTCAGACTAATAATAAACTGGTCTAAGCAGGAAAATGTTACCACTTTCACAATTCTGTCCAAGAACAACCCTGGACAAGTGGCAATTTTGTTGGCTCCCAAAACAAACGGAATACTTGGCACTCTACCTAACGTGAGGATTACAGTATATTACACAGGATAATACGGGCCTACGTCTCGCCAAAATTAAACCTAACCTAATTACTCGGAGTAAATCATAGCTTCCCATGTGGGGTAAAACACAGATTGTAAAAATGGTTGTTTCACAATTAACTATATAATCCCAATGCTGTCATTACAAATTTCTGAAACGTGCTTTAAAACAATGACTAGTGTGGCACAGTCATTCCTGTGGGACAGAATTTAATTCCTTTGTGGCATTTTTGCATTTTGTTTTAATGCCTGTCCTAGCACATGACCAGCAGTGTATGAGAACGACAACCATCACAGGACCAGAAAGAACCAGAGACAGAAGATACCTAAGAAAGCAGAGAATCATAAAATCATAAAATAGCCTGGGTTGGAAGGAACCTTTGAAGGTCATCTCTAAACATATGAAATCCAAGATTATTTTAGGTAGTAAGTCAACAGATTTTGCGTGTTCAGTCTCAGAGTTACTGCATATTTTTGAGAGTGAGGGTACAGCTCTCCCCAACACTCAGAATCCTCTACAGAGACAAAACACATTCCATGTTAGTGCACTTCAAACTTTGAACTTCATTTAAAGGCTTCACTGAGGTGAAGAAAGAGGGGCAGAGAGTCTGCAGGAGTAATACTGGTTTGCAGATAGGGAAATGTATTGAGGAGACACACTGGGGCTGCAGCTGGAGTTCAGTGCTTGTCAACGAACCAGAGCCAGCTAACACCTAACCAGAGTTAGCTGTCACCTAGGACCTCGCCTGGATGATCCATAAACAACTTCTTCCAAGAGGTATTTCACCCTCTGATATTTAGAAGCTAAAGCAGGTGCAGTTTATTAGCTTCCTATGCAAGTTACCCCATATGGACCGCTCTTGGAGAGCACTGGAAGCCTCAGTGCGCACCAAGAGGGCAACTGGGAACATTTAAGTCCTGTATTCAAGACATGGAGAACATCTCAGTATTATCTATGGAGTGGAAATATTTATTTTTTTACTAGTAAACACTGCTTTCTCCAAAGTCTCTAAATATTTACTCTAACAAGCACTGCAGTTACACATCTCATTTTTTACTGTTCTAATGTATATTATTATTAACGTACTCATATGAATATTGCATACTGACTGTATTCCACACACTGTTGGCTATTTTAACCAACAGATGTGAGAGGGATTTAAATGCCAATTTTAAAACTGTGCAGTTGATCAAAATCCTGTGAGCCATTCATAGATTGCCAGATATTCTATTTACATGATTCCTCCCATGTAAAACACTTCAGGGAATACTCTAGACTCTGGCATATGGTTTAGAATGATGATAACTGATGTTGGAGATGCCACACAGACAACAGGACATATTATCTGGTTACATCTGTGCGTAAAATGCTTTGAGATTTTTTGATGGAAGGGGTTATGAATGTGTAAGGCTGAGATGCTACATTTATGTCCCTCTAAATCATGCTCAGAGATAACAAGCAGTCAGAGCCCCATCCATGCAAAAACAAGCAGTTTTATGAATGCACTTCATTGCATCCATGTGCTGTTATCCCCTTGGGTAATTATGACTTGTGGGTGAACCTTGAAAAATTGCAGAGGAGCAGCTTAAAAGGAGAACTCCAGTGCCAAAACACATCCAGACCTTGAAAACGGAAACCCTGTGAGAATAGGCTGTGCACAGTCGGATTGCAGCACGCTCAGGGCCATCCCTTCCCTTCTTCTAACACCGGGGAAACCCCTCTCCGAGCCGCAAATCTGACGGACTTCCACTTCTGCATCTGCAGCCTCCCAAATCCCACAGGCCCCAAACTCCCACGCTCCATAGCAGAGGCCCTGCCTGACAGATTACATGCAAATGGCACAAATACATCATAGGTTATGGAGGAGGAATGTTCACAGTGCTGCAGACACACTCGGGGAAAAAAGATTCAGCAAGACCCCTTGGTGAAGTCCCCGTGGTAATACATCCTGAATGAGGAACACCATCGTGTGAAAACATTCCTAATAATTCCTCCTGTTTTCATTAATAATATTAAATTTCCTGCTTCTGGGGCATCTTTTGTTTTAACAAGCACAGCTTTTTGTCCCGTCTTCTGAAAGACTGCGCCACTCTAAGTCTATTATTACTATTTATGCTGAAGTCGTTTAAATGGACCAGCCATCCATATCCAAAACCAGCAATTTGCAAGCCATAATCTCATACCAACCAGATTAATGTGACACCTGAGATGTGTTTTCTTTCAAGACATAGGAGTCTGAATGGCTGAAAGTATCAGAAATGCATGAAAAAAGTAGTCCTTCTGCTTCAGAAACATATACACAGGATTCCATGGTGCTCATGAGTGACCTTTGGTGATTTTTTTCCTTGGAAAAAAGTCAACTAAAAATTGAATCAAATTGTAATAGGCCAAAGGTTTGAAATCACTAAGGAAAAGGGGGGGAAAAAAAGAAAAAAAGAGTTGCTTTCTTACTATCAGAAATACCTCATTCTGGCCCAGAAGTAAATCAGGGGTGGATAAATTATCTGGCCGACGATTTTCTCTGGCATATTATTTTACTCATGTCTTTCTTCTCCCTCTGCAGGGGGTGCTTGTGGTCATATAGTTCTTTTATTTATGGCTCAGAGCCTTTTCAGTGGCAGCACGCACACCAAAGTGCAGGCACAGAGCGGGAATGCAAATTCCTTGTGAGGTAAGAGGGAAGAGGAAAATGACCCAGACCATGCCACATCTTTACAAGGATGGCAGCTAAAACAGTAAAATACACCCTTAAAACCCAAAACCTGGGAAACAACAATGCTTAATCATAATACCATGATTTGTATAGTTACGAGCTTTATGTACAAGAGCTGGTTGGTTCCCTGTCGAAGCCTAAAGGGTTCTTTTGAAATGCTGCTGTAAAACAGCCCCCGTTTTATCCAGCTGATGCATTCCCCTATTTATCTTGCTCGATGGTGACCTGCTTCCACTTTGAATCGCTCGCTCCCAGGGCCGCTCTCTGGCTCAGCTTTCAAGCTGATTTCTCTGACAAGCTGGCAGCAATAAAATAATTCATTCCAGAGGCTGAGAGAATCACCCGCAGCATATACGGGGAGTATCGTCTGGCAGCAGTACAGAGGCCTACGCAATGGGAAGCCTGGGGTAAACCCTGTGCTGGGACTCCTGAATGCCACGGGAGGAGGAAAGGCTTCGGTAATTCGACCAGGAATAAAGGCAGCCTCATGGCAGTGGGATGGGAGGAACGCCAGAGAGGGGTTGCTCCAAAGAAGATTCACTGAAAGGAAGAGGCAGCAGTCAAGGAGAGGAATATTTTGAATAAAATCTAGAATTTCCAAGAAGCAATGAGATGAAGGAATGTGGTGCAGGTCTGTGTATCCATGACTCCTTCTGGAGACCCAGGGAAGATAACCGAGGACAAGTCAGACAGCCATAACCACGGTTTTGCAATGATTTGCTATAGTTTTGTCTGTATGGAAATGCTGGGGATGCACAAGCTATAAAAAAAATAATTCTCATGCTAAACAATACGATGTAGTAAGTCTAGTAACTATGAAACTCCGAAAAAGACAAAACGTCATATCTACTTCTGTTTGAAAAAATAAGGTAAACTCAGAGCATAGGAAGAGCACAGGGGTTTCTATATGAAAAAATAGGCTTCAGATACTGCATCTCCCTGTGGAAGCCACTGGATCTCCAGATATTCAAGGCAATCAGGACTTCCCCCTATCAGCATGACCTGGCCCAGTATCTCAGTAAACAATCACCAGCCCATTGCAAAAATTCTGATTACACATCCCTGTGTACTTCCAAACCAACCAGATCTGGGTAGAGGTTAGTCACTGTTTCTTTGCAAACTCCTGCTGTTTGATGCATTTCTGAGCACTAGAGACCCCCCCTACCTGCATACCCTGACATCTGTATTAGCAGAGCCCCAGCTGACTCCCCATGTGCTGCACTGGAGTCCTGTGTAGGGGAAGGCAAGTCAGGGGGATTTGGCAAGTCCTCTTTGAGATAACACAGCAGGGAAACAGGGTTTGACTGTGCTGGCTTCGCTCTTTGAGCATCAAAAATTGTGCTGCTGGAAAACTATCTCAACCTCTGCATGAATCTTATTGAGCTTGACTTTTGGCTGCTGTAACCATAATTTGTCAGCATTTCACATTTGTAACAGAGAGAGCTGGCCCTCCTGCACAACCCAGTTTGTTCAGCTCAGAGGGCAGATTTCCATTGCCTCTGTTCAAACTTGCCCACGTAGTCCTGATCCAGTCTACATAAAGTTAGTTGATCCCTAAGGATATCCTGGTCAAGGTCAACTTCCTGACCTGCAGCCAGGAGGGATCTCCACAGGAGCTGGAAAGTGATGCACCACGTCGCCCCTTCCCGAGCAAAAGTCAGTGCAACCACACTGTCAGTACAGCAGAAATGCAGAACAGGCTTCAAAACATGACATTCAATCCTATACTGAACCCTTTTCATTGAATTGCCAGGCTGAAGCTGGCAGAATTTAGGATTATGTTTCTAATTAAGCAGAAAATTACTTCTATTTTATTTCTGAGTTACACGTTACTCAAGTGACCAGCTATTCCAAATGAAAACTGCATTGGAAAATTCCCAGAAACCGAGGTGTGGCATTAATTCTGAATAAAGCAGAGCAGAAGGCAGCTGTCTCCTTTCTATAGCATGAGCAGTTAGTTGGTGCCCAGCAGTCTTAAGAAGATTAAATATCACCTTAATTTCAGAAGCCTTCTGCTCTGGCTATAAAAATGCTACAACTGCAATAATAATACAACCAATTGTAAAACTTCAATGTTTGCCTTGGATTAATACCACTGCTACTTTATTCCATAGGGAGAGTAGTGCAGTGAGTCTTATGTGTTATCTTCTTCACACAAGAAGGGTTAATTATGCAATATTCATTACAGTAACTGTGGTTTTGCTTGCTTAGTGGAAAAAAATACATTTTCTGCTTTATAAACAATGGTTTAATCTTATCAAAAGAAAAAAAAATACCTCTGAAAGCAGAGGGGTTTTTTTCCATTAGCCTTTTTTAAAAAGGAAAAAAGTGAAAAAAGCATTTTTGGCTACTGATTAAAAAGGAAAAGAAAAAGAAGTTAAATAGCTGATTTGGAGATAATAAAGCTGGGGAACACATTCCCATCTCCATAGGTAAATGCACCATATACCTGGTGTTCAGGGAACAGCTCAGAAGAGGCTTTCAGGAGCTGTTATCTCAAAGCTATCAAAGCCCCTTCCCCATCCTTGCCTTCAGAGGGGGAATGTGGAGCAGACAGCTCAGCACTCTCCAGGCTCCAGGCTCTTCTCCACCACTGGAGAGGTGACCTTCCCTGCTGATGGCCCAGGACCTCATCTGTGAAACCAGGAGCAGTGGGTTCCCACCAACTGGGAGTAATATGAGGATAAATACAGCCCAATTGTGAGCCTCCCTGGTACGAGCACTGATGCAGAGAATCATGTTGTTTTAGTGTGTATAACTCACTTAAATTTACCATGCAGTTTCAACTTGCAAGCCCATATTTCCTGTCCTAATCTTATATACAATGTGGGTTTTGTAGTGCTGAACAGTTTCTCTGTGGTTGCTCCACAGCAATGGGCAAATTGATTCCTACATGAAAGGCCAGACTGTGCTTTCAGATACATACACTGTTTCCACTGGTCTAAAATGGGAGTAACAACTGGTGGAAGGATAAGGCATAGGTATAAGGCACAGAGGAGCTGATTGCTTCTCAGCCCTCCCCAATGCTCCTGAGTAAAAATGGACAACCTATTTACCCTCTTACTGCCTCAGATTTTTACCCATATTAATACTAATTCTGCTTTTTCTGTTGTTACTAAAACTACATATTCTTTGGGCAAGGATTGTACAAGTGTCCATAACCAGTTCTGCAACAGGACCCTTCTACAAGGAGCTAGAAATAACTGAGAGCAACATCACTACTACTTCAGAGGAAAGGCTAAATACAAACTCCTTTAAACAACCTGTGCAGCACAACAGCAGCCTTATACAATTATCAGGTCTGATCAAAGGACACTAAAGGCAATTAAAATGTTTCATTGGCTTCAAAGTGGAATGGATGAAGAATATTAATGTTTAAGGATGGACAGGAATGACATACTGGAAGACCCATTAACCTGAAACTGGTCTCCAGTGGCATCTCTCTGAAGGACTGAAGTGCTCTCCATCATATATTATATGGGATTATATATTATAAGGGATTATATCAAGACTGAATCAATTTCCCCAACCACCCTCCTCCCCCCCACCAAAAAAATAAAAACAGCCATGGAAAGCATAAGCTGCAGAAGGTCCCAGAAAAAGGAACAATACAAAGTACTTAGGAAAAAAGCCTGGATAAAATTACCACCTTCACCCTTCAAAGTTTCTGCCTGAAACCAAATCTAAATCACACCTTTTCTGCACAGGTTTATTACTGGACGGGAAGGTGAAATACCCAGTTAGCAGCTGCAAAGCAAACAGCAGCAGTGAAAGATGCAAACCCATCTGTTTAGTAACATGTTGCCTTAGGACAACATATGTTATGTAGGTTATTTGTGTGAGTTCTTTGATACCTGATTTGATCTACACCTTGGGGGTTTCTTTTGAGCTTAACAAGTAGTAGGCCTTATGATAAATCCTGATCTGTATCTACAGTCAATGGACCCAAAGGTAATTGTGCTAGAACTTAAGGAATGTTGCTACTACAACTATTGCTTTAAAAGGAATCTGTTTTTTCAAAATACATTATTGCTTGTCTACACACAGTAGATAAGCAGACACAGGTTTATGCTTCTGTCACCTTCCCAAAGAACAAGTTTCCAGCATCATCCACCAAATGAGAAAGTACACAAGTACCTTCTCATGTGCTACTGGGGAAGGGACAACCCCACGTAAGAGAAACACCACCTGGCCCTACGTGCTTCTCTGTGCTTGTGATTTCTTAAAACAAACCACTCATCCTCATCTTTGCCATGGCCACAAAGCATATTTCTCAGGAATCTATCCTACCTTTCCTGCCTTCCAGAGCTGGAGAAGTGACAAGTGCTTTGTGTTCAACAACAAATATCCCATGGGAATGGTGAACAGTGTGAAGCCACTCCAGCAGAGGCAATTCCCCTGACAAAAGGGTGACAATCCTGCAAGAGGGACAAGGAGGCAAGGTTTCCCCGGGAACAGATGAAATACTGTCAGACTGTAACTGAGCAGGCATCGACTAGTGAGAATTTAATTGTTTAGACAGCCTTACTCCATGCAAGGAGAGAGAGTGGACACCAGTGTAACACCTCCACCTTTGCCATTTCCCTGAGGTAAAAGATAAGTTGAAGAGTTGCCTTTTCCAGCAAAATCACTGCACTTCACTGTGGGTTTCAGGTGCTGGATTTTTTAATCATACATCCTCAGGACCTAAGAGCAGGAACTGGTTATTAAAAGGGCAGCAGCTATGACTGAACACAGTTGACAAGTGTAGCCAGAGAAGTAGGGGAGAGGTGGCTTTTATGTCATATATTACTGCTTCTGAGCAAGGAAAACACAACTGGCAATAAATTAAAATGAAAAGAAAAAAGCTGATCAAATACTGAACTTGCAATTAAGAAGGAACTGATTTAACCACAGCCACAGTGCAGTGCGTTAGGACACGTGAGCTTTGCCCTGCGAAAAGGAAAGGAGATGCTCTTGGAAAATGAGCTAAACGTCTCATAATTTACAGAGTCACCTGTAGTGTAAAGTCACAGCTGAGAATGTTTTCAGTAGCAAAGCCAGCGTCACAAACAGCAGGACAGAACAAAGGTTTCATCTTATGCCTCAACTGTTGCATACTCAGAATGAGCCTTCATTCCAGCCTAGCCAAGCTCAAGTGAATGCTCTGAGAGAAATGGGGCATCAGTGAGAAATTAACTATGCAAAAGCTTGCCTTAAATCCTCTGAGATAACCTAGCAGGTCTAAAGACAATGAATCACACTTCAAGCATGGCAAAATTAGGCAAATTCTACAGAAGCAAAAAAATAGTAGATGAAAGCAAGAGACCAAAAGCCAGTGCGGTTGCTCTGAGGAAAGGCTGTTGTACTGGCTGCCTGGAAAAGAAGTCCCTTTTTTCCCAAACCTTGCTTGTGAACAACTTTCTAATATCACAGAAAGGATTATCCTCTGATATGGCAGAAAGTATCGGTAAGGTGAAGAAGTTCAATACAAGCCTTCTCCCCAAAAATCTCTAGCCTCTGCCATTAATAATTTCTTATCTTTCAAGAAGTTCTGCCCAGATCCAGATAACCCTGGAGCCTGGGAACATTCAAATCTATCTAAAATGGGATGCATCAGACCTGCCTGCCTCCCTGTATCAGGCTTACAGCTCGAACAGTAATTATCTCCCACTGTGTGCAGATAAAGCAGCTATTGCAATATTTCTCTCCAGAGTTAAGTGCACGGTGGGCTTCATCTGCCCCAGTGTCTATTAGCACAACATGCAGAGTGCTCCGGGAGAAAAGCGGAAGGATTATGCTACAAACAGTTCAGCAGCCTTCAAAAGCCTTCACTATGTTAATAGCCTTTAAAGTGACATTTCACAGCACCAGTGGCACCTGGTCCAGCTGCTCGCAGCTCCACTTCCATCTAAACCCCTCGCTGCTCATCTCCCCACCCCACGGGCCAAGGTGAGGAGGGCTTGTGCCTGCCTACTCAGTGCTAAAATTTATTGGTTAGGCAAGAGGAGAGGACACAGGATTCTCCTTCGGTTTCTTGTGCACATTCTCCTCTACAGCTGCTGAACGTAACTTTAGCAAACATCAAGGAGAACAGGAGGCTTTACTGAATTAAAATATTTAACATACTGGCTAGTCATCGTTCCCTTTGAAACCAATACCCATCTGGGATTTGACTTCATGAGGACTGCTACAGTCTTTCCATGCCATGTCCCAAAAAAGTTCAGAAGGGAAGCACATTGTTGTATACTTTATGTAGGCCCACAGAAAGATTTGGTTTGGAGTGCACATGGACACAAAAGCTTTTCATCTCCAGGGACCTAACCTTTGATAACTGTCATTGCAAGCATTTTATTTTGCTCATTTAAGTAGTGCTATCAATAACTGCCTTTTGCTCTACAGGCAAACGTGGTCTGCTTTTCCAAGCAAATGAAAACAAATTACAGACTTAAAACACCCATCAGTTGTTCACTTCAGCAATTTGATCGCTATCTCTTTTTTTATTTATTTCCAGAAGACCCTTCAGGCCAGATAATAGTCACTAGCTGCCTGCAACACTGCACTGCAAGTCCACAGCATGTGTATTTTTTGAGAGCTTCAGTGAAATATGAGCAAGAAGCAGAGATTAGAATCTGGCCTGGAATTACGGTTTGAACTCTGCAAAAACGGATACAGCAGGTCAAGTTCTCCTCTCAGTTACACCAGAGTAGCATTCCAACAAAGAACAGAAAATCCATGTTTTTTGCCCTCATTTTTTAGGTTATTTATACAACCCAGAATGATGGGGGGTTTTCAGAGGGATTAAAATAAATTGTAAGAAATCCATGCAAACTGCATGTATACAGCTCACTGGTGCATCAGCTGAATGCTTGCCTGAAGAGTAAAAATGTGAGTCTCTGTGTCATTTGGGAGAAGGCAGGTACATTTTACTGCCTTGCAAGTTCTGTACCTCTCTCTGGCAATTCGTGGAGCCTGGCTGAGCGTGGAGAAAGCTCTCCAGGCAGCAGAAATTCAGTTGCAGAGCCCAACAGGAGAGATTTTACTTGAATGCTCAAAATTCCTCAGTTATTCTGATTTACTCTGCCTAACAACATGATAAGACACACAGACTTTCACACCACCATGGCTAGGTGGATGCTGCTCCCTATGGTATCTGGTCTAATTGCATCTGTCAACACTGAACACAGTTGTGGATGCATATTCAAAAAGCAGCAAGAGGAATTTGACATTTTCCTTTTAAACAGAAAGAACTGACATAAACATGGTGGCAGATAACACCAGAAGAGCCCTGTGCAATACAGGCTGGGGAGAGCTCACAGCTGGAGAGCAAGACAAGGCATTCCTGATGTGCTCTCAGCAAAAACAGCCTTTGGGGCCACAAACACATGTGGACATGAGTGGGTGCAGGTGTGAGTGGCACCCACATTCATGAGAAAAAGGGAATGGGGCATGTGCACCTCTGGAGACATTTGAGAGGCAGCATTTATTGGCCCTGCTCCTCCACTCGCTTACAGTGGGGACACATCAGGGATAAATTTCATCCTGTGATTCCAAGCAGCTGGACAAAACAATAAAACTGCAACCTGTAAGCTTGCTCAGAATTTCTTCCCCCCACACAAAAGTTAATAACTTCCCCTTACATGCACATATGCACACTGTTCAGAAATATTAACCATTTCTCCCCTGCTCCAGCTCTGGTAAGTCAGGTAATTGAAGCTTCAAAGGAGAATCATGGTTTAATGGAGCTGTGCTTGCCAAAGAAGACAAAGGACTTTGATTAGATTTCTTCCAGCTTATTTACATGACTTATCTTTTTTATAAATTCAACTTCCTTCCAAAGTTGATAATGAGATGCCTTGGAAAAAAGAAAGAAATGGAATGGTTTGTTTTGTCACAAGTGATTATTTTTGTGATAGACTATGTCTGGTGTAAAGTTCAAAAACAATGGAAGTAATAGTCTTTAGGCAAAACACATAACTGTTCCTGATAACAGTCTAAGAGGAAAAAATGGCATTTTTCAGAATTCTGAATAATAGCATGGACAAATACCTTCCAGGAGCAGCTGTCATGGTTAATTTCTGCTCTAAGACCTAAAACCAGGGATGGCTTTTTGATTAGATGTTATTCATAGCTTTTTTTTGCATTTAATTTCTTTTGCCTGAGTAGAGAATGGACATTTCTGAGACAGGAAAAGAACCATTAACATACTGGATTAAAATGTTTCCGTGCATTTCAGCCCTTGTCATTCTGACTTGGACACAAATCTATCCAATTTCTGCACTGTGGAGTCCTCAGAAAATCACAGGCATGCTGATATTCTCCTAAACTGGCCTTTAAAGTGTGGCAATGAGCCTTGCAAATATTGAGATTTCAGTGAAGGAAAAAGAGAGCAAAATTGCATAATTTGAACAAATGATGGATGGTACTTTCTAGGTAATAAGTGATCAAAAAATAGACAAGGTGCTTTGCTCTGATCTGCCATTCAGCAGCTGGGAGGCATGGAGAAAATTTACCCAAAAGAACAGAAGGATGGGGACAGATGATCAGAAAAAGGATGGAGTAAAGCATCCCCCTCTGCAGGGAGTCGGCTTCAACACTTAAACTAACTGCCTCTTTATGCTTTGCACAAACCCCTGACAATTAAGTCCTCACCCAGGGCATCTGACAAATTCATTTGGGGGTCTACCCATGTGAATTTATCCCAAATAACTACCACCATTAAATCATGCCTTAGCTGAATCTAAATTCACTTGGGAAGCACTGAACTCTGGCCCCAAACTGCTTCAGTATATACATCAGCAAAGGAAGGCTTGTATGCTTGAGCTTCACTCGAAAAATAGATATATTCCATGTCATGAAATAAACACATTAAAGCAAAACTATGTGTGCAATAATTAAACAAAAATAAAAAGCTCCAACATACTTGAGCAGCAAACCTATAAATAGTTTCCAAAGAGATTCTCAACATCTCTAAAAATAAAAGCTGTCATAATAAGAGCACGTTCAAATAGCAAATCTTGCTGGAAAAAGTTCTGAACCTTATGTCTGAACTAAGAGAAACTAAAGCAAGAATTTTTACAAGTCACTTGACTCAATATTATGGTACATTAACCTTGATTTTTATTACTGCTCAGCATTTTTGCTTTTGAACCAGACCAACCCCGAGAAAGACCGATGAATACACAAAAGGGGGTGGGGAGGGGAGAAATGGGAGGATTTGGGTTGTAATCACTGCAAAAAATGCAGCATGAGTTCTGTGCTAAAAACCTGGGTGGGTTGTCATTTTATCTCACTTATTAGCTCCCCCCATAATCAAGCCCCAGCTTTTCTCCCTACAGGCTATGAATCAAACCATGTGCCTGAGAACTGTGCGGGAGGCACAGCCCGGGATGGGATGTGGGCTCAGCCTCACACATCTCACTCCACTGAGACTGGACTCCAGTAGGAAAGTGACTTGCCAAAACATCCATTTAACTGACCACCTCTTATCCAGTGGAATATCACATGTTTGCAAATAAAGTTGCTAAAAATAAAAAGTGTAACTGCTCTGCCTTTCCACTGATGGAAAAGGCAGATGTTGCCTGTAGCTCTTACCCACCACAATTTCATTCTCAATTTACCCACCACCCCCTGTTTTATGGCTCACCCTGCGCTAAGATACTGGAAGTCAGAGCTGCTGATTGCCAGTATGAACCTTGTGCTGGTGTTTATAGTGCCTTATACTGACAGCCTTTGCTGGAAAACAGTTTGGAAAATATTGGGAAACATTCTCCAGTCATTCCAGCAGGATCTTATGAGAGCTCTGAATTAACCTTGGCCAAAAAGGAAGCAAAAAGGGAAATGAAGAAAATGAGTGAAGATAGCATTCCTGATAATCCATTTAGTTTATGTGCCTAAATCCTGCCCTCTGACAGACACAGGCGACTCAGTCACTAAACAAATGCACAAATGTTTGAGCAAAGAATTTGGCTCCCACATCACTAACCACAGGTCATGCCAAAGCAAATCATTTTTGCTGCCCTTTGCAGCACTGGAAAAGGTCATTTCCCAAAGATGCAGAGCCCCAGGTTATTTTGAGGGGGCCAGGACACCCCAGAAGTACTGTGGCATGAAAGGCAGCATGAGGTATCAGCAAAATTAGTTCATCTCAATCTTCTCTTAAGGCAACTCTGTCTTTCTGCATCCTTCCAGGTATGACTAAGAGCTGCTCATGTCTGACACAATGGGATGCCAGTGGAGTGGCCAATGTCCTGACCTTTCCAGGCTTTCTTTCACCTGCCACTTTAAGAGTTTAATGATCTCATGATCACCCCAGATTCATTCCATTTCATAGATTTAAGCCATGTCAACATAGTGCAGATGCCCTTTCCCACCCTCTGTTTGCATCCCTCCTGACTCAGACACACCTTTACATTTGTCTGCAATCAAATGTCAGGGTGTTACCGTGGGACCTTTCTAAAACAAATATTTGAACTGTGATTTCTCATAGTAACAGAGAGCTCCTGCATTGATTTGTGAGCACTTTTCTTCTACACCGTGTAAGATCAGCTGCAAACGGGCAAGTGTGTCTTGAGGAAGCCAAACAGATTACAACAAACACATTGGCACCCAAAACTAGGAGACAACATGGCAAAAAATTAGACCATCTTTCTTTAGTCAAACTGTCATGCGAGTGGTTCAGCTGTGGCTCACCTCAAGTGGAAATGCAGCATATGCTGAGTATTTCAGTGATGTGGTGAATGCAGTTAGCAGAGAAATGCAAGCCCAGAGAAACACATGCCTGGGTTTACAGGAGATGCAACATGGTCTCATCTCAATCATACTCCTTCATCTTCAACCCATCCCCATCCATCCAAATATTTTTGAAAAACACCTAAACTCCTTAATGGTCAGCTGTAAATCCTCTTATCCATAGGAGCATGCACAGTGGTGTGCCTTTACTGGCTAGGAAATCACATCAGGATACACACAGTTGAAAATAAACAATTGGAAATGCTTTTTTATTTTTTAATCTTAATTGGAGGTATTTTATATTTATTACTTATTTTGTGGCTCTTTCATTAAGCTCAATGATTTGGATGCCTTTATGCATGCAGGCTGGCATTGTGAGGCAGAGAGACTGGACCTCCAAGCCCACCAAGACTCCCACTGCTCCAGAGGACACAGCTCTGAGAGCATCTGTGCTCGGGGTTGGTTCCAGAAAACTTTTCTGCTGCCAGTCCCATGGCAATATCTTTCTTCCCAAGCTCTCAGTCCAGATGAGGAATGAGTGGTGAGCTCAGACCCTGGAAAGATGGGTTTCCACTCCAGAACTGGTGTTTAACAATGAATCTATGCCACAATATCTTTTCCAGACTTTCCAAGCAAGGGAAGCAAAGTGGGCTCCCTGGATGGCTCTCTGTGCCAGTGAGACCTGCAGTAATTCTGCACTTGATCGTATCCACCTGAAAGAACAAGAACTGTTTTGATTGCAAAATGGTTTTTCCATAGGAAGAGCAGGAGGCAAATCTTGGAGCCTGGACTTGCCCTTTATAGCAGACAATATTTATTCAATGTTCCCAGCAAGGACAGAGGGAATTTACCTGCAGCACACAAACCTCACATTTTGGCCCCAAGGGACTATAGATACCTCAAAAACAAAAGCCTTTCTGCCTCCAAAGCAGAAGCATTTGGGAATCAAGGGGAAGTCTGAAAGCTCCTAAGAAAGGGAAACATTTCTATGGAGAAACTCCTCCGTGCGAGCAAATTAGAAGTGGAAAAATATCAAAGCTCCGGAGGGTTTTATGCAACAGTAGCCAAAACCTTGAAAGAAAACATTGTTAAAGGTTCGTATTTTCTCTTTTCTTTGGGGGGACTGTTTCTTCTGGAGTGGCCTACATTCTCAGGCCTGAATGCTCCCAAATTAATTGCTTTGCGTCCTCTTCCCTCCCCCCATCCCTTTCTTTCTCTCCCTTTAGCTTAGTCCCAAACCAGTGAAGTCTTGGCTGGGGCTTGTAATGAACTGGCAGAATGATAAAGAGATGCTGTGCTGGGGGGAGGTGGGGGACCCAAAGCCCACTAATAAGACCAGGATCCCCTCCTTACGCCGTGCCCCACTGCGGGGAAGCCATTAAAGACCCGCAGAATAGAAGAGAAAAGGAAGAAAGTTCTTAGAGGGAGCCCCCCTTCCCCGGCCCTCTCCAGTGCTCTTTCAGAACAGAGCTCTCGACATGGCTAATCCCTCCACCGCTTAATGAACTACAAGCTTCCCTTTCACTCAGACAAAAGTTTCTTTCCTTTCTCGGGCCTAATCGTGGACAAATGGTCCCCCCACCATGATGCCTGTTAAAAACCCATTCCCTTTTTTGAGGCTGCGAGGCAGGAGGAATGCCACTGGCAAGAATAGGTACCCTTGAAATGAGCTCCTTCTGCACTTCTGAGAGAGATAAGTGGGAGATGACATTGGAGCTATAATGGAAAAAATATTTTCACAAGGCAGCATCTGTTGTTTCAGTGGATGCAGCCCCATTTTTGTTCCAGAATGCTTCTGTGCATCTGTCTATATCTTTTCTGTCAGTGAAACAATTACTGCCCGCCCGCCCTCTCTCTACACACACATATATTGCTGGTAGGAATGTTGCATGGCTGCACAATAAAGTTGCCACAGCCTGTGCTGAGTTTCGTACAGACAACAACTTACTGCAGGGAAAAGTTACCGGTTTCCTTCCAAAATGAAATAGTAGGCGTGACCTGTACAATTTATTACTTCACAACACATGGGATGAGCTCAAATATTGCCAGTCCCACACAGAAACAGGAAGATATGCTGTCTAGCTGTGCATAAAATCCTTGAGCATCCAAATTTTATTTTGGGACATAAATAATTATACTTATTCCAGGATAATAAAGAAGTAAAGTGTTTGCACCTCTCACTTCTCCTAAGCAACAATGAAACCAGGCCATTTATTTTAGGGTTTGGCCTTCTAAATATAGTAGGAATATTTTGCCCTGGATGTGCTTTTAGATGACCATTCAAGGTTGTTTTCTTCAGGTTTGCACAACACATCAGTATTAGACCTGGGAATGCACCAGGTCTGCCAAGCCTCCCTCCAGAGCTATGTCTCACACTCCTGTGTGACAAGAAGATGTATAGCCTTTAAACAAGTAGGGACTGTTTGAACATCTAATCTGAACTCTCATCTAGTTAGTGCTGCTGTATTTGGCAAAAGCATTTTCCAGGAAAGCTTCCAGAAATAAGCTGAAGACATCAAAAGATGGAAAATCCATCCTTTCCCTCAGCAGTTTGTCCCAGAGGTTTTGCACCTCCATTGCTTGGCTAGATTCTACCTTGCTTTTGTCCAGACTCACCTTTTAGCTCTGCTATCAGCTGATGTCTTTCTTTTCCTAAATTAAAGAGCTGTTTAATATTCTGTATCTTCAACCCAGGAAATACTGGCACACTGCAATTAAGTCACCTCTCAGTCTTTCTATTGAAAGTCTTTAAATCTCTTTCTTCAAGGCCCCATCCTCATCCTATCAACATTTAGGTGACTTTTTGTATCAGCCCCATGATATGTCAAAATGCTGTCTAATGCACAGGCTCTTGGTTGAGTGCAACATCCCTCTGTCTCACCACTGCTGTTCACCTGGCAAAACAACCTCCCACTCCTAACAAATGAGACCACACTAGTCCTTTTGCAAAGGCATTACTCACATCAACATACAAGCACATTTAGCAAATAGAGAGAAGTATTGAGGATATAAAAATGCTTTTCTGGACTTTCTGTGGGAATGGGTACTACTTCTTCTCTGCACCTGGACTGAGGAAAAAGGCAGACTTCAATTTGTTTGCAAGACAATATGTAGTTACTGGACTTGAAGGAAAGGTAGAAGGAAAAACTCCCAAACCTATTCCGGCACAGAGCCTTTGGACACAGGCTTCTCTCCTGCTTCCATGACAAGGAAATGCTGGAGTTTCCAGCATTTCAGTAGATTTAATGTCCAGTTATTTTATATTTTAAAATGGGAAAATAAAACCATTGTGTGGATTAAATGAGCAGCTGTTGATCAATTAAGACCAAATGCTCACAACATATTAGTTTACATCAATAAGCAGGTCAAATAAGACCTGAAGCAGGTGTCTAGGGCATCACACATTCAGATACATTCAGTGTTTCTTTCCTATTACAAACCATCCCAGCAATAGTAACTGCAGTTTCCTAACAGGCCCCTTAGCAGATACCCAGAGCTTTGGATATGTCACCAGCAGCTCAGAGCCTGTCTGCAAGCCCAGACACATTTTTCCCTGCAGGACTCTCAGCAGCTCTTGCTCCTGCCCTGCTCTCATACAGCTATACTTCTGTCTGTGCTCTGCATAGATCCAAAAAAATGCAGAAGCAATTGAGGACAGTACAAGTAGGACCAGCAACACCTTCAAAGCTGTGCAAAGCAGTTTCACACCACCATGTACTCCAGAGGAGAGAGAAGCTGAAACCTGCTGGTGTGAACAGGAGCTCTGTGGCTTTGAGCCCACCTTGAACCACCACATTTATCTAAAACAAGGGTGATGACACACATTTGGACCAATGAGGCTTTAAACTGAACTAGTAACAGCTATGTAGAATAAGGGAAATGCACTTTTGACAGAAGAGGTCTCTTCTAAGGGTATTTCCCACTACGACAACATTGAATTATGGCTTGAATAAGTAGCACAGCTCTTATCATCACCAACTTGCAGCTGAATTCATACACAGTCCAAGCGAATCTTTGTCAATATCTGCAAAGCACCTAGGATGTGAGTAGTGACAAGCAGTAGTACTTTCAGCCATGCATTTCTGACTCTCTGGAGCAGGCTCGCTTTCAAAGGGCTGGATTTGGTTCTTATTTCTCTCAAGCTTGTCTGCCCATCAGTACTTGCAGGGTCAGGCATGGGAGGAGGGGACTTCTACTCAGAAAATCAAGCAGCTACGAAACAAAAGGAATCCCGTTCAATTATTCCCAGCAAGAGGATTAAGCAATGAAAGCGACATACGAGTCTTTTGTGTGGTATTTTTGCAATTATGTTCATTTTTCCTACATTACTAATATGCTACTAGAAACCAGACACCATGCCCAATAATGTGAAAACAGGACAAAAGAACAGAGTCAACAGGAAGAAACAGAGTGGAAAATGCAAACCAGTAAACTATTCCTCTCAGCATTTGTTAAGTATCAGCAAGGGCACATTATAGCTGGGTCCCCAGACTCACACAGCAGTGAACTAAGAGCACAGCAGCAGATGGTGATGCAGCAGATTAGAAATTGCTAACAACTGCCTGTCTGGAGAGCTCTGCTTGGGATTATGGACTTGAGGGTTGAGTAAAAACCTGTAGTGACAGTCATCAAAGTGTAGGTGTCCTTAAAATGGGAAGGGTCCAGGCTTTGTGGAGATTTAATCTGCCTGTATGTACTCTGCCTGCCAGTGTTGGAGAAAGCAGGAAGGTTTTGTGAATGTGTTACTAGAAAAAGTAACTAGATCATGTTACTGTTGTGAATCAGTGCAGCTGTGCTGGCACCAGTAGATCTGAGTCAAAATGTACTATCTGAGATTCCGGCTTCAAGGACCAGGCAAAACCTGAAGATAACTGTATTCTAATGGGTTTACAAAGGATTGGGAATGAAAAAAACAGGGTCTATGTATGTCCTAGAAGGAAAATCTAAAACCAGACTGGCTGCTTGTGTTGTTTTTTTTAAAGACCACTTGTATACTCTGGCCAGGTAGGACTGAAGCAGCTCTGACAGGTCTTGTAGAGTTTTTTGCCCTTTCAGAGAGCCTGGTGTGCAATGTGCTGAACTCTCCAGGTATCCCTCTGGTTTCTGACCACAGGGATTCAACATTCTTCTCCTAAAGTGTTGATAAAATGACAGACAACATTTGAGGGATGATCATCTGTACTGTTGACTGCTTGAAATAGTGACTGCAGCACAGCTAGGGAGAGCAGAGAGCACTGCAGCACTCTTTAGTGTGTGGTAAGCGTCTAACAAACTATTTAATTCAAAATTTCGTTCACAAGGTCACCCTCATGTTAAAAGGTTCTCAATTAAATTCCTGTAAACTACCAGCAGCTACTAGTTTATCAGTTTATCTTAACTACAAGGTGACAGACAACACAGCTAAGCATGAACTGAAGAGGGCAAAGCATCTGGCTTCCCACTTTACTGGATATAGCCTTTCCCTTGTGTGACCAGGGGTATTTTACAGAGCAGAAGTTTGATGGAAGCCTGGGAGGAGAGCTACTGTATCAGGATGGGCAAATGTGCATGTATACATATATTTATCACCCAGTCCTCCCAAGGACTCAGAGTGCCTTCTGCAGAGGGATACAGTTTCTTTACTGGGTGATGTCCAAGCATCAACTTCTGCACTGGTTTTAACTAATGAAACATTCTGATAATAAACTGCAGCAACCCACATGCCACATCCCTCCTGTTGAACCACCGTGTGTTTGCACACGCGTTTTTGAAAGCACATTTTCCTCAATGAGCCTGTAATTTGACTCAGTGGGTCAATGCAATGTGGACTAGATGGGATGGGAGAGTCCTTCAGGGTATCATTCACATGGCCAAAGATCTGAAGCAAATCTATTAAACACATTATGTTATTCCAGATATTTAGCTGTGGAAACAAGATCAGGACCTGGCTTATGATCACAAGAAAAATGTTCCTTATGACCTTTGTCTCTCAAGAGTGAAGGGGAAAATTTGTCACTTGAACATATATAAGGTTTACTGATATAGATTTCAACCTGGAGCAAAGAAAACCTAATGAGTGGGCCAAATATTAAATCAAAGTAAGTATTTTACAGTAGTTCAGATTGGGAGTTCCCGTTGTCAGTTCAACCACATGTTGACCTCTTTCTACTCCAGCATCTTCCAACCAAAGAAATACAGGATTTCCAATCTCTCTTGAAAATGCAAAGTTCCAAAAAGCCTTGGAGTTTTACTATACAGTACCTACATGTATATACTTTGGAATGGCACCTTTGTCTAAGTATAACCCCACTTAGTTTATGAGGAAGCTTCTCCATAAAATTATTTTTAAAAAAGTGTGATAAAGGGAATCTTCTCCCATAAGTATTGCCCCATGTCATGAAGGAAGCCCAGCTCCCATCAAGTAGCTGTTCCTGTTGCAGAGGGCAAATATAAGGAGGTGAAACAATAGGTCAGCACTATTTAATGCCATATATAACTATATATGTATATATAGGGCCAGGAGTTGGACTCGATGATCCTTGAGGGTCCCTTCCAACTCAGCATATTTTGTGATTCTGTGATACATATATATATGTAAAAAAAATGTGCATGCATATATATTGAATGTTTTCATTTGACACAAACAAAACCATTTCTCCTCAGTACAGGTGCTCCAAAAGCTGGTATTTTCACTTTGTGTCTCTCAGCCAAGTAAGACCTTGCTGGCAATTAACAAAGCACACAGGCTACCCCACACCAAGGCTTTTTCCAAGAGGATTGGTGACATGAGCAGCAAGACATGTCACCACTTGGGGGACGATTAGTGTCTCAGATCCTGCCAACAATGCCATGCAGTGTACCCCACCAGTGCACACTGGGAGCTGTGGGAAAGGAGTAGTCAGAGTTTATTTCCATTTCCATGAGGAATAAACCCTGACCAGACTGGCCAAGGTAAACACTGGCTTTCCCTCCCACCTGCCACAAAGGTCAGGGCTGGAGGGGCCCAGCCAAGCACTGGCCGTCATCTGCTGAACGTGTGCCATTCCCTGTGCAGACGAGGCTTTTCCAACACACAGCTACAGCCAGGCCTGGCAGATGCTCTTCGCTGGTGATGCCAGGACTTTTGCCTTGGCTTGGCTTCTCCCCTTTGGATGGGAGTCATCTGTAGCGGCAGACAGACGGACGCCTGATGAGGGTCTGCCCTGCACGCAGGATGCAACCCATTGGTGATGACCAAGGGCTGCCTTTCCTATGGACCCAGAGCCCACACCCCAACCCCAGAAGCAGAAAAGGGACAAGGCTGAGCTGCACAAGAGTGCTGGATCTACCTCTCGCCATTCAGCTGATGGAGGCATGAAATGTGGTCACTTCATCCACTACAGAGAGCGCAAGACTGTAAAACAGCAGAGCTGGCAAAGTTCCTTTTAGAGCCGGTGCTCTTTGCAAGGAAGGCAAAAGAAAACTGTGAAATGAAAACCCCAATCATGATGGTATTTTCACATCAAAAGAAAATGTAGCAACTTTGTTGCCTCCACAATAATAATAGAAAAATAATCGCTTCTCAGAAGACACAAATTAAATATTTGTCTTCTTTACTGATAGAAAGGGTGAGGTTGCTCTCATCTGCTGCACAAGTCATTTGTGTGTGCTTCCCTCGTGTAACACTATCCCTCTCCACCATCAAAGGAGTGTGAGTGGATTCTAATCACCGCCCCTACTTGCTCTGCTTACAAGCCTTGCCTTAGCAGACAGGTCTCCCTTTGGAGATGGATTTTACTGTCAAATCCCTCTTTTCAGTGCCACACCCACAGCACAAGATCACAAGAAAGGGGATTGTTTAAACACAAACCCATAACTGTTTGATCACAGGAGTGTTATCACTTATAAATACTGCAGAATCTTTCAAATCTCCAGGTATTTATGTAAGAAATTTCTGTTCTGTGTCCTAAAGATTTTATTCCTTCTTCACCAAGAGAGTTGACTGAAACCCAGAAAACAAGAATAGCCCTTATATACATAAGACATATAAATATATTATACTGGCCTTTCCATGCATTACAGATCTACGCAAATATTAGCCCAAGCTAAAAAAGTCAGGATCAAAACAAACTCAGGTTGTGAAAAAACATGGAACCAACAGGATCCAGTAACACATCAAGGGGATACACTGCAGCAGAGAAATTAGGGACTCCTTTCTCATCTGAACTAACCACGAATTCTAGCAGAGTCCTTCCTTCAGTCTCAATGGCTTTCTAGAATATCAGTATTTGTGTGTTATATTTGATGAGAGCACTACGCAAACCTTTAAGTTCATTCAACTAAACAAGGAAAATGGAAACATTTAGGGAAGAAATATACAAAATATCTTGAAATAAATAACTGCATGGCTATCACCCTAGTGACCTTACAAAGACGTAGGTTAAAAAGTAAGAAAAAGCAGATAACTTGGAGCTCTTGAGATGGCTTTGCGAACTGAACAAACTGAAGAGCACAGAAAAATGCAGCATTTCAACACTTCTTTTCTATCCTGCATCTAAAATGTTGACAACTTTTAACACCGGTCTAATGATTTCTCACTATGTTGACACTAGACACTTCTCCACACTGCCTTATGGGAGCTGAGGTTCCTGACCATACTTCATCTTCTAATAGGTCTGCAGATGACTGATTCTTACAATGGATCAAACAAGAGATACAGGTATTGTATTCCAAAAATAGTCCATGGGAAAGAGTGTAAGACTACAGTATAACTGGTAGAAGGTGCTTGCTGCATTAATGGAAACAACTTCATATCTTATTGAACTGACCCAAAACTAAGCAAGTTGAGTCAGATTCAGTAAAACAACATAATTTGAATCATGCAAACTCAAAAAAAACTTTGTTGGGATTTTCTGAATATTCTTAGCATAATCAGAGGTTTTCTGAATCAATGTGTTTATGATGTTATGGAAATTTCACTTTTCCATTAGAAAATGTTGCCAAATAGCTTTCATAAACTTTGTTGGTTGAGGGAGCAACCATCTTTTTGTTAATTGTACACCAGCTCCTAGTTTGCACTGGGGCTTACAGATGTTACCTTTTTGCCAATATAATTAAATACTTGAAAAAATACACTCCCAGTGCCTTGTTTTGTAACAGATTTTTAGGCTTATTGTGGCATATTTTTTTCTTCTCCAAGCCCTAAGTCAGTTTTACATTCATGAAGTTTCTTGCATTGCCAGATAAAGAACTTGTCCTTGGATCACAAAAAAGGCTGGCAAGGCTTACCACCCCTGGCAAAACTTTATGAAACATGGCTCAAATGCCAAATTCACTCTGAAAACACCCAGAAGAGAAGACTCACATTGATTTCCTGTATTTCACCGACACACCACCAAATAGGTCTTCTCCTGTGGCAAGCAATTCACAGACAGGCAAATAAGGGATATATTTTATGCTGGGCTTCATTCTCATGGCACAGACCTACTCCTCCAGGCAGGAGAAGTTATTTTCTGGGCCTGGGAGGAAAGTATGTGACAGTAACTGATCAGGACGAATGGCTGCTGTGTGCCTCTCCAAGCCAGTGAAACACGGTAACGCGCCATCCAGAACCCCTAATGCCGCAGCTTAAGACACATTAGGAAAATGGCCCGATCAATAAATCCTCAATGAATGCGCCAGCACATTGCTGCGTTATCACACGAGTGGAAACAACAAATGTGTGTCACTGCAGTGATTGTTTGATGTGAAATCATGTGGAACGCCTCATTTGGAGGGCAGCCCAGTCGGCCCCTGTGAAAGCGATCCCCCTCGCGCCATGTCAGCGAACGCCGGAGCGTGAAATTCAACCTCCCATCTGTGCTGCCCCAATCTCCTTCTGGGCCCGCTACGTGTCAGCGTCTGTTTTTATTTTCTGGCACCTTGAGCAAGTGTTGGCGACTCTAAATAATAAGTGACATACGGACACTTTGCTGGAAACAAGCACCTGGACCAGAGCACGGCATTCATTAAAGCCTGACACATTCACCCTCTGCACTCCTTTGAGTACCTTCCTTTCTTTCCTTTACCACACGATTACTCATGTGCCTGCTGGCAGTGTGAGAAATGGAAAATATAGCATGCCCCACTGGCCTAACAACTGGACCATGATTCCAGCAAAAAATCTCCTCTTCTATGGTCCCTTTCATCCTTTCTGCACAGCACATTGAATAAAACCACAGGCACACCTTGGTCAGCTTCCTCATTAGAGAAGATTAGGCACTTATGTTTTCTTCACTGCATCAAAACCAGGGATGCCATACACAGGTGCACTCAAGCTAAAAGGCTATGTGTGTTTTCCTTTAGATGAGAAAACAAATTTATGGGAAAGTGAACTCCATTTGCATGGCTTTGTAACATGGAAAGACCCTGAATTTTTGATGTATGTCTTCCATGAAGTGGAACTTGAGAGAAAATAAGAGCAGAGATTATGTTTTTGAGATTTGTTACTGCTCTCTTATCCCGTGCAACTGACTGCTCACTCACCACCACACCATGACTAGGGAAAGAGTGAAGGCATAATAGTCATTCACTTCACAAACTTAGGGAGGTGAATGAACATTGAAATCTGTATTCTTGTAGAAAACAAAACAGATGTGCCTTGCCAGCTTGACTGGTGTAGCCTATGGCATCCTAGTTTCCGGTAAAGAACAAACTAAAGGTCTCACACTTCATAAATGAAGAACCTAAAGTAGTTTTCACATTTAGCTTCAGATCCCAGTTTCATAGCTGATGAGGCAACAGGAACAGGAAGATGCAGTAAAAGATGTGTGTTGGATAGCTTGTGGGTGATCAGGAAGCTGTCAGCAGTCACACTCTAAACAGGATTTCCTGAATTAAACATCTACTGTCCTCCAAAGAGAAAGAAGTGCCTAGAAGACTGTAGGGATGGCAATGGCCATGCCATACTGCACTGGGGAACGCAGAACAAGCTAAACATTTTCAGACCATGTGAAGGAGGAAAAGAGGCTTAGAACCTTTACCTACAGCAAGCTCAGTCCAAGGAGCTAAGGATGGGACAACCCTGAGGATTTTTCACAGAGCATCTACTTTCACTGGCAGACTATCCACTGCCATTAGCAAAGACAATGCCTGCTCCTTAAACTTCTAGTCATAACATGTGTGTATTTAAGTTTTGAGGGGGTTTTGTTGGGTTTGGGTTTCTTTAAATATCTTTCCAGGGATTACTTGGAGTATTTACCTCGGCACCCCATGGTGCCTGACCTTCCTAGGAGCAAAAAACCTGTCTTGGCTGCAATGATGTGTGAAAACTAATACCAAAACATTAATATAAAGCATATATATACATACACTGATACACCTATATATATAGGTTCCCTGAAAAACAAGGAGAAGGGAAGATTGATGACAAAGAATGTCATTAGTCTTTAAAAAACAGCCTGCAAAAAAAGTTGAGTTAAAGGAGTGAAGCACAGAGACTCATCAAGCCAAAATCAATAAAACAGCAGTTAAAAATCCATTTCCAGTTCAGGATAAACCTGTTGCTGTGTGGGGAAGGAAAAACCATCAGTGGCAGCACAGAAAAGACAGAAGCAAAAACAAACCGTGGAGAGTGTATTACAGCCTGAGAAGAGAGATGACTGGGAGAGTATAAACTGCACCACTCCCTGAACAGGTAACCATTCAGCAGGGTGATGCAGGGAGCATATATGTGAGGTTGCAAGACTGCAAAGCTTCAGGCTGTGAGACTCAGACTTCAAAAACAGAGACTGCAGGACAACCAGCTCAACTTGAATTTTCAGGGAAAATCTGTGGCAAAATGAGCTAATGCATTATTTGGACACAAGAAGAATACACAGAAGTGGGTAGGTGATCTGGCTTAGAAACAATAGTATCTGAGACAGCATCTGGGTCCAGACTCCATGTCATGGCTCAAAAATTAAATGGGAAGAATGAATTAAAAAAAGAGGATAAAAGCGAGCCAAAAACAATTAAGAGAGCAGGAGAAAACACTTCTGAGTGTTAAATTACTCAACACATTCCAATCATCACAGAAAAGCTCAGAAATCAGTGAGTTAAGCCTCCTTAAAAGATAATACTAAATAAGCAACACATAAAATCAGTGTCTCTGCAGTCTTGGTGAACCAGTCAAAATATAAGGCAGTGACTGGTGGTCGAAGTCAGCAAACAGCAAAGGAGCATTTGCAACAGTGCAATTCTTTACATTTCATTCATGCCCTCAAGTAAAGAATTTTCCAACCTTTTCCTGGACACACACATAGATGAGGAGCTGTAATATGGGACCAGAGAAGTAAAATGCTTTTTACAGCAAATCTTTCATGGATTCCTAAGCTTGACAATTTTCATTAATGTTAATCTCAGCATGTAGTAATGTTTAACACTACCTTCTTAAAAAAAGGAAAAACAACAAAAAACACAGAGAGAAAAAAACAAATAACCGAACTCTAATACTTCACCATTTTTCAAACAAAAGGAACTAATGCAGCGTAGGTAGCAATTGTGATGACATTTGAGATTATCCTATAATCCAGTTTCAATCTTCTAGCTGGAGAGTGGAGATGGGTTGGTTTGAAAGCTGTGAAGCTATTTGATTTTAAAGGCTTAACAGGCAAATAAAAGGCAGTGTAGGCCAATGAAATCAGATTTGCTGTACAGTGTGTAGTACGCTTGATCCAGATTTTATACGTGTCCTCTTTGTGCTTACTCTGATATAAACAGTTACAGCAAACCAGAAATATGTGCTGTCTGTGCAAGACGGACTGGAATTCTGTCCTTACTCATGTCTGATCTGTTCACACGGAAGTCAGAAGGATCAGCCAAAGGAAGAGAAATTCTCAAGACAGAAGGTATTCAAAAACAACAACAAAAAACCCTAAAAAATTTGATCATGAAGGAAGAAAGGTCACGGAGAGCAGAGGACGCATCTTTATATTCTTTGTATCATAATGTAGTGTGTGACTAGCTCTTGTCCACTAACTTAATCAGGAAGACATATTTCAGACAGTGACAAACAGAAATGAATACAGTCAGTCTTGTTTTCACCACAGGACACAGAGATTGGCTTTGGATGGCTTTCTGAAACATTCATTTGCCAGGCAGAATTGGAGCCTGAGGGCAGAAGCCTTCAAAAAAGAAAAATATGTATATCCCAAAAGTCATGTAAAATACAGGGCTACATTGTCAGCTAGTGTAAATGAATGTAACTCCACTAATGAGAAGGAGCATCTACAGTATAAACCAGAGGAAGATCTGTCCATGACAAACTGAAATTGTGCCCTTGGTCACATCTGATCTATTCACAGAAATATGCATGCCTTATGGGGCAAATTTTACTATCTGTCAAGTTTGTTTGGGGAGTATGTGCAGCTATGTCTGCTGGGAGAACCAGGAGGGGCAGAGGGAGTGCTCTGGCATAAAAAACACTACATCATTAAATATCTCGAGAAGTAAATTCCCCCTCAGTTGCACAGAGGACAATTAACCCCTCTGGAGCTCTGCTCCAAATGATCATTCCAATGTCCAGTTCTCACCCTCTTGTAGCTAAACTCCCATTAGAACCATGCTCTTTGAACATTGTGGTGGCACAAAATAGGAGCAACTTTGCTGAAATAACCACCATATGCATTCTACCATAAAGCTGAGCAGCCTGCAAGGGGAATGCAATTAGAAAGAAGAGAAAATTTGTGTGTCATGAGTGGCAGCATGCTACAGTTCACAGCAAATTCCTTGTCATTTGTGCATGCAGCTCTGTGTGGTTTTAACCTTAGCACAGTCACTGGTAAGTCAATAGTAACAGAAGGGATGGGGGGAAGGATGATTTATTTTTCCTTCCTGCTGCTGCAGAGCAACTGCATATTTTCCTTGTCAACAGCTGTGGTTCATAGACACTACAGACATAGGCAGAAAGAAGGGGAAAACCCCACCCAACAAACAAAATGCAGGACGCCAAGGAATCATTGCTACGTGCTGAGCATGCCAATATAATGCTATTTGCAGTCTCCTCTCTAGGTCACTAGAGATTCCAGCATCCTTTGTCCAAAACAGTTGCTCTTCCCCAGGAGCACGTGCAAACCTCTTTCTTTCTGCCATACTGCCAAACCTGATGAAGGTTTTAACCAAAGAAGGGTGAACAAGTCTCACCTGTGCACCCAGCTGAAATGCCTCTGCTCTCCACACCACATCACAATGTGCCTGTCTACCGTCTCTCTTTGCATCCCTCTTCCAGGTTCAATGGGGCTTACAGCAACCTGGCCTAGTGGAAGGTGTCCCTGCTCGTGACAAGGGGTTGGAAAGAGATGGTCTTTAAGGTCCCTTCCAATGCAAACCGTTCCATGATTTCATGATTCTGTGAGAATGCCATTTCAGCTTCCACAGCTCATTAAATGGAAATCACACCTGCATTGTTCAACAAAAAGCCTAGGATTTTAGGTTGCTTGAATTTAGCTGTAGATTCACTGTCACCTTACTGATATGAAAAAACAAGTGTATTCAGACTCAGCTCTCTGCCTCAGCTTTCTCCTGGGTAGGACAGCAAATACCATCAGCTGTCTACAAACACAGAACAGAAGTGCTGACCTAAACCTTCACCCACCATTTGAGACAAACTAAAATCGTATTCAAAGAGGTATGAAGTCCTTGTTTTACTCTAAAAAATTGTCTTGGATTACTACAGCACTTTCCAAGAAAGCTGATACCACAGTTCCACGATAGAGGCTGTTCACTGAAATGTTGATTAACATTTATGTTGTGATAGTGCCTCAAAAAAACCTCTGTTAGGTTCCCACTGTCTGCATCCCTCTCTAAAATCATTCAACCTACTGAAACATTTTAACAGGCTGAAGAAAGGGAGGACAAGAAATTATTGTCAGTTATTTAGAGTTCCAGTGAAATACAAGCAAACCTATTTATACATGCAGGTTTTAGCTGATTTTTTTTTTGTGTGTGTGTGTGTAGAAGAGCCCAGCACAAGTTGAGGTCAGTAGAAACAACAAAATTCAATTTTCCACTGTCTTGCTTTCACCACAGAGAAGATTTCTTAGGGAAAAATAACACAGTATCTGAATGTCTCTCAACAACCATGTTATCCAAGTTTTTCAGTCTGAGATCTCATTTTGTGTTTGTAATACTGGCTCCATGAATGGCTCTTGGAGAAAATCATATTACAAATACAAACATATCAAGAACAGATGCTGCTCTGCAGGAAACTAGTTGTTCTCAGGTGGAAGAGTAAGCACCTAGAGCACCTAAAACAATTTTAATATTCATCTTCATAAATAAATAATATAAAATAGTTAGCGATAGTCACAGTGGTCCTGCAGCCAGGCTGAAAACTGATTTCAAACTAAACACTGTGGAAAAGTGAGCAGCAATGCTGGAATTTCCACAGTGCAGGTTGGAAGGAACGCCATAACCACTGATTGACACTTGACTGCTTCCCAATAGCCTTCATGAACTGCACAAAAACAACACCTCCCTGCACCCACTTGCCTCCCACTCCTGCTCCCCAGGGAAGGGCACTGCATGCTTCCAGATGGACTGAAGTTTGATACTGGCAGCTGCACCGATGAGAACAGCAAAACACAAAAAAATCCTGCTCTCCTGGGCTAGGCACTGAGCTGTGCCTACGTGTCTGGAGCCAGAGAGTTTCCTGCCTGGCTTTCACAATGCCAGCTTCTCTTTTGTTGTGCAGCATGTCTTACACAAGGAGCTGCATATCTGCTTTCACTCGCTAAGAAAGATCACCCACCGAGCGGGACCTCCGTGTGCCTGGGGGGGAATCTCTCCCTTTCACTCGGTGGGGTTTATTAGGGCTATCTTCCAGTTTGCACTGCAAACATATGTCCCGATCCAAAGATCATTCAAGTCAACAGAAAAGCTCCTCTTGATTTCTATGGGCTTTGGCTTTTGCTGTCCTGGAGAGCAAGGAAGTGTAGTCTTCATCCTGGGCCAAAAATAGGGTCGCACAGATGACACGACTCTCACCCCCAGCCCCATTCTCATCCCCCACCTGCTCCTCCAGGTCACAGCTTTGCAGCCACAGGAAGATGTTTACATCATGGCCCCAGTGACACAGGCCAGAGTTCAAGGAAGCTCAGTAAATCATGAGTCTAAATAGGGTAGGGCTGTAGCCAGGCGGAGGAGAGAGGGGAAGTAATGAGAGCAGAACCGTCTCTTTGAAGAGGAACAAATGTGAATGTTTACAGTCCCCCTGGTGCATTCTCCTTGTGCTGAAAACATGTTCAGACGCTGGTTGGTTAATCTGCCTTCTGAGAAGCTGTGCTGAATGGCAAGGAGCCCTATTCATGCCACCAACCAGATCTTTGCCTATGCTTCAGTTTATTCTGCAAAACTCCTAGTGGCATGGAAGGGAGCCAGTGCAATAGTCCTGTATTTTCATATGTGCTGTACCAGAGGCTGAACTATGCATTGTGTATTCCCAAAAGGCTGGTGAAATCAGGCTTAGTCCTGGCACACAGTGGGATTCCTCTCCAAAAGGAGAAAGGAAAAAAAAAAAAACACCACAAACCAACCAAAAACTCAGTTAGCAAACAAGACAGGGAATGTTTCTGCACTAAACCACAGTACATAGTTTAACAGTGTTTCAGAAATCTTCCTCATTTATCCTTAATCTGAAGGCATCTTTTTTCCCCAGCAGAGGATGGCACATCCAGCTCCACTTCTGCAGCTACAACATTTCTTGGTTTCCTATGTAGTTCAGAGTATCTCAGAGATATTCCCACTCTTTATAATTGCTGCACAGTGCATTAGCACTTCACTCTGTCACTCACTGATTTCCTGTGCCTCATTAAGACTTCAGGAGTGTCTGATGAGTGCTTTTAATCAAAGTGAGTGCAAACTGATAACAAGGCCTTGTGATTCTTTTGTCCATCTCTTTGCTGACCAGTAACTAGTAAACTCAAGGTACTGAAGGGGACAGTGCATGACAAAATGAGTGGAGGGAGAGTAAAAAAGGAGAGTCAAAATCCAGGTGTGGGACATTAACTCAGCAAAATCAAATTTCATGCTGAGACCCACATAGCAAGGGTGGACACAGTACTAGAAATGCTTGACCTTTCTTCCTTTAAAAACAGTCCATGTTTGAAAGACATCTGAAAAGCATTTGCAAGGCAGGACAGGGCTGTACACAGGGATAGGCTTCTAAAGGGAGGTGTGATCTCCCTGATGGGCTCCATCCACTTAGCAAACATAATCCTGCCTGTCTTCAGCAGAGCCTCTTTACTGATGGCTCATCTACGCTAGAAACATTATACTTGCATAGTTTTATTCCCAGATCCTTCCTTGCTCAAACAAGCACAGAAAATTATCATATGGACAAAATCTTGCTATTGCTAGTAAAATTGATTTATTCCAGCTGAGCAGCTGGTCTTAGGTTTCATTTTCTCTGCAAGAAAGTCCCACCAGAGATTCACACAAAGAAAAAGATGCCCAGGTAACGCATCACAAGAACACTCATTTGGCTCTCTGGCTGCAGCCTTGGCTGGTATCACTGTTATTAGAAGGCTGTTTTAGCAAAGAAACCATGTGGGCAGTCGGCCTCCCACTTCTGGAGCTTTCAGTGAAATCTCCAACTTGTCTTCAGCCCTTTTAAGACGCAAATACTGCTCCTGATCAAGTTTCTTTATAAATTGCAAAGGCAGCTACTGCATTTTGCAGTGGACAGGGGTGGCCTCACTTTGCTGCTCCACAGACAGACAAACCCTTGCCCACAGAAGCTGAAAGGCTCCTCTCTCAAGGCAACCACAGGGAAGTCTGTGGGATGAGACTGGTCTTTCCTACGTAACCTGTACACTTAGATGTTGTAGCAGAAGGTCAAAAGAGATCACAGACACATCTTTGCTGATGACCTACCTGCCACATGGCATGACACATTGTCCATATTCTTCACTGGAAATGAAAAAATCTGATAGTTAAGAGAGTTCCAGATTTTCAGACAAATACAGCCCTGAAATTAGCTCAGTTGGTTAGAGCACAGTGCTAATAATGCCAAGGTTGTGGGTTTGAGCCCCACATGGGCTTAAGAGTTGGAGTCAATCCTTGTGGCTCCCTTCCAACTCTGAATATTCTGAGAACTGGGAAGGCCCAACCACTGACTCCAGACCTTGATGAAGAAGAGTGTTAATTGCCTGAGGTAAGCACCAGTACTAGCAATATGCCTGACTGCAAACACAAACATGAAGTATATTGAGAGATCCTTGTGAAAAGCCCTAGAGAGAAAAATTGCTGGCTCCTCCCCTGGCAATGAAAAGTCCTTACAGGACATAGAAGACAGACATTAAACTTTTCTGATGTCTCAGAAATAGGAAAAAAGGCACCTATTTTGCTGGCAAGGTCTACTGCATTAGGCTAGAAAACAGAATATTATGAATTCCGGAGAAGCAACAATTTTCCTTACTCTTTCCTGAATTTCTTTTGTGTAAACTGTGAATTTTAACAACGTAGGATCACATCCATTGCAATGACTGCTGTTTTTGTGATTTATTATTTATTCTGTAGCTATTTCTCCGAGACCATTCAGGCCATGAGACAACAGACCAAGAGCACAAAGCACAAGGTGACATGGTTATGCAAACAAGTCTTATGTCTGGCTTTTGTGTTATTATTACTATTTTGTTGTTAGGTAACTAACCATAAGATGCAATGGTATCAGTCATCCTTCCTGGCACCTGCCTGGCCACATGAGTGATAAACACAGCCCACGGTTTCACTCTTAGTAGGGGACACGCACAGTTCTCTCCTCTGGCTACCTGGAGCAAAATACTTCAGTCCTATCTGCACAGGAGAAAAACCCTGTGTTAACAAACATAGTTGACAGCACAACATTCAACATAATTTGTCCTTCTCAACAACGACTATTGCTTTAAAAAACACATTAAGTGATCTCAGGTATTTCAGAGAAACCCAAGTAAGTGATTTGTTAATATGTTTAAGCGTGTCTTGGCTCAGACCCACTGGAAAGTCAAGGACAAGCTTATCTCTCTACCTGTAAATTACTTAACTACCTTTACTTTTTTTAAAAGAGTTGGTTGTAAAATTTGGTTGTTGAAATCCCTGCTGCTTTCCATTCCATGTATTCTGAGGCCCTGAGCTGCTGCAGGTATTTTTCAGGCAAAATGCCCTGTTCAGAGCCAATCCAACACAGGTCTGGGTGGGCATCCAGCATACGGTGCTGCCCACTCTGCTGAGAATGAAGTTCACCAGCTGCAGCTGTTCAGACAACTTTCCTAACACCATCCCATGATGCAACGTCTCCTGCTCAGAAATTACTCAGAAATCCCCACTTACAAAACAGGACACAGGAAGAGTGTTTTTAGGACACCCAGGACACCCTGGCACAACCACAGCTCTGTCAAAATATGGGTCCCTCTGTGGGCACATAGTAACGCTCCTGCATGGTTAAGTGAAACAACCTGACATGTTCCAAATAAGCACCAGCTGCAATTTTCTCCATATTTTTAAAATTACATGTGGCTCTCAAGAGCCGGGCAAATTGTCAACACAGCCCCTAGTCTGGTGCAATTTAAGTGTCCTTAGTCCAAATGGTATAAAAGGAAACAGTTACAGAAACTCTGAAAATAAAGGATGATGTTGGGTTGATGGCTTTCTAAATATTTCTTAAAATCCTGGGGGTGCTTTCTGTAGACATTTATTTTCAGGCAAAACTTTAAAAGCCTGAGCTGCCATCATTTCCAGAGGAGCTAGCTTAAAGGCTATATTTAGAAGATCTTGTCAAAAAAGTTTCCTTTAAATCAGGCTGCTTAGTCCTAACTAGAAAAGGATGTCATTTTTTACTCATTTGCTTAACTTTTAGCTATTTCCACACACACACATTTTTTAAAGGAGAGAGACGACCGAGATACCTCCTAAACTTAAATTAAACCATCATAAAAAGCCTGCAGAGAAAATGCCAGCTTTGTGACTAGTAAAAACCAACACAGTATTTTCCTGGCACTCTGCAAATGACTGATCCAGTGGTTGTTATCTTTGAAAAATGCTCAAACTCTGAAATTCTTTGTTGGTTGGCAGTTACCAAAAACTTGTGGGCAGAATCTGCCTTATGTGATTTGAGCACTGCTTAGCATCTGTCATGAGAAAGGCTTAGGCTGAGTTTTCCTCTTTTGCAGAAATGCCATGGAACTGAAGGAAAGCCTGAAAGCACAAGGAAAGAAGCACATGAACAGAACAGCTAAGATCCTATTATTGAAGTGTTCTTCAAGTGTCTTTAACCATCACAAATTAATATGATCCTGTCTTCTTGGGGATGATTAGATAACCTCTTTCTGTAAGTCTTTTTGAGCTCTTACATCGATGATTCATCCCTCTTGGGCAAAATACAAAACCAGTGTGCTGATCATCCATCATCGTTAAAAATCTCAGTGCAGTTTTCAGAAAAGCAAAGGAGTTTGTTCTAGCCAAAATTCCAATTTGTGTAATTACTGTACTCTGCCTACCTACAACACTCCCTTTGGTCTGAATCACAGAGGCATTACTGTAGAATATGTTCTAATCAGAAGAAACGACCTTCATTCTTCACTTTCTTGAAGACTGTGCAGTCATTTACCCAAAGTGGATAAAAAACCCTATTTACACACATCCTGTGTGAGTCCTACCAGGTCAATCACCACACTGTGCAGAAGAGAAATAAGCTCTGTATGTGGAGCAAGTCATGGGAGTGTAGGAACAAGGACAGAAGAACATTTTCCAAGCTTTCAGGATATGACTTCCTTCTTGCTGCAAAGCTAAAAGCCTCCATGGCGAGTATGGGGAACAGCCCTCCCAGGAGACATCACTCTATACTGGTCCCTCATGGATCTCAGCTTTTCAGCCCCTCCTTTGAGCTGGATTTGGTCAGAAAGACCTTGCAGACATTATACACTCTGTTCAATATGCCACTGTCTATGGAAGTATTTCCCTTGCCACTTTTCTTAGGGAAATTTGAATGAATTTTAGCACGAGAGCCATATTCTCATAGCAAATTCTGGTTTCACCAAACTGCAGAAAAATTTAAAAAAGAAAAATTGTGGCTTGCTCTCAGAACGACCAGTGCTCTAGGCACCATCACAATCTGCAGCAAATCTGAACAAATGACTGCATGTGACTATGACAGAAACAAAGGTGAAGGAAAGACTGTGGTACAGCATGGCCCCCATCATTCTGGGTGCCATTACCAGTGTTCCACACAGCACACCCCTCCCTACTGCAAGCCCATGGATTCCATGACCAAGGAACATCTGAAAGGATTTGTGGACGACTGTGAAGGAAAACCAAAAGATGAATTTGTGAATCTTTGAAGCAGTGGATTCCAACCTGTGGCTGATGTAGAGCCAAATAATCTCTTTTCAGCAATGCATTTAATTTGTCTGTTCCCAGTGGGAAGTATCAGGCCCAGGGAGCTCTTGTCACAGGAAAAGGATTGAGCTGAGATGAAGTCTTCAAGGGCTTGTTGTGGGAGGTGAAGGAGCAACTTTTGCTACGAGTCCACTGTGCTCTCACAGCCAGTGAACTCCACAGCACAAAACACAGCCACATCAGCACATGTTAGCACATATGCTAACAGGGACATTTACTCAGTCTTTAACTTGGACAACATTTCCTCTGTGGTGTTGATAATAAACCAGCACAGGCTGGGGTCCAGCGCTTTGCATGCTGTACAGAGACACCATTTCTGTTTCAGGGAAATCCCGTGGAGCAAACTACTGGAGTTTGGGCACTTTTGTCAGGGGAATACCATGACATGCTTCCCTGGGTGTCCACTACAGTGGGTGTTACAGATAGGAGACTGTGCTAGATGGGTCTGATCTGGGCATGGCCCTTTTCTGATAGCCAGTATATAAGACCCTATCCAGGGATATCAATGGAGTCATAGTAAGGTGACACTATGGTTGTCAGATAAAACAGATAACTTCGCAGCACAGTATCTAACCTCAAAGACTCTTTAAAAACCCCTGATCCATAGGAAACACAAATTATACTTCATTTATTGTAATAATGATATAAATGTTGCAAAATTCCAAGACCAAACTGCTACTGCAGAGGGTTGACAAGATTCATGGCATCTTCAGTGCACTGACACACTCTTAACAGATCCCTCTGGGTCCATAACTTAACAAAAATATGTAAAACCCCCAGCATGTTAAATAAATTTGAACCAAAAAAAAAAATCCCACAAAACCAAAATACAAAGTAAAGTGTGGAATATCTACCACAGTCAGGGTTTAGGTTAGACAGCAGAACCTTCTAAACTGTGAAAGGATGGCATCCTGCACATTTGGGCCAGGTGTGTCTGTGGAGGTACCCTCGTCCCATGTAGTCTCCTCTTCACACTGAGACATTATAGCTGGCTTTAATATACTTTATAAGCCTGCCTGATTCACCAATTTTAACACACAATACCTTCAGTATGTGCTAGAGAAGTTTCCTTATGCACCAGGAGATCTTATATCTGTGTGCAGGAGCAAAGCTGACAGTCACTGTTCTCTATGAGGTATGTGCACAGCAAATAGTACAAAGCCAGATCAAAAGGGGATATTGAATTTTTCAGAGTGTGTCTACCTCAAACCGGCAGAATGAAATTCAAATAGAAAATATTTAGGTTCTACGTCAGGAAATTAAAATAAATAAATAAATAAATAAAATAACCTCTCTGGAGAAAAATAATATCTCTTAGTAAGTTTTGAAAAAGAAGGACAGACTTCTGATTATGGCACCTGGACTTGTAACACAGATTCTAGTTCCTGTACAAACTTCCTTTGGGACTTCAGGCAAGTTCCACCACTCAGTAAAATGGGACAAGTCCTGTCACTCATCATTTGTCTGTGCATTTGACTTACCCTGCAAGATCATAGAGGAGAGGTCTATTTGTTATGGCATGTTAGAAAAAAGACCAGCACAACATGACTTTGCTTTCCATTTGCACCTCTGAGCACTCTTGTATAAATAAGGAATAACCTCAATGTATTTGAAGCTGCTTGGGACATAAAAAAAAATAGGCTCAGGGGGACAAAACAGCAATAATAAAAAGAGGAAAAGGCCAATTCTGGGATGGGACAGGCAGAATTCCCAGCTGGGAACAGGCAGTAGACTCCTGAGATCTGGCAGATGGATATTGCTGCCTTGATATCCAGAATAGCAGGATAGGAACTGACAGAAACTCTGGATTTCTGCTGGGCTGCTCCTATTCTAGTTTCTGTGTGAAATCACTCTGAGATGCTGCTGGAGGCTCTGTCTCCAGCTCCTGCCCTGCCCTCCAGGACATGCCACCTCAGGGACTGTGACACACCACCATATCCTCTACCCTGGCAGATACCCTTTCCTCAGCCCCTCACTGAGGGTCTGTCATATCACCTGCCCTTTCACCCCGTGGATGAAATTATCTGCTGGTGTTTCCTCTGCTGCTGGCCACCAGAAGAGAGGCAGGAGAGGACACAGAGAAGATATTTCCATAAGCCCTGTTCTCCCATGGTGTAAATCTTGAAAAACACATGCGAGGTTTTTCCCGCAGACAGAAAGCAGATTTCAAAACTGGAGAATCAAATCCAGCCTGGGCATATTCCCAAGCAAATGGACAACTCAGGCTAGACTGAAGCCCAAGGGACTGCACAAGGCAGCATCCTGCTTTTTATCAATGCACTTCTGGCCATCACACCACCACACTTCAAACTAAAGGTCTGCAAAAGTCTCCACTTCATAAACCTCTATCAGGTTCTCCCATGTCATTGCAAACTGTAAGTGACAGAGAGAGGTAAGTGGAGAGGGAGGGAGGAGAACTAATGCACTAAGGAAATCAAATGCTGTGCACAACTGACATAAGCACTAAATATTTACCTCCATTTAAAAACTTAAGGTATTTCCCTTTTCAGTCCTATCAAATCACCTTCCTAATCATACGCACTTGTTATTTTTCCCCAAGGACATGAACTCAGCTTGTAAAACATGTACTTGAGGAAAAGCAAAGTGTTGTTGGTGTGACATGAATTGCTGAGGAAATGCTGCTGAGGGTCTGACCCACAGGCAAGCTCGAGCCATGGGCTCCCAGCAGTACTGCAGACATGAGTCTGAAAATCACTCCTCTCTCCCTTTGCATCTTCTGATTCAGTCCCTACCTTTCAGATTATCAGAGCCCTCATTTCACTTAACTCCTCAGACAGAAGAATCCTAATGAAAACCTGATCTCAGCTGCTTTTGCCTGACTGAGATCTGCCGCTTGAAATAAAGGGACTACTTTTTCAATTTCTATTAAAATACTTTTTTGCTAGGAAATTGTTTTAGCAGAAGCTACGCAAATGCTGAACCTTTTTCAAGCTGTGAAGATTTGCAGGAACTGAAGAACTTTTCTCCCATGACTGTTGCATTGTTTTACACAAGGAAGGATGAACAGGAGGTCAAAAGCAATGCAGGAACAGGAGCCTTTGGCCAATTTTGTGTGCTGAGCATGAGGAAGTCCCAGTACAATTCACTCAGCAGTATACAAAGCAATATGATTTCTTTTCAGTGTCCAAAAATCCTGCTCCACCTCCTCAACAGTGGTACGTATACCCTAGAGCAAGCAAAAATTGCTTTAAAATATTTCATCCTGTGCTCTGGCTAAAGTGTTAAACCAGGCTTCCTTCCACCACTCAAAGCTCACTGAAAAAAAAGGCCCCAAGCTCTCTGCAAAGACAATATCCAGGGTTAGGTATTTGAATTTTCTAACATCCAGTGAAGAAAGAAGGTCTGTCTCAAGAATTAAAACACGGAAATTAGAAGAAAACTACTTTAAAATAGTCTGACGTAGTTTAAGTGTGACCCTGCACTAATGACGTTATTTGAAACCTCATTAAAGAACTGCAAGGTATTATTGTTGTAGCATTAATAGCTCCATTGTTGCAGCATAAATAACCACGTGAAATAATTCCAGATGTAATGAGGATGGAAAGGAACAGTGTGCCTCGCACTCCTTCTGTGTCTTCAGATGGCTCTTTCCAGCTGAAATTTCCCACTCTGTGTCCCAGCAGTGGAGGCTTGCAGTGCCTCACACACTGGAGTTGCTAAAATGAATAATAGCACTTCTGTTTCAAACATTCCCATGGTTTCTTTGGGGATCTCCCTCCCCCTTCACAGAGTCTATATTTTCCTGACTTTTCCTTATATTTAAGTGTCAGCCAGCAAGAAATTGGCAACAATTGTGGGACAATTGCTTCTCCTCATCTCCCTCTTGCAGAGGGAAAAAAAAAAAAAAGAGAAAAAGTGATTTAAAGAGAGAGCCTGTGTGAGGCGGTGAAGCTAAAACCATAAGCTGCACATTTTTGGAAAGCATGAATCACAGAATCATGGAATGGCTTGGATGGAAGGGATCTTAAAGATCAACTGCATCTATCCCTATTCGGCCCTCCCAGCATCTTCTGTGGGCACAGAAAAGTCAAGGCCAGACTAACATCACACTTGTGCTCTGGACAGAGGCCACCCTGGTGAGATGTCCCTCTTCCCTCTGCACATGGTCAGAGGTGATGTTTCATCTCCACGATGCAGAAGGGACTTGTACAGCACGAAAGAAGAAGACAGGATGAGGACAAATAGGCTCAAACCTGGAAGCCAGACTAGCAGGAGGCATTCAATGCCTAGGAGACTGGGGAAAAGCTGGTTTGGGGATCTCTACCACCTTGGATTCTATGGGCATGAACTTGGCCCCTTTCCAGTCTTTCACACAAGTCTCCCTGGGACAAACTGCCTGGCTTATTCACCTTCCTAATGTATTTCGTCCAACTTCCCTAATGCCAGTGAAAGCCCAGAGTCCCAAGAAAGAGCTTTGCCATTTCTCCAGCATGAATACGCTGCTTGCACACAGGAATGAGAATTTAGCCTGGAGACATAAACCCAAATATACAGCTGTGTATGGTATGCTGAAAACTAACCCAGCACAGAGAGCTGCTTTTATGGGCAGGATTTGTTTTTCCAAATGGGATTTATTTAAAAGAAAATTGAATGGTTATAAAGAGCTCACTCTAACAATAACACAGAAAATGAATCCAGTGTTCACTGCCGGCTTTGCCTCACAGTACAATCCAGACAGAGAAATCTTCTTTAGAGGGTCCTGGCAGCAAATGACCTGCCCTGCAGAGCACTCATGGGGAAACAGCTGGCTGAAAACTGGGACTCTGCTAATGACTGAAGCAAAGGCAGGAATTTCACTGGGGGAGGGTGTTGCAACGCCAGCGTGAGGAAGTGACTATGGGAACACCCTGTTTCAATAACCCTGTTTCATATCAATAGCATGGCAAGACTCTAGGAGACAAAGAGGACTTTTCCCTCCAGGAAATTGTCAGCAGTCCCCATTACCCATTTCTCCATCTTCATCAACACGGCCAGGACCCCTTAAGTCCAGAGGTCTCTTCACTTCCCTTGATGCTCCAGTCAGCTGTATAAAACTTCCTCTATACAACCTCGTTTCAATTTTCATGGTATTTAGGAATTATAGGCACCACAGAAGTATGTGTCAATAAACCCCTGGTGGGGTTTCAGCATAAGGTGTCCATAATCTACCCCACTGAGTTCCCTAAAACAAAGCACTTTTAACCATCACCCTCTTCAAACCCTCTTCTCTACCTGCTCTTCCCAGTGCAGTACAGTGTGCTGCTGTTGCCTTTGTCCTGTCTGTCTCCTTCAATCTGTGTCCCAACAGGCCAGGACACACAGTCACAGCAGTTTATCTGCTCATCTGAAGAACAGAAACAAAAATGGTTCAAAGCTGTGCCTGGGAAGGCTTAGATTGGATATCCAGGAGCATTTCTTTATTCAGAGGGTGGTCACAGACTTGATCAGGCTTTCCAGAGAGCTGGTTGATGCCCCAAGCCTACCAGTATTTTAAGAGGCATTTGGACAATGTTCCTAACATTTAACTTTTGGTCAGCCCTGAACTGATCAGGCACTTGGACTAGATGGTCACTGTAGGTCCCTTCCAACCAAAATAGTCTAGTCTACTCGAAAAATAATTAGCCATGACCATTAATGCTTCTGAAACCACTTGATTCAGAACTACAAACCTACTTCGGTGACTAATTAGAGACACTATCTGATCACTTTAATCTAGGGCACATCAAAGACCTTCCTTCTCCAATTAGGCACTGGGCTTCATTCAGTCCTGCCCAGGACAGTGAGCCGTGCACTGTTGCACAGATGTTTTTATGTCACAAAGCAGAGCGGGTGTGGGGACAATATTTACAGCTCTTACTGGAAACCTATTAAGGTCATGATATTGAGAAATAGCATAGTATGGCCTTCATATTTTAAGCTTTGGAAATATCAACCCCAGAGTTGAGAGATTATTTATACTGGAAGCTGGCTACTAGGCAGCTGCCAGAGCAGAGCTAATCAAGGGACTGACTGGTCTATTAACCCTGACATATTCCCCAGCCCGTAGTCTCCTCACAGCCTTCCATGGCTGCTTCACAGATAAACCAAGAAGTTCTGATGAAACCCCAAACACAACCAATTTTTTTAACCTGTCCCAACTAAATCCATGGAGGGAAGGCACAGCTGATTATTTAGCTGTTATGGAGGGATTTCAAGAAAGCTGGATTAGGCCTGGGAGAACCTTTCCAGACCCTGTCAGAGCATCACTGACTTTTCCTTTCTAAAGAGGCATCCCCTTTTCAGTCCTCCCCACAGATGCTCTAGTTTTAATCCAAATTAGCTCCCATCTCCTTGTCCCAGCACTCCATCACTGCTCCAGACCTCACTCACCAGCAGCCTGGGATAACACCTCCAAAGCACATTGAAGCATCCTTTCCCCCTTCTACACTCCAAGTTCAACACTGAGCAACCACCCTGCAGCTGAAGCAGCAGCCTCCATTGCCTCTATGTCCCATTAGCAAAGCTCCATCTATTCTTCAGCAAAGCTTGAGAAAGATGTCCTAATTAAAAGGTGAGCCTGATGCTCCATGGCAGCACAAAATCTACCAGACCCCACACTCCTTTACAATTATGCAGATTTCAACCATAATTCCAAAGGTGTCTGCCTTCCCTGAAGCAAAGTAGTTTTCTCCTGCATAAATTGACTATGCTGATATTCCAAGCTCCACCTTGCCATCAAAAATATGCTTACTTGATTCCCTCCTGGATTATTTGAGGATTAATTCACTCAAAATTGTGTAACACCTTGAAGAGATAAGACACCTGTGCAAGTCGTAAGTTGAAAGACACAGTATAACCAGCTGGTCAAAAGAGGTGATTATTGTGCTGTATTTAGTGTTGGTGTGCCCTCATCTTGGGTACTGTGTGCAGTTCTGGGCCCCACAATTTAATATATTGAGGTTCTTCAACAAATCCAGACAACAGATCTGGTGAAAGGGCTGGAAGAACATCCTGCAAGGAGGACTTTGGGGTTTTCTGCTTGGTCTAGTTTGTCTAGCTGGTGAAGGCTCTAGAGAACAAGGTCTATGAGGAACAGCTGAGGGAACTGGAGGGGTTCAGCCTGAAGAAAAGGAGGCTCAGGGAACATCTTATTACTCTCCACAACTAACTGAAAGGTGGTTGCAGTGAAGTGAGAGTTGGTCTTTCCTCCCAAGTAACAAGCAATAGGACAAGAGGAAAAGGCCCCAAGTTGACTTAGGGGAGGTTTAGATTGGATATTAGGAAAAGTGTTGTCAGCACAAGGGTCATCAAGCATTGGAACAGGCTGCCCAAGGAAGGGGTTGAGTCCCCATCCCTGGAGGTATTTAGAAGACGTGCAGATGTGACACTTGGGGACATGGTTTAGTGGTGGGCTTTGTAGTGACAGGTTAATGTTTGGATTCAGTGATCTTAGAGGTCTTTTTCAACCTAAACACTTCTGTGATTCCATGATTCCAGTCTGGAGAAAAGGAGTCTGGGGGGCGACTTGTCCCTCTCTCCAGCTTCCCGAAGAGGGGGAGTGAAGGGGAAAGTGGAGAGGGAACTGCTGATCTCTTCTCCCTGGTATCCACCACCTGTGGATCAAAGCAGCACCACGGGAGGTTTAGATTGGACATGAGGAAGCATTTCTCTACCCAAAGGGTGGTCAAACACTGGGACAGGCTTTCCAGACTGGAAATGTTGATGCCCCAGGCCTGTCAGTGTTTGAGACATTTGGACATGCTTTAACTTGGTCATCCCTGAATTCGTCAGGCCATTGGGCTAGATGATCACTGCAGGTCCCTTCCAACTGAAATAATCTATTCTATTCTATTCTATTCTATTCTATTCTATTCTATTCTATTCTATTCTATTCTATTCTATTCTATTCTATTCTGATGCATTATGTGACAGGGAAAATTAAATGGGGTACATTTATTATATGACACAAGCAGTTTTCTAAGACCTCTGTAGGCAACTTGCAAGTATTTCTTTTACCATTACGTTGGCTCATTTTCTGAGAAATCTGGTGTTACCCAGTGCTAAGGAAACCTTGTCAAACACCTACCAGTGTTAAAAAGAGGAATTTCCCATACTTAACCTTTTGAGGAACAAGAGGTTAAGAGAAAAAGGTAAATTGTAAATCTTTCCAATTTAGAAAGTGGGACCTTTTCAGCAGCATTTTCAAGGAAATCTACTGCCAGAGTGTTCCCAGAATTAAAATGGAAAACCTGACACCTTTAACCATTTCCTGCCACTGTATAACTGTCAGCATTGCATGGATTTTATCAACCTAAAAGTTAAGTTTCAAGGTTAGGAAACCTTTGCATTCATATGCTTTTGGGTTGTTTTTGTACAGTTTTCATTCCTTTTCAGCCTCAAGAAGCCTGGCTGAGGAAAGGCAGCACTGTGGGTTTTTAACAGATTCTTCCTCTCCCCATGAAACATCATGTAATCAAGATCTGAACAGGAGAACCTTGGCCCACTACCATAATCCAAAACAGCTCAAATTTGTTGCCCTTTGCGTGAAGTCACTAGATGCAACTTCCACAAGGGCTGGTGAAGAAGCAAACATCATCAGTGTGGCCACTGTTTGCCATGCATTTAAAGCCAGATGCTGTAACAATCAGAGCCCTTCAAGGATGAAGACTGCCCCTCTAGGAGTACACAAGTGCCATAAGACTCAGGTAAAAAGGAATAATCAGTGGCACCCAGTGGTTAAATGCCAGAACCAGGATTAAAATCACAGTTCCTTAACTCCTTGTCTCATGTCCAATATGCTGTGCCACCCCTGTCCCTGGGGAAAAGAGGAAATTTGTCTTAGCTACCTGTGCTGAATGTAATTCAGGTTAGGGAGGACTGAGGTGCAGTTACATCTTGCTGGGTTCATTCCATGCATGAATGCACACAACTTTTACCAGCTTATCAGCCTAGATAAACTTTTTCTTAAAATTGCAATTTCTCTATTTCCTGGCCTCTCTCTCACATGTCAAAGTCAAATTAGTATCACTGAGATCACAATGGACATTTAGAGTCACCTGTTTGGAAAAAGGTCCCAATATTTTACTTCTCCATCCTGTTTATTACAGCAAAAAAAGCTGGCTTTCTTCTCCAGAGGTGTTCTAGAGTATATTATCAGCTTACTTTAATCACTGTGAAGACATTCACATGTCTCTGTCTCAGCCAGAAATGCCCAGAACATTAAAACAGATTTGATCTGTTTTAATAAGAAAAGCAGTATAACATCATAAACACAACCCAAAAGCACCCCAAAGCACACATATCACTGAGAGTAGAAAATCAGATCTAAGGGAAAGGGAGCTCACATGGAAGGAGGAGACCACTACTACTGAAAATATTTCCATGGTGCTGTTAATTACTTTATCCTCACCATCCCCTACAATATGCTGCCTTTAAATCAATTTTTTTTTCCACAACAGAAAGAGCATTTGAGACAGGAGAAGGCATTTGGTTCAGCTGTCCTCTCCCAGCCCTGCAAAACCACAGGGCACCCTCTGTATTTCCACCTCCACCGTGCTGGGGAATGACATCACCTCTGCTCGAGGGGGCTGCCGGGCCAACAAAAATAACTCTTACTGACCAAGAGCGCTGTTGCAAGGAATATTTTTGGAACCGTTCTCCGCATTCCTCCGAGTCCCCTGCTTCCTAGTCCAAACATATCATGGCCTAAAAATTCCTCACATTTTCTATGCAGTATTTCCTTTGGGCTCGCACAATGGGGCAGTTCTTCTGCTCAGCAGCACCAGTGTTCTGGAAAGGGAAGGGGAAAAAAAAAAAAAAAAGAAAAAAAAGGCTGCAGCACTAAATAACCCTAATGGCAACCACAAGGGCCACAGTGTTATTTTTAGGTCAGAAAAATGGTGCAGAAGGCAACAGAGTCACCTCAGATTTACCTTCCTTCCCTCTACTGAACAAAAGGCCAAAGAATTCGGTTAGTTCTTCCATGTGGTGCTAAGGGGGACTCACCTAAGCTTGTGGTGAAGACCCAGCTATTCAGTGGGGTTTTGCATGGAAGGGGGAGGCCAGGAGGATGTGGCATCTCCCTCTGACACCACCTCTGGGACTGTGCAGAGGTAACACAGACCCAAAGCCTCCTCACCTTTATGCTCAGCTGCCCTTCACCATGAGAGGCACAAAACAGCAGAGGCAAGTTCTAGGTTATGTCCAGGCTGTGCAGCTGCCATGGTTTTCCCAGAAGAAAGAGCAGGAGGCCCCCCAACATCCCACCCAAGTGACACTGTGCCAATCCCTTCCACTCCCATGTCTGTCAGTGTATTGACATAAGGTCATTTGGGAGGCTTTCTAACAGCAAACAAAGGACTTGGACAAAATGTGTATAACTAAAGATATTCCAGCTTAGGCCAGGCAATGGAAAAGCTCTTATTCCTTCTTCATATGCATTTCTACCTTTTTTTTTTTTTCCCCTTTCTTTCATTGGAAGAAAGCCATTTTCCTTATTATCAAGGTAAAAGTCATGGCTGATCTTGCAGGAAGAAGTTACATGTGCCTTCTAGTCTGTGTTCCACTCCAGCCCTGCTCTCTCCCAAGCAGCACTTGTACCCAGTTCTTCAGACAAATTTCTACGTGTTTAGAAAGAGAGGCTTTCAAACAATGTGTTTCACTGCCCAATGCTTTGTTTCCTTTTTCAGCTGCCCAGATAAGAAAAACAATGCAGAGAAAAAACTAATAGGGAGCATAAAGAAGCCACTTCTTCTACCAATGTTCTGCACAAGGTTTAGAAACTCCCTTTACATTTTTGTATCTCTGCTAATACACCAGTCCTTGATCAACTTCATCAGCACAGTCTGGGACTTGCTTTCTGCTGTGCCCTACTCTCCCCACTCACAGCTGGGCCTGGAAGCACGTGTTTTTAAAAATCCTTATATTTGTGAAGGTATTTAGAGTCAGTGCAATCCACAAACAGAACAGTTGCCATAAAACTGTTTTCAAACACAGAATGAGCAAAGAAAATTGACTCTTTCGGGTGTTATAATTGAGAGATGAGGAATGGGCTGGGGAAATCAGTATTTAGGTGGAACTAATTAGCAACGACTAAAAGCTAAATGACAATGTAACCCACAGCCCCCTTGTGGGACATTCTAAAATGGCTGTGCATGTCTGAAGCTTTTCAAGGACTTTCATTATCTGCTTGGTCTACCACTTTCACAGCTCAGATAAATCAGTATTTTCCACTACAGCATTCAGCTTTGTTGCCCTGCAGAACAATTCCCCAGCCATACGTTTCAGAGATACAGAAGCACACAAAATATGATCTCTTTTACTAGGCTAATAAAAATCAGAAAGTGTACTGTATAAATTTTATAGACCTCAAAGGTCTATCTTCTGTAGGAAGAAACTGGGACTCCAGGCTACTGTCGGCACCATAACAGAGAGAAAAATATTTATCAGCTGCTTTGGAAAACCCACCAGACAGAAGTCACCAGCAAAGCAAAATAGCACAACTGTAAACTTACCTGAATCTTTCCTCTCCGAGGAGCTCTTCCACGTTACGGTTTCAACTTCCAGATTAACACTTGTAGAGCCACAAGGGGAAAAAGGGCCAACCAGTAAGGAAAATACTTCTGCCTCTTCGAGCCTACCCTGAGCAGGCAACGCTGTACGATGAGAATGCAAAGAGCAGGGGGTCCCCGTGGCTGTGCTGAGCCTGCTCTGTGCTGTGTGGGGTCACCAGCCCCCTCCAGCTAAGCTGGGCTGGGGGCACTCGGGGGACAGAAGGCGCCTGCTCTGTGCAGAAGGTCCTGCTGATTCAGTGGGATGATCCAGGGAACCTATCCGTGATCTGCTGCTGAAATGCACTGGCCCTTGAGGTATTACTGTGACACTGAGCGCTCTGAGGTATGTCAAGCACAGCCCTTCATGGCTGTGTTGCTCCTTGCTGAGCTGGAGGTGAGAGATTGGAAACCCAAATGCCTTCTGAAAACTCACAGGAGCTACGTCCCAGGCCAAGGAGATCTCCACAGGTATCCAGCTTCTCCACAAAGTGAGGGGAAGGACAGTGTGAAAACATGAGAGAGAAGGAAATCAGAAGATTCATGCAATTTACCCCAAGGAAACTAATGTGCTGAGCTGATGCTTTTATAAAGGTGAATGACTAGGCAAGAGGTGGGAAGGAGGACCCACTGACTGTCAGATGGGTGAAAGTGGGAAGAAGCTGAATAGTGGGGTCCCAAGGGAGAGGCAGATCATGCTTCAAGCAGAAGCTGGCAGCTGCAGAAGGGGAACCCAGCAGAGGCAACCCAGAGGTTCAGATAGGCACTAACAGATTCTGGAGATCACCTCAAGGTTGGTAGGAGGATTCCTGCATCAACAAAGTGTTTGCTTCGTTCAACACAGCTCCTGCATGGTACAGAGCAGAAGGTGATTGCTTCAAAGAGCTTTCTGCAAAATCCAAGTCTGTTTGCTTGTGGGCAAAACCTCATGCCTCACATGGGTGAAATCAGGCACTTCAGTAAATGCCCCAGGTTCTCACAGTTTCTAAAGATACCTGATCCAGTTTGAGATCAGAGGCAAGAACAATGTCCTGAGTGCAGAACTGAGCAAATGTGTTTTCATGTGCCTTAGCTGAAGGCACTGAAGGCCTCCTCAGGTTGTTTGGCTCAAGTGTTTGGCCACATGGAAACACCTCTCCCCTGCTTCATTTCAGTGATTCAGGACTGAGCAGCTTCAGAGGGGGGTCACAATCATTATGCAAATAATTCTCTAATGACCAAAGAGATCAGAAACTATGGGGTAAAATGACAAGTTTTATGCCAAAAGGTGATTTTTAATTCCCCCATGAGGACAGTTAGTTTAGATTGCACAAAGAAACATGATTCTTGCCAAGATAAGAAAGCTCTTCTTGGCTTGAGATAAAGCCTCAGGAATTTCAGTCTCACCCACCATGGATGTGGACAGCACTGACCACTCTCCACTTCAGCCAAGCCTCAGGGAAGAGATCTGTTGCAAAGCAAGACATATGGGTATTTGTTGTGAATGGCTTCCACTTACATAACTTGCAACTAATTCGGGAGTTAGTCCCAAATTCATTAGCTGATTTTCTTTGTTTTTAACAAACCAACAGGCAAAATCCCCCCCTGGATTTGCAGAATGGAAGGAGACTTCAGTAACCTTGACAGGGTTAGGGGAAACAGAGAGAAGAGAAAGTATTGTGACAAAGTCCCCCAAGTGAGATTAACCTAACTAATCTGAAGTATTCTGTCTTCACAGGAGAGAAAGGGAGTCACAAAACCAGCTTAACTCAGGTTAATGAGATGAGGAACCCATTCCCACAGTCCAGTGGAAAAAAAACAGTGGGTGCCTTCAGCCCAGCTTTAGTCCTAGTTTCAGTGCTAAAAGATGGAACAAATTGATCTGGCTCATGACTTTGACATTTGCTCTGCTATCATCATCAGCTCTATCTGATAGGATGACACTGCTTAAGCTGTGGTAGCCAGAGGAAATCCAATGCTAAGGAAATGGACATTCATTTAATGTTTATCTAGGATCAGCTCCACCAATGAATTCCAGATGTTGGCTTTAATTGTCGCATTCTGGTATGTTTAAGCAGCAGGAGTTCGTAAGGCCGATTTGTAAATCAATCTGGCAGACTCATACTGAATCCCATCTCTGCCAGCTTTTCTAAGTCAGAAGATGCTCTTAAAATGTTAAGTACTTAATGTGTCTGCAATGCAAAAGGAAGGAAAGATTTTTTTTAAATATCTCCCCTAAAGTTTTTCTCCTTTTGCTCCTTCTGTGCTTCATTTCCTCCCTGTAGAACTGCAAGAAAAACCATTCTCTTCAGATGAGTCCAATGAATTTTAGCACTCCTAAAGCTAAGGCAGGCAGGTACCAGGATGCAGCCCTGCAACATGGGTGGGGTGCCCTGCCCATCATTCACATACATTCCTTCTGAGTAACTCCATTGATTTCCCAGCACAGCCAATGGCAATGAGATGAATGGATTACATCCAGCAACAGTGTTTCTGATATTTGAGACTCTAGTTTTTGTAAAGTGGGGAAAAAAAATATAAAAATTGATTACTGCAACCTTGGGACTATCTCGGTCCTCAGCTTCCATGTTCTTATTAGTTTGTATTTAACTGTTACTGCTCAGATCCAGAGGTGGTACAGAAATGGCTTTCTTATTCTGCATCCCAAAGCATCACACAAGCTCTGAGTCAGACAGCAGCAAACCTTGCAATGTTTTTGTGCTCAGCATGACTTCACACATCAGCTGAATATGTTGGACTGGTGTCAGGGGGTTGCTTATTGCCACAGCCAATTTATCAGTCAGGCCTTGGTTATAGGAGAGAAAATTATGGTAAAACTATAGCATTAGCTTAAGCATTGTGGACCTACTGACCAGGGCAGACACTATAGCTCATTAAAATTGCTTTAGAAACCTGTTTTCTCAATTTCCTTTCAAAGCACCTGCTTCTTAGAAAGCACCTCAGTATTCAACACATGTGAACCCTACTTACATTTTCCCAGGAATGTGTGCTTAGTACACACATTTTTCAAGAAGTGTCACTGGATGGTTAGGTAAGGTTTCAAAAGCTTTCAGCACTGGCAACACTCATCCCATGGAAGTTCATGGGAATTCTTCAAAAGGGATTGACTCAGCCTCGGCTGACTGCTTTTGAAAAACTCCCCTTTATCTTCCATCTTTAATGGTCCCAGAGATAAAGCGCTGTAAGTTCAGTTTACCATCCTCTTTTAACACTACAGGCCTCTAAGTGGGGTCCACTTCTTCCCTCACCAAGAACATGAAAAGCATTTCACTCATGGCCTGAGTCATGCTATATTTGAAGAGAGGCTTGAGAAAAGCAGTGGCTAAAAAATCCACCCATTACTTTACATTCTGAGCAGGGACCAAGGTAGCAACAAAGAACTGGCTGTATCTCACCTTAGCAGTGGTTTAGCATTTGAGGCTGGAGAAAAAAATCCCACTGCATTACAGCAGCAAATCCCCCAAACCAGGAAGGATGAAGAAAGCAGTCTTGAAAACACCTTTGAAGTCACTGGACCATAACTAAGCAAGGCCCAAAAGCAATGCCTTCCCCAAAATTTAAATAATTTTCAATGCACATCCTGCAGAGTTCTGGGGTGGCACCAGGTGTCATGTCACACCTGAAATACAAAAGGGCAAGTCAGAAGTCCATAAGGAAATAAATAAGCTGGTTATTTCCTCACAGCAAACTGGCTCCCTGTGCTAAGGGTCAAAAGCTGGTACAATCCTCTAGGGAGGTAGCTGTCAATAAGTAAAGCAATAAAATACTCTAAAAAAAAAAAGTTGCAGCAGAAATGACAGGAACAACGTGCAGGCAACTTGTTGATTTTTATTCTTCACACCTGAAACTATTTCTGTGGTCCACAGCATATGAGTGAAGACGAATAGATTTGGCACAAAACACAGAAGAGTGCTTTCACCAAGTACCAGGTGGGAGGGATATAGTGAAACTTTTAAAGTTTCCCCCTCAGGATATGCCAACACTACCTTGGAGGAACAGAGATGCTATCACAGAATCTGGAGCATTCCCTGCCTTGCTGCAGATGCTGAGGGGTGGCAAAAGCCACTTGTGAGCAGTCCAGTGTGCAGCCTGCCCTCCTGTTAAGTGTGGAGATTTGAACACAACCAGGGCCAAAAATTCCTAAGAAAAGCTAACAAAGGTCAAACAAACGAATAGCAAAAACCACATATAAGGCATAACTTCTGCATTTAAGGTTTAAGAGTTTAATTTATAGTTGAGCATGTCCATGACCCAGCTTTTGCCTAGAACAAGGGTAAAACGTATCCAAATGATTCCTGGCAAAGGGATCTGAGATACAGACAAGTGCTGACAGTACTGAGGATGTTGAGTGGCCAAATTCCTTTCTGATGCAATTCCACTGATCTGCCCCTGAAAGCTATTGCCCTTTTGTCTGTTTATCATGGCAAGGTCTCAAGAGGCCACAACAAAATTATCCAAATTATCCAAGGACAGAGCACCCAGAGAGCCACTTCATTTTTTTGAAGGTCACATAGACATGCTTTTTCAATGGTCATGATTAGAGTTTCTCAGACACCTCCCTAGAGCCTCTGAAAACCATCCCAGAGGAAAGAGGGTGATGGACTTCCTACAGACAAAGCCAGTCGGTCCACTATTGCGAGCAGGACATGGCTTGCATGCCCGGGGCAAGTCTGTCAGGGTGGGAGGAGCACACCCAGCACCTTGCTGGCATTTCAAGCCAAAGACACAGACCAGCTTCACAAAATTCAGTACCATTCACTTCCCAGAAGTAAAGGCTGCTGCATCTTCCAAACCTCCTTGAAGGAAAGGGATTAGCAAAACCACACTCAAAACAAAGCAGCTCACAAGAGACCTTGGCTGACACAACCCTCTTGATGTCCAGTTCCCACAACTTTCTCCTGGGTTGGAGTTTCTCCTGCCAAAGTACACGCCAGGGCTACCAGGAGAAGCTGCCGTGGGCTTGCAGTTGTCAGGAGACACTGCAAACAGAGCACAAACACTGGGCTGGGCTGTGGATTGGGGAGGCGCCATCCTTCTCCTCCACGAGATTCCTGGGATTGTTAGCAGGGAATCCCAGCCCGCATGTGAAGTGGATCCAACTCCCCCCATTCCCTGTCGGTGAGCAAGGAGCACTGTCACCAGTTCTTCCCTCTCCTGCCAGCTGCACATTCAACAGGTGAGATGAAGATCTTTGTCTACTTCAGTGGAAAGGTCACCATAAGTTACTACAGTTTGAAAAAACCCCACCACAAAACCAACATGCCAACTCGCATGGCTTCTCTTTAAGAAGAGAAACATCTAATACTGGATTAAAGAAAACTCAACAAATAATTTGGTGGTGATGCTTTTTCCAAATCAAAATAGTTTCGCAATCCCAAATATTTCAAAGCCCTTGGTTGACAACCAAGCAGAAAACTTACTCAACTCAATAGTTCAACCGACTTGACAACATTTTTCAGGGAAACAATGAATTGGAAGTAAAAAAAGAAAAAGGCAATAAAAGTCCTATATATAATTTCAATTGTGAGATAAACTCAGATTTAGTGGCTTGGTTGGCATGAAGAGAACAGAAAAACACCCATATTTTGCATTTTTTGTCCTATAACATTTGTAATGTGTCTGTAAGAAATCTATAAACACAGAAAGGAACAAACATATCTGTAGCAGGATCAAAGAAAAGAAGAAAAGAAGAAAGACATCAACTGCCTTTGTTGCACTGGATCATTGCAATGGAAAATAAAATAATTTGTTTCCCTTTAATTTACATGACATCTTTTCTGTGCAGGCCTGTTAATAATTTAGCTTATTATTAAACAACAGCATTGTTCTTACTGTTTGTCTCCCTATTGTTCTGCCACTTGCAGTAATTTAAAACAACCCAGAAAAAATCACAGACAGATGCATTGTGCAGAGGACAGATGTGCTGACCCATTACACCACTTTAACAGCTCCACTTGCAAGGTATGTTTACGTTCTTTGCTTTTCCTGCACATTAAAAGAAGGTTCTCTTTAAAACATTAACTTGAGAGCTGCAAAATACATCATGGGAGTAGAAAGTGAAGGGATAAATTCTGTGTTATCTGATTCCTTTTACTGCTTATTTCTCCCCTCTTTTCCTTGGCTTCGGTGCAAGGAGCAGGTTCCACCCCGCCAGTGCGACCAGAGTAGAACTGACATTTTATGGGTGGAAACAGTCCAAGGATGGTGGCTTATGCTCTTAACATGCTGACATCTCAACCTCTGAGAGCAGCAGCGGCGCTGCTTCCAGTGGCTGCAGAACACCTTAAAAAGCAGCACAAACTGACAATGAAAATAAACTACAGTTGCAGCACCGCTGGAGTCTGGCAGCCCTTAACAAATACAGCAGCGTCTGGGTGTTAAAATACATAAATCTGTCATCATTACCAGGCTAAGGGGTCGTCATCCTATTCACAAAATAAAAGAACTGTGCATAATCAGTAGGGCAGGGAGTTCAGAACAAAGTACGCCTTTTACAAACTCTCAACTGCTGATAGATGGATGTTTGCAAGGGACTTAATGTCTTTAACAGGGTACGTCTAAGAAGGAGTGTAGGTTTCAGAACTCCTGGGATTAGTACTTTTTTTTTCTCTCCTTTTCCAATTTTGTTGCCAAAAAGTGTATAATGTAAACACTGAGGCCTTCTGACTGTGAAACCCACATTATTATAAAGAAAGAAGAATCAAAGCATTCTAGCACAATGATATTATTCATCAAGCACAACATAGAATATGTTCTTCCCCTCATCACACAAAAATAAATTGGATTTAAAAATAGGTTTATACAGCAATTTTCAGCAGTTTTGTTGGGTTTTATTTTCCTTTTTTTCATCTTTTTCTTAATGTGGATGCCAAAGACAGCACAGGAAAGGTAGAGCACCAGACCCTACAGGAATGTAAAAATATACCTCCTCAACAACCATACACTTTAACAGGCAACATACCTACATGTATGGATCAAGAAGCAGCATGTGAGCAACTCGTGCTGTGTACATGCACTTAAACACAGAGTCTCCAAAATCAACATTCAAGCTACACCTTATAAACTAGTCCAACCTGGCGCTGCTCTCTCTACAATAAATATTCTTCACTGTGCCTTAATTTACAAGTGTGCCTTTTGTGTATTTCTGAGTTAACTGATAGCAAAAGGACTAAAATTTGGCTAAAACCCCACCACCTGTGGTGTTTACTGGGCAACTGAGGACAGCAGAGCTGTGTGATGGCACTAGGGAGTGGAGCACAGTGCTTTGGCACAGACCTCCTGGAGACCCTGTGCCCATGGATCTCAACCCAGTGGTCCTCTGAGTCCAGTGAGGCCATCCTGAATCCGTCATTCCCAGCCTATAGCAAGAAGCAGAGGGATGGAGCACAGCTTCCAAGGGAAAACTGTCAGGAATAGGGGAGGACAGTAGTAGCTGTAGGAAAGTTAACAGAAAGATCCTGCTACTTGGGGAAGATAGTAATCCTGGATGGTTGGCAAGATGGTAGAGATCTCAAAACTGCTGATGTCCAGGTCTGCAACTAGCTTGATGGCTTCTCATTAATTGGGTTGCTAGTAATTAAAAGACTCTTCACTACTGTTCTGCAGTCACAGCAGACCTTGACTAGGAATCTAGACTGGGAATCTAGGCTTTTGCAAGCCTGCCTTCCACACACGTATGTATCACCTGCTTGGCCCAGGGACTGCCTTGGCTTCACTCACAAATGCAGCCATTTCTAAGCAGTATAGACAAATTGTTGGCTGTGCACATCAGCACTGCACTGTCAACAATGAAATTCTGGCCACTGGGTGTAACACAAAGACAGCTCTGATTAATAAAGTCAGAGGCAAAAGACGCTTTTAGCCTCAGACAAACTGACGAGAAAAACACGGCGTGTACACCACAAACTCGCTGGGATCAGAGGCTAATTCTATTAATATCATTTAACAGAAGGAAGCCATAAATTGCTCAGATCAAACAGAGTTTTAATGTCAGCCTGCCTGGTATTGTGTATTGCTTTCATTCCCAAACAATACTCGTGCAGCAGAGCTGCAGTTTGCTATGTGCATGGGTGTAGCAGCCACTACACACTCCAAAGCATCTGCAAAGGATTGTGGGCTAAATGCATCCATATGCGCTGCATGCCTCGAATTTACACTGCCTGCAGCTCTGGTTTGCCACAGTCTGCCACAGGATGGAGTATGGGGGGAAATTATATATCCGTACATATATGTATGAATTTCATGCTTACATCCATGGAAAAAAATCTTTTCATTTCCTTTAAATTGTGAACAGGTGTTGTCACCTTCCTAACTTGGCTTCTATGTTACAGCTTCACGAAGGGAAAAAAGAGATCTACCCAAAACAGTGAGGCTTTTGTTAGCCAGAACATGATGTATTGATAAGCATACTGTAAAGTTTGTTATAAAATCAAATGAAACTAATAAAACCGAACAAAGATCTTGTAAAAACTGTGGACATTATACAGCATTAGCACTGAGTTACATTATAGATCTGGACCTGGAAGAAACAAGACTGCTGCCCTGTTGTGATGTCTTCCAGCTTTTTACACCCATTCACCAAGACCATCAGTAAAACCACTCGGTGTTACCTTTTTGATCAGTCATTTTTAGGACAGTTACAGCTAATACTGGCACTCACATCATCACCTCTTTATGGAGAAAGCTTTTCAAGAACAGATTGTTATGGACTCCTGTGACATCAGTCTAGCATAGCACTCATCACAATGATGAAAGCCAGTGAAATTGTTCTTTGCAGCAATCCAGCAATAGCCACCTTTTCATTTTGGCCTATTTCTTTCTCCTCCTTTCCTCTCCAAGGACAGTGGACATTTTAGAGGACTCAGCATGCTGTATAATGTGGGCACAAGGAGTTTGTTGGACTTTGAGCAGGATGCCCCAAATGAGGGGGAAATTAAGCATCCCTGAAAGGGGATAGGAATGCCTGATTGCTTTTAGATTTCTTTTAACATGTTTGTGCTGTCCCTGAGCAACACCAAGCATGGTCAGGGTGTGTGTCCATATGCCTACGCTAATAAACACTCAGAAGGAAGAGCCCTTGCTTGGGTGAGGGCATCATTAGTCAACCATGAGTCACTTCCAGTGGAAAAGGAGATTGATTTCCAAGTGAAGAGGTTTTAGCTATGAGTTTGCACCAAGATATGAAAATACATTTAATGTACCAAGCATTTCTCTGACTCCTCTATTCAGTGGGATCAGTTAATGCCCATTGCCAGCCTCTTCCCACTGGCTGACAAAGAGGACCCCCTCACTTGGCAGCACCACTAAGACCACACCTGCCCCTCCACAGAGGGTGACCTGGTAGCACCACACCACAAGCTGAGAAGGAGTCCTTGTGCAATGATTGCCAAGGGTAGGCTTTGGGTAAGTTCCCCTTTTCTGCTCAGCTCCCAAAGGCCCAAACCAATCTGAGCTTTAATTAGCAACATAACCATTACTAAGCACCAGTGACTATGGCCAGATCCTCATCTGGTGTTAATCACACTGCGTGTGCACAGGAGGCCACCAACATAGATCCAGCTGCCAGATTGGGACTTTAACAAATTAAACATGAGAACTTTTGCACTGTTTATTGTCACAAGGAACTCTTCATTTCCATATAACAACTGACTAATCATCATTAGTCATGATTATGTGTCCTGTGATTGTGTTAATGGTCCCGCGCTGGATGGACTGCCCTTTGCACTTTGTGTTGAAGTAAATGCACTAAAGACATTCTGCTAACTCCATACCATGACCAGCACAAGCTACACCACCTTGTTCTCTAATGCAAAAACTGCACCTTTTACTTCCTTTTTTTCCCATGTGTTGACTCATTTCAGTTTTTGCTTAGCGTTAGCAGACCCTTGGTGCACACATTGCTGACTCAGTGTTGATTCACATCTTCTTGCTGAGCACATCTCTCTCTGGTCCCCCAGAGTTTATTAAGAGGCCGAAACCCAAACATAAATGAATTTGTCATGCTTTTCCAAGATGGCTGGTGGCACCTGACTCGGGGCTAGAAATGTTTTCTCAGCTTTTGCACTGTAAATGAGTTCTGAGACACGGATTGATGACTTCATTGGAGAAGTGTAATGCAAACCATATTTTACTGTACTTGAATTTTTTTCACACAGTATTTTCTACTCCTATGAGCAGAAAAGAGCACATTAGAATAAATATCCATTCAGACATGGCCATGATTTTTTTTCCAGGACACTTATGCTGACTGTTTTAAAAAAAATGGTTATTTTAATGCAAATTTTTCACACATGCCTGTTATCAAAGAGAGCTGTCTTTGGACAAGCTGTAAAAAAACATAAAATAGCAGCTGGCTCAGCAGGAAAAAGCTACTTTAAAGATAAATCATCTGATGTCAGGGCAGATTCGCTAAGCAATCTATTGCAACTGACAGACAGCAGACATTTAATAGCAAATTTGATTAGTTTGAGATGTAGTTCAAATTCTGAACAGCCCATCAGAGGTTTAGGACAAGCTGCACTCTCCTTCCTGCTCTCTGCATCAAGACTTTATTACTCTACAGCGCAAATGGGGGGTCACTCAGAGGGTCAGGCACCAGAGGGGGATATGAACTGGATAGTTTACAGATTCTTCACCAAAATCTTCCTCCGAAGAAGAGAATAAACAACTGCAGCAGTCAGAGACATAGGGCTAACAAGAAAAAGAAATACTGGAGAAGCTGTTCCTTGGACTTAGGTGTGGATTTTTTATTTTGGTGTTGAGATGCAACCAAGCAAGATGTGTCCTTGGCAGTTTACAAACACCAAGTGAAGCAAGAAGGCTACAGTGCAGAGACAATCCCAAACCCTGTTCTTGTTGCTGCCTTTTTTTTTTCCTGTGCTACAGAAGGTAATAAGAAACATGGATGCAGATGTGAAAACAGAGACAGTTTGATCTTTCATCACTTGGTTGAGCAACTGATGCAAGATGAAGTATTTACCAGCAGCACCTGTAGCAATAGCCCCACATGTTGTAATGCTGGCACACCTTGCAGGATTTGGCCCACAACACTTCTGCAAGTGAAAAGTCCTCTGTGTTGTGCAGCAGTGAAAGAGGTCATTATGCTACAGCATAAATATTTACCTATAGTCCTTCCTACAGCTGTTCACCAACAATGTTCCCTTCAGAGAATGCCCAGGCTTCTGGAACAAGCAATACTGTTTATTATTGCAGAAAGAGACGGTAATGGAGGTTCCCCAGCACTTCCATGTTAGAATACTTTGTTTTCTAAGTTATTTATAAGCCAGGAAAATCTCACCCATTCGGGCTAAGATTTCCCAGGGAGGGTCTGATGGCTGGAGCGTGCGATGGCTCCATGTGTGCAGCCTCAGAGTTTCTCCAAGCTGGCCACAGATCCATAGAGGCTTCAGTTACACCACCACCTGCTATTTTTTTTCTGCAGAACATGCCTCCATTCAGCACACAAGGTGGACAGTTTTCAAACAAGGAGCAGCTAATCAACACTTTGTTTCTTCATCACTGGGCTTAGGTTTCCTTTAAGAGCACATTGGCAAGGAATTTTTTAATTCTGCTGTAAAGAAACCGCAGGTTTCAACCAAGCATAAACCAAATAATGTTACTTTTCACACCTTTAGGTTATAAATCAGCTCTTCTGAATTGATTCAGCTGGGGATAAAAACCTTAAAAATAAGATTTTCATGGGCATCATCGTACATATAGTTTTTGGGGAAGGTACGGCACATTTGTTTGGATGAGCTACATATAATACTCCAAAATAAGGAACTATTGTACTTAATAACTGCAATGTGATTTAATACTGATTAAAGCTCCTCTTCCAGCATTTGTAAGTCTGTCTGCAGAGTAATTGGCATCCCAAATCTTGTGGTGAGCCACAAAAACTATTAAGGACAGCTAAGAGAGGAAATTGTAGTTTTGACTTATACTGGTAATCTGCTTTTACTGGCTTACATTTCATGCAGGGGTGTATTAGAGCAGGATTCCTTGGATCTTTGGGATCCGGGCCCTGCAGTCTGAGAAGATGGGGAAGTAAGCAGGGCAGAAACCAATTGCTACCATCTGGGTTGGCAAAACCTATGTCTGAGAAGGAAGACCAAAAACGTAAAATAAGAGATGACTCCCGTCCAACAGAGCAGTAGGAAGATGCTAAATTAGGAAGAAAAAACTTTACTAAGTGCTATGAAGGAGCAATAGTCTTTTACAGTGAGATTTAAGAGGTTTAGACTCAAGTCTGAGCCACAGCTCATATTTTATGTGGTCTTGGCCTAATCACCTGGTCTTTCTTTGTCCCAGTTACCATCTGTAAAATCACTGTAATCCGCCTCATCCGCACTTGCAGACTGAGATGTTCTCCAGCCAGGCAATGCGTAGGCACAACTACCAGACAAGTAGAGGCAGACCCAAGGCTGCTCTGCTCGTGCACGGAGCTGGCTGGTTGCAAGCAAGATCTGTCCTGAAAGCCACAGAGCAACATCCAAACAGGCTTAGACCTAAATTATTACATCTCAGAGAGCCCGACCACAGAGCTCACCCCTGCCATGCCTGCCAGCCCACACCAGTGTTGGTGGATCCACTGCCCTTTTTACTCCTTTGTAAAATGTCACAGATCTTTTTGGGTCCCTGTACTATAATGGAATACAGAAGTTAATAAGAGCTAAGATCAATATGACTTACAAAGCACAGAATGCAGGCAGAGAGGTTGAAGACTGGTGAATTTAGTCTCAGCTCTCTGTAGGATCTTGGGCAAACTGTCACCTTATCCTGCTGCAGCCCACATGTATATAACACAGGGGTGACAATTCCTCACTTGCCAGTGGTGTGGCAGAGCTCAGTTAAAAGCACACACCATAACTCAAAAACCTTTCAATCAGCTACTGTATATTTTCCAGACATTATTGATTAAATTTCCAGAATGTTTTCATGTCAATATGAATTTTATTTTTTAAAGCCCTAGTGTTTAATGAATCATTTAACACTATTTCAGATTTAATATCTTAACCACCTTGCCCATGTCTGACACCTGTGTGGTTTTACATGTTTGGTGTTAGCAGTAAAGCTGGAATAAGAGGGTTTTTATTCCTTTGAAGGAGTGGGAGAATAAAGAGGCCATATGGTTCAAAAAGCCACTCTGCCTAATGAAGTTTGTGCTGTCTGGAGCACAAACAAAACAGCTCCATCAATTTGATCTTCATTGTCAAAACTGACATGCAGTTGGTTTTAAAACACTGCCTCCTTCTCAAAAATCAACAAGGGATTGATTTTCCCTCAACCAAAAGCATTTTCACCAAGACGAACATGAGCATCTGGTCAATGCATTAAACGTCTGGGTCTTTTGAAAGAATAAGTCAGTGATACCTTGTGTTTACTTGCAGAGCTTGACAAGAAAGACACAAGGGGAACATTTGTTTTCAGGGGAAGCTGTTCTAGTGAAAAGCAATTGGTTTGAAATGCCACATGAATACAACAGTACCACTGGAGATGACGGACATAAGCAATCCATCAAAACTGGTCTGAGCAAGAAGAATGCACAATGGCACACTGTGAGGCAAGGAAGGAAGGTGCAAAAGAGTCTAGAAAGTACTGGTTTTCACAACAAGGATGCAGAGAGATGAACAATACTGCAGCCCATGTCTGCCACACATTTAGGTTAAAGTTATCCTTTTCTTGGCACTTGATGATCAATATTTGTTTGCATAGGGCTCAATCTCACACCCACAGAGGCCAGTGGGAGCTTGCCATTTCCTTCCAGAGCTGCCCAACAAGGCTCTAAATAACCAGTGTTTGTGCCCAGTGTTTTTCAGTGCCAAATATAATGAACATTATTGTTCTTAATACAATTAAATTTGATAATCCAATTTCCCTGAGCAACTGAATTGGAGTTTGTCTCAATCTTTCCTGATTTCTAGTCCAACTTTTACCCTGTGCCTCCTGGCCTTACCCTTTTATTTGTTTCTGTTGTGCTACCAAGAATAGGTCTTGGAATAGTGGGATCTGGCTTGGTCTCTGAGCTTCACAGAAGATACAGGATGACATAGAAGATCAAAGATTTTGGCAACCTCCACATACTGCAAAAGCATAAGCTGGACTGAAGCAGGCTCCTATAGCATTCCTTTCTCTCCACCAAACTGTCTGAAAAGCATGTCCAAAAGGAGTCTGTATAGACATGACTCTGTAAGATTATTTCCACCCTTTTTGTTCAGTGTAGAGTAGAGAAATGGATGAATGTGGTTAAGAAAAAGGTGAAAAAGGAAAACGAAATCCCCAAACTGTAAACTATAATATGATTTTTGCAGCTCTCTCCCACTGATGTTACAGGAGTCATATCGCCAGAGGGTTTCCCTCACCTAAGCATCTCATTCCAGATAAGATATTTACATTCTGGTTTCTTTCCTATACTGGTGTGCAGCAAAGTGCATTCTCCAAGGATCACCCTGTTATCGGGTGATAATCCTCCACCAAGAAGCACCAAGTGTTTGCTACATGCTCTGAGTCCACAGCAGCCCTACTACGGCAAAGGTGAAGAAATAGAAGAAAACCAGGCCAAGTGCCAACCAGTAGGCAGCTGGAAACTTCCCTGAACTCTGTTTTCACTTCCACTCTCTCAAAGAAACAGAACTTGGTAGACCAGACACTTGGGGTGTTGATCAGGCAATAGGGTGAGCAAGACACCTGATCTCATGCCCTGCTTTGTAACCCTTCCCTTTGCTCCCTCAGCATCCTCTAGCCTGCTGATTTTCACCCAGCTCTTCCCCTTCTCACAGACAAGATTCAATGGACATATCTCTGCAGCAGCCGCAGCTGAGGAATCTCTGATTACCCAGGAGAGTGTCTTTGGGAGTCTTCAGGAATGCTCAACCCAGGAAGCGACTGCAAAATCTCTTCCCTGGGCCAAGCAAGCCCTTTGAAGATGGTCAGAAGCACTGCCAGTGAACCCACAGTCACTGAGACAGCATCTGAAGCTTTTTTAATCCTGCCTCCATCGAGAGGATTTCTCAGGAGCTGAGCATCCTTGGGTTACATGCCAGCTCTGAGCTTTGTTTCAACGCAAATATTATTATTCTTGAAGACACCACGCTTTGCAAAATCTCAGTACATGGATCTCCCCACTGTGTGTTTTTATACGGGTGCCTCAACATTTGTTTTGAGAACTACCCTGTTCCAACAGCAGACACAAGGATCAGTGTGACCTCTCCTTATCACACAGCCTTTCCTGTGTGGAATTCATTGTGATCTGGACCCTAGTGACTATTGCATCATTTCTGTTTATTTGTAACCTTTGGCACTGCACAATCTTATCAGCCTGCAGCCGGCTGCAGCAGAAGATGTGCAGCAACACAGCCAGCCCTGGCAACCCTCAAACCCTGGAAAGGTCCTGCTAAGAGGGGAGGTCAGTAAATGATTAGCAGAGCCAATCTCCAATCCCTGACAGCCACACAGACATCAGCTCGCTCCCAGGTGAGGCCAGGCTTTTCTCCAGCTCTACTCACCAATTACGATGAGCGTGTAGTTCACGTTGGTGCTGCCGAAGCCATTGGTGGCTTTGCAAATGTAGGTTCCCGCATCCTCGCTTTCCACCTCCTTGATTTTCAGCCCTTGCTGGAGGATTCGGAACCTTGTCCAGCCGCTGTGGATAGTCCGTCCATCCTTCATCCACATGGTGAGAGGTGGGGGGTCGCCTTCCACCGGGCACAGGAGCTTGATGGTCCTGCCCAGCCTCACGGACTGGCGGTGAATCACTTTGTCAGCAATCCTTGGGGGACCTAGGACAGAACAGAGGGAGGAAGAGCTGTCAGGACTTTTGCCAGTGATACAGCACTGATTCAAAGCCGAGTCATCAATCAGACCACTGACTGCTATACAGAGATATAGCAAGATGTGCTTACCAAAAATCACTTACAGCCAAGGCTAAAAATGCAGGCAATTGCTGAGCGATACCACAGAGATGCTGGTCTGTGCAAGCCCTGAAGCTGTAGCCTTGCCATCAGCAGCAGCTCAGGATCACCCACCAGGGGTTCTGAAGCTCTTTTGCTTTTCCAAAATTTCCAGCATTTTCCTATCACGAGAAGGAGCCCAATACACAAACTGCTCAGCTGTATTTGGTAGAGAAACTGTGGTTGTTTCAAACTTAACACCTACCCTGAGGGCAAAATTAGTAACAGGACTGGTACTTAGAACAAAAGACTGCCCCCCTCCCCAAATGTTATAATCCTTTCATGTTTTCATGTACAGTAATTCCCTTTAATAGTCACCAGATGGGCTTTATCTGAGACACATAAGCCTGCAGTTGTTGGACACAGCACATTCATTGGGTCCTGCTTCACTGAAAGATACAGTTTAGCCTGACATGTTAACATGGCTTACAGTCCAAAAGAGGATATTTTTATAAATTGCCTTAGCAACCCTGTTGGTTTGACCCGCCTGACAAATATTTGCTCTTTGTGAAAGGTGATAATTTCATGCAAAGCAGAGTGTCCCTGGAATGCCACAGATTGAACACACTGTTTGCCACGTGATAACAGGATGCACTTGGACAGGCCAACACTCAGAAAAGAGAACTGATAAAGATTCCAACAGTGGGAATGGTCCCATAGCTGAATTCCAACCAGATTTCTTCCTAAGACTCTGTAAAGCTGAGAGTCTTTTTCCTGCATCTGCCTTTTCTGCCTTTTTATTAATTGCACAAGTTCCCCACACAGACTGCAATAGCAACACTCTTCCCAGAATAGTCTATTAATGGGTGTGATAATAAGTGCCCTGTTCTTGCATAAGGACAAAATGTTTTGCTAAGGATTGCTGATGCTGAGTTGCACCCAAAAGCCACAAGATGTTTGTGGGATCTGGAACTGTTCCCTCATATTTTACTCCTATTCCTAGTGTTTTGCAGGACTGGACCCATGGGGGATAAGCTACAGAGCTCATATTTGCACTTCCTCATGACTAATTCCTATTATTCCAAAGTCTGCCTGATTTTTCCCCAGCATGACTAAGGCAGTACATACAGTCCAGTTCATGAATGACTATAGAGCTGCTGTTGCAGTTACTCATGTTGAATCTCAACCATGAATTTTGCAGCTTTGCTGGTGAACATAAATGCTGCTCAATCTGAGAAAAGAGTTGTGAACTATGTTGAAATTAACTAACAGCCTGGTTAAATCAATGGGTCTTAGACATGCACAGATTCTGATGAACTTCTGATGACCCAAAGTGGGGATCTTGAGAGCACTTATTCTGAAAAAGTCAGTCCCTGGCACAGATTAACACCCACCCCCTGCACACCTTCTGCAGGCCCCTATGGGACAGCATCTGAGGCAATGGTGTCCTCCCAGGCTCCAAGGGAACTGGCAAAACACCATGAGAAACCCTGCCTGTCCAGGCCTTTTTAAGCACTTCAAACCACATTGTTAATGTTCTTCACCTTGGGAGACCTCCAACCAATTCTGTGGTTGGAGAGATGATACCAAGATCCTTTGAATGCTGGTCTGACACAAGTCACATTGCTGAATCTTTCCAAGTGGAAATCCACCCATCAGGAGGGGCTGTGTGTGTTGACCTTGATAAGGCAGAATTCACCATTATTGGGTGAGGATTGAGCCCCAAACTCTGCTGCATTTCCCTACAGGGTGCAGTGTCTCACTCAGTGCAAAGTTGCTGATATGTCCACAGACTTGCTGAAATTCTGAATTGGCCCTTGGAGAGGTCCTTTCTGACCCAGAGTCCTACCAAACCAAGTCAGGTTTTAAGAGTAGCTTCACTGCAGTCTGCTTGTGAGGCAGGATACTACTCCATGCATATTCAAATGACAAAAACAGATCTATAATTAGTGCTGAGGGAAAATGTTTGGTGCAGGGCAAGCAGGGACAGTGAGAAAGAGCACCCTCCTCCCAGCTTGGAAACCCGTGGCAGCTTCTTCAAAATCCCTTTCCTTCCGACATTCAGGTTGACTCCTGGTGAATTTTGAGACCTGGAGGAATCAGATAGTTTCCCAGTCACGTCATGTGCTTCTCTGGGGCAGGCTGCACGAGCAGGGCTCCTGATGGCACCGGAGTTGCCTCTGGATCTGTCACATGTTTGGGTCAGCAGTAAGCTTGGTCCTCCTAAATGCCATTTTCCTTTGATTGACCTTTCGTTCTGAGGAATTGCTGGATCACTCTCTGTCACAGGATCTATTCACAGACCTTTATGACATTTAGAAAAGGGTGCATTTCTTAGAGCCTTTCTGTATGAAAAGAAAAACACTAGTGCAGCCTTTCATTAGCTCCCTCAGCACCTTTCTTGGGAAGTGGAATAAAAGTCTCCCCACACTCTTCCTTCCTGCTGTGAATTTTGCCAGATACACCAAGCACTTCTCAGTAGGATACAGCCCCTGGACAAAGATGCTAAAGCCTTACTTCTGTTCACTTAGTGCTGTAGATATTCCCATTTTATTAGCTGTCATCCTTGCATTAATAAATTTGTGCCCAAGCAGTACTCTCTGAAATCAGCACCTCCACATATGCCAGAGGCTCCAGAGGTCCTGGCCCGTCAGTGGCAGCTGGATCTCCTAAACCTGGGCTACAGCAAGAACAAAATGTTGATATCATCGTGGATCTCTGTCTCTCTTTCTCATGTACAGGCATTCATTGGGTCTTATTTCACTACATATCTGTAAAGCCCTGTCTGGGGACTGCAACAGTGATGGATGAACGCTTTTCCAGTCAAGACACACTCTGGCACATCTTGCCACTCTGTGCTGTCAGTATTTGGAGGGGAGGCAGCAGAGAGGGGGAAGTGTGTTTTGCAAAAAGGCCCTTCTCCAATATCCCCTGGGCAGAGGGTGCTGCTGACACAGAGCTGCCTCATGCAATGTACCACGGAAATCCCACACTATCCACCCCCCACTGAATCCATACACTGAACTGCCCAGCACCCCTCGGGTTCTCCCGGAGATCAATGCCCAGAGTTTCTCTATGGCAGCTCCATCTTCTTCTTTATGAACAGTGCAAAAAAAGATGAGTAAAAACACACTGAGCCCCCAGTTTCCCACGTGCAGGGCTGGCACTGACAGGAACTCCCCCCTTCTATAATATGCCAGGGGGTGGCCAGGAGAGCAGGGTGCCCAGTTGGCTGTCCCAAGGCGCTGCTTTGGGATCATCCCTGGTGGCTGACCCCGCAGGGCTGGGGCACGCGTGTGCTCACAGCTGAGTGCGGCGGCGTGGGAGCAGAGCCCAGGGCACAGCCCCTGGCCCTGCAGCCTGGATACATTTCTACAGCTGCTTAGAGAGGCAAAATCCCAGGAAAGCACCTGCTGCTTCACCTACAGCTGCCAGGGAGGTAAAAACAGACTGAACTCTGGCTGCTGCTGACTTCCCATCGCTCGCTGCTGCCGGCGTCTGTCCTGTGCTCTAATGCAGCACTCAAAGGCAGATGGAATTACTCCTCGAGCAGCCACTGCCATGACCTCTGCTGTCCTAGACTCCAGCTTTGTGTTGTGTGCGAGCAGAAAAGAGCCAGTGTATTTTGAGAGCAATATCCTATGACTGCTCACCATAGAGCCGCTCTTACTTTGTTTGTGGGCAGGGCAACACCCCAAGAACTGGAGAGCAACACCGTAAGGGATCGTTCTGAAACCTGAAAACACTTTGTTAAACCACATTGTTAAAACTGTGACTTCATATATTTACCAATGCGAAATTACTGCCAGTATATAGCATCACTCTGGCTGGGGGGTGGTTCCTGTGAACTGCCCATGTGTTTGCACCCATGGGCCAAAGCTCCAGACTGGATCCCTTCAAGACAGAGTAGCAGAGCAGTGCTCTCTGGTCTTGAGTGCTAATCCTGGGGGAGGAGTCCCTACATCAGGCTTGCCCTGATTTCTTAACCATTAGGCAACAATTCTTGAAAACATCAGCCTTTTTAAGTGCTGAGAATCTGCAATCTGTGATGCTCTTGGACGCAGCAACTACTTCTTGCAGCATTTTTCCATGGGATGTGGGAGAAGGGGACAAAACCGAGGCCCCAGGTAGACATTCCATCCAAATTACTGACACAGACTTTTATACATTTTCACAGCCAGGAAGGGAGGGGGAACGGCAAGGAGAGAAGACAATCACCATTTCTTGCTTCCCCTCTTGCAGTTCTCCACCAGGCAAAGGTCTGGTGTCCTATGGGACACCTATATGGGCACATATAGGTGCCACATATAGGCTTTTAAGCCCCACCATGGAGCAGAGGGCGCAGCTGGCTCTGCAGCCCGTGAGAACAGAAGGAGCTCTTACACTAAGCTAAGCCCCACCTCGACACAAGCCCAGTGGGGGCAGGTTTTCTTCAGTCCCCCTTGTCCTCAACCCAATAGTTTGAGAGAATCATTCCTTAATACTTTGGCTGAGGGGGAAGGGTGGGGTTTGACATCCGCGGATGTGACTTGGGAAGAAGTGACGAGAATGCAGCTGCCTCCCCCCTGTGCTTGGTTGTTATTCTTTCTCCAAACACAAACTAAATATAACTTTGCCCCATAACATTCAAATCATTTTAGTTACTAGAAGGGATCATGCCTGGAGTTCCAAGGGCCAGGGTGCAATCAGGCTTAAAATATAATTTAAACAATCCAGAACCTACATTTTCCACCAGGTTATTTTCTTGCTTGTAGTTTCCCCATCTGCAAATACATATAAACACGCCCAGAAAGAAACCAACAAGGCCAGCCAGATGCCAACTTTTCTGTTCAAGATCATATAAACCCAGTCAAACATTAACAAGGAAATGCCATGATCACCTCATTTGTTTTGAATATTTCTGCTCATGCACATGCAGACATGTGTGCAGATTTATTTGCCTCATTTACGAATACAAGCAACTGGAATCTCCATTCTGTTCCATTATATAAAAGACAGATCCTACACCTGTCTTACTGAACAGCTGGGCAATTTTCAATTTATATCCACTATCCTACACCACAGAAAAGCCCCACTTGCTGCTCTGCTGCTGACACTGCTTTACCAGCATTCCTGCCCTCCTCCCCAGTGCCTTGGAAGGGATGGTGGTTGCCATTTCTTGGCAAAAGGAGTTATGTAAAACCCAAGAAAGCCTTTTTGCTTTAGCAAATAGCTATTTCCGGGAAGCAGCAAAAACAATTTCTAGAAGTGTATTTAAGGCACAACAGTGGAATAGCCTGGAGTTTCCTGTCCATATTTCTCACAGTCAAAAACACACACACATATAATTATATTTTCCTGGACTGCATTGCAAAGTTCATGCACTCATTCAACTCATACATGTAGTAAACATGATTTACAGCTCTGTGTGAAAACCCTCTAGATATATGGTGTTTTGATAGTGACTCAAACCTAGCACTATAATTTAGTAACACCTAGCAGTGAAAGCTAAATGATTTCCCACTTCACATTCCTAACTTTCCATGAACCCCTTTTTACTGCTAACCTGGGGAGGAGATACTGCTTCTACAATTGTTTGGACTCAGCTTTGCTATTCCTTCAGCTAAACTGCACACTAACATCAAGCTTCACATATGGTGAGCGCACCAGCACTGACCCACGTCCTGTGAGACCATTTGCCATCACACAGTTCAAAGTGAACTTTATTAACACGTTAAACATAATTACAAAGAGGAAATTCCAAGGAAGGTCAACAAGCCCGGACAGTTTCTTGGAATGGAAAGTAATTTATAATATCCACATACTGTATTGTAAAGTTTATAAAGAAGTTAAATAAGTTTTAAGAGCCCCATGGGTTGTGTATATTTTATTATTTAATACCAAACACATTCACTTTCCATGTAGATAAGATTTCTTTTGAAGTGCTGTGTTAGCAAATTAGCAAAGTCATTTACCAAGAAGCACCCAAACAACCCATCAACACATGCATGGAATTAGCATCAGGGCCTGGGGTACCACAGGCAGTGTGTGTCCTAGGAGGAGAATACAGCCAGGCACAGAAATCTTTCATTACAACAGTGAGATGAGGGAATTGGATAAGAATCACCAACCAAACCACTCGTTTGGCATGAACACAATCTTTTACACCAACACTTGAGGCAACATTTGGCCTTCACCACACTCATCACTGTAAAACCCAAGCCTCCAAAGTCCTTAGTGCAAGGGTGGTTCACAACAAAGTTGATTTCTTTCACCTTTCCCATGCTTCAAATTGAACATAGACAGCTGGCAAGGACACCTAAAAGGCATGTTTGAAAAATGCAGCCAGAGTTGCCCAACTTGGGGTGTCCACTGCCACAAAGCTAGGCTGGACAACTCTTGCTTACAATGGGGGTTTAACCCTTTCTACAATAGTTTAACTCTCTCTGCAAGACCAACGAGAGGATTATACACTCACAAGCTCTGCATGTTATTATTATTATCATTATTTGTATTGGCATTCAGGCTGTAATGAGGGATCAATGGATAGAGGCCTCACTATGCTAAGGGCTCGATAAACACTACCAAGGAGCAAATCCCACAGGAAGGGGCTTACAAAGCAAGGATGGCACATGAGTAGGTGTTCCTGAAGGAGAGGAACTCTTGGCTCTCTGCACAGTTGGAAGCCATTACATGGAGAGCAGAACTGATAAAAATGCTTTTTGAGACAGATAAAAGGATGAATGTGTTGCCCATGTATCCCATTAACTAATGGAAGAAGCAGTTCAAAGGACTGGTGAATCCAACATCTTTTCATATTTTCAAAACAAACCAGTTTGCATTTCCAAAAGGTATGCATTAGCCAAGTAGGGGTCAGCATAGGGGTAACTGGTCCAAATGCTTTGGTATGTGACATGAGGAGATGAGATTAGATGAGCTAATGGGTCCTTCTTGGCTTGAAAACATAGGCGCCCACAGACAAAAACAATGCTTATCAAAAACAATCAAAAGATTAAAGAAAAAACCAACAGCATCTCTGTAGAACAAAGACTCTTAGCAAGAAACACAAAAACACCACAAGTATTTGTTGACCAGCCCTGACGGCTGGTCAGGCTTAGATTTGGAAACAGCAGAGTGTTTGTAGGAGCAAGCTCCAGCCTTGGGCTGCATGGCTGAGCCAGACAAACTGATGGAGAAAACAGCCTTGCAGATCCATTTTACAGCAAGTGAAGTGCCATATTTTCTCTTTCTTCCCAACCTCTGTGGTAGGAGCTGCTTTCCTGATGAAATGGATATTTATTGATAGCACAAGAAGTGCTTGCCATATTTTTACATGAGCAATAACTAGCCCCTTGGGTGAAGGCTGCCAGTAAATTTCCTACTCTAGATGTTCCAAAACTAAGAAAAATAGAATATTTGGGAACATGTTTCATTTAATTATTTGCCCTGCATACACATTTCACTGACATTTAATAAAATAGTTATTGTATGTTAAACAATTGGCACTTGATTATTGCATAGATTTATTGCAGTTCAACAACTGCAGATGAGATACGTATCTCTTACATGGTTTTTAAATCCTTTGAGCATGTGTTTTCAATAATCAGTTGATATTTATTTAACATGAAATTACCATCTTATTAAATTAAATGTGCATGGGTGACATTCAATTTCAATTGTTTCTGAACATTTTTTCAGCAGCAGAAAATAGTAACTTTATGCCTCAGGTTTTGAGGTAGCAAACGCAAAGGAGACTTAGGATTACTTCAAATTACTTTTGAAGAAACAGACTTCATGTGCTAGAAGGTTTCTCTTCTAGTGTAGAAGAAAAGATATCATTTATTGTTTCTTAAGTTCTGCCAGTGGGCTTAGCATGGGGCAAAAGAGAGGACCAACATTTCTACTATAAGGCTAAAATTATCCTGAAGGCACAGTTCAGGGATGCAGTTCAATGGATAACCAGAAAACATTCTTTAGAGAAATGTTCAACAAAGGTTGTTGGCACACATATCCAAACAACCTACCTTTTCCATTCCCATTCAAGAAGGCAAGCCCTTCTGAACAATGTAATTCCTAATTTGTCGAGCTTTTTTTTTTTCCCCAAAATGGCTTTAAAATGTGTTTTCAAGGTTCTAAATTTAAAAGACCATTATTATTATTATTATTATTATTATTATTATTATTATTATTATTTTAGCCTCCTTTTTCCAGGAAGGATTAGCTGCCTAATTCTGGAAGAAAGCTAGAAATCACTGGCTTGAGGTAGGCAAGAGGATCCAGAATCCAACTGCAAATCCTGACCCACAACCCCAGCCTGCTCTCTCCAAACCTAGCCCAAACCCCCAGCATCTCCACCGCAGGTCACACAGGGACCATTCCTGCCAACATAAGGCATTTGTTTGCTTCCCATAATATCTGGGAAACAATCCAGTCCGACAGCCCTGAATTACCTTCTGGGGTGAATCTACCACAATTTTAACATAAATATCGTTGTACTGTGCACTTCCAACTGCTTCCCAACCATGCAAATCCTGCTTCACAAGCCCAGTGGATTTCCCAGCCAAATCACTCACCATCTCCAAGACTTTCCATAAAACAAACCAGACACCTCAGTTCAATTCACTTATTTTCTAACAGAACTCCCCTTCGAGCCACCATCACCAATTGCAATCACATTCCAAACCCCAAGGATCCAAAGATGGGCATTTACATCTGAGCCAACCTGCTCCAGTTTTTGTCCCCTTCTTGTCCCTCCTGCCTGCATACAGCATTTTGTCACCTTTCCATTTTATTTGAACAGCTCCTAGAAAATAGGATGCCCAAGCTCACATTTGGTGACACGGATTCCCCTTGAACTTTGGTTGTCAATATTTAACCCAGACTAAGCACCCTGCAAGGTTTAATAAGTAATTAGTCATTTCCCTTATAGACAGATGCTTGTGTGAGCACTGTGCGAGCAGGAAATTGTAAGTGTCATTGTTTATGTCTGCAGGAAAACAGAAACCACAGTGGTTGACTCTGTGCCATGTGCAGAAACCATGTGAATGAAGACCTTCAAATAGTTGGTTTGCCTTCCTGCTGGTCCACAGCAGCAACTTAAGCCATACACTGACACAGCAGCCTTTTTCATTTGTATCCAAGGATTTGGTTTTCCTCACAATATTCTTAAAAATCTTTTTTAACAAATTTCTCTCCAAGGGATGAAATAGGAGAAGACTTTAAAGTCTTCCATCTGATGCTGGTTCCTGCTGGCCTTTCCCAATACCCAGAATGGAAAAGGTGTGATTAGTGCACCAAAGGCTAAGAGAAAAAAAAATAGAACATCCTGAACACTCCCTCTCAAACACAAGACACTGCCAGAATATCCATAAGCCTTCTGCTGTTGGGAACTCATCAGTGTCCTGCACAGTGAGGCTGCTCTCAGCCCTCCCTTTGCTCTGCCCTCATCACTGGGGGCTTCTAAGTTTGGTCACCACAAAAGCATAGTAACAACTGTTTGATGGTGACCACAAAGAGATAAACATTGTGGTATTTAAAAACTGAAGATATTTTTGGAGGCTTCTCTAGAACAGAAGGCATTTCTAGCTGGATGGCTGCAGAGCAAGCTTTGTATGCAGTGTTTTGGCAGAAATTTTTTTTATCAGAAAATCATATTTTTGTCAAGAGCTAAGACTTTCTGTGGTTTTCTCTTTCAATATTCCCCTTTTCAGCTTGAGAAATCTTTTGTGTAATAATTTTGGCAAATCAAAATGAAGCACATGCAAACTAAAAAGTGGTGATTTAAAAATTATATTGTTTGAGGTAATAATTTTTAATGGGTTGCTGTATCCCTTAAATATGGAGAAATTTTGATTTTGGGCAGAAATAAACTACAATACTTGTGTGTGTATTTTATATATATATATATATATATATATACACACCCAGTTCAGATGAGCATTTAGTTCACAGGACCAGACTAAAGCTATTCTGCAGTGAAACACTCCTCTGAAAGGGGGTGCCAGGTCCTCCACACCAAATGCTTTGCTTTACAGATCCAATCTTAACAAACCCCACAAGCTGCCAATGCAGACACAGTCAGCAATTGCTAGCTGGGTCCCTGGTAAAACAAAAAGAGAAGCTGTGCTCTTGCATTTCCATTAATGAGCTCTCAATCTACACGACCAGACTGGAGCTGATCCAGAATAAACTCCCAAAATGCCTTTAGTGTGAACATCACCTCCTCAGCACCAAATATTTCACTTTAAAGACGTTTTTCCTGTTGTGCCATTCTACAGGCTAACTTAGACACACCTGTACATCTCTTCCAGGAGGGGAAAACAGTTAAATGCACTTTAAAAGAAAGGTTTCACAAGGTTCAGTCAGGGAAAGCTTACATTTAAACTCAAGAGACATCAAGTCTACTGCATATAAAACCAGGGAAACCATCACTGAATTCTTATAGCATTCACATCTGGTTTCTGCTCCCCAGACACTGAAGCACACACTATCTGAGGTAAAAGCAAATGATACCTGTGTGTATTGGCAGGAGACAGGATTTCTTAATGCATGAAACCCTCATATCTGCAGAATATTGTCAGATCTCACATAGAAAACAGCCTCAGCTCCAGGCCATACCCAAAAGAAAGTAGTAACTTTTTCCTGAAATGAATCAATTCTGGCCTGGTGCCACAGAACAGCATTGAAGCATGCAATGATGCCTGGAGAGGTCTGTGCACAAGTGACGTTCTGGCTGTGAAACTCATGTTATCTCTGACACAGTCCAAGAGCTGAACCCATGCCTTGCACAGAGGCTAGTGCAGCTTTCTGCAGCCTGCCTGCACCTGGGACAGCTTCAAGGGACGCACTTCCTCTGCTCCTCCTCTTCTGCATGCGGATTTGCTCACAACAGGGTTAATGCACTCTTATGTGGCTTTATTAGTTTTTCTGCCAGGAGAGAGTGAAGACTTGTTCTGTTAGACTTACTGTGTCCCTTTGCACCACCTAGGATTGCCAGAGGCTTTGCTGTAAAGTCCTGAGACTGTACAGCTGCTAAAATAAGTTAAAACCAGTGCATTTAATCTGGTATGTCCAAAGCTTTGCTACACCTTTTGCTGCTCAAAAGCTGCTTCACTTCATCTGGAGGAACGCATTCCTCCTATACCTCTACTGCACACAGTGTGGCATGCCTCAGTATGGATGGTATCACCAAACCAGCACCTAACAGTGAATACATTGTGCCAAAATTGAAACACTGACAATAAATGTTGAAAATATAAACTCACTTAAACTCCCCAAACTATTCAAAGGATTTGGAAATATTTCTCCTTTGCTGAAGATCCCATATTGCCTGCCCTTTATCTCCATACATCTACATGAGTAGAAAGATGGTGCTAATCATTATTTGATACACAAGCAAACTACCAACCCCCTGATCTTAGCACAGCTGTTGCATTATTGGAGCTGCCCAACCCTGAGCAGCCACAGAGCCTATGGGAGTTCTGCTGACATCCATTGCTCCCTAATTTCAAATGACGCCATTCCGCACTGGTATGTAACATCATATCCATCAGGTAGATAGAGCTGCACTGGAATATCAATTAATGTGCAATCCTATTACCTCAGTGTCTGGTAATGTACTGCCCCAGCTACCCTCCTGCAAGAGTGCACGGGGGGAGAAACCTGGAGAGCACAGCAGCTCTCTAGGAAAAGCCGTGCACGGAGAAATACTGTCTTGTCGTGTGATTACAGAGCTGCTTCACATCCCACCACGCACGTGTGGGTACCAGCACATGAGCATCGCATCAGCTGTCAGCAGGAATTCCTGACTGCAGACTAAAGCACTGCCACAGTCTGTCTGCTCAGCCTGTCCTAGTCAATGCACATCTGAGCAACCTGTCCACTGGCATAAAGATTTCTGAGCTTCCCCGCTCATGGAAGTAGGAGGTTTTAGTGTTGCAGTGACCTGAACTTGTTCTTGAGGGAAGCCACGTCAGAAATCACTCTGTGCTGCTCACTGGCATTTCTAAGTGAGGAGTCAAGAGGTCAATAGCCAAGGTCAGAAAAAAGCAGACACACAGGACCCTTTGCTGTACCTGAGGCTGGAGGAACCAGCACACTCCTAATCTGTTGCTAATCCCCTAATCTTTATTGCATGCAAACTCCAATCTCTCCCCAATGGCCGTGCCATGGTATTCTCCAAACTGATTACAGTGAAGCCCCATTGGAAGACCCATCGATAAAAGATGGAAATGTGTAAAATCGATTAGCTGTATATCACAAACAGCACCACACACCCCTTCAGGGATCAAAGAAGCGCCATCAAATAGCAACAAATAAAGGCCTGTTCAAAACACTTTTTATCTAATAGCGGATGCGATTATTTGACAAGAGACAAGATTCACTTCCGAAGGGAGAACAGTGCTGTATTGTCTGACAGAGAGTAAAGGATCAGTTGGTGACGAAGGCAGAAAAGATAATGTAAGAAAGACTGCCATTTAAGGCCAGACTTTAAAAGCAAGAGGGCAAAAGACAACAGTGACCAGAATCATAATTTACTGGCAGGAGCTCAAACTCAGCCAACAGTCTCAGCTTTACCTCCAAAAGGTACAGCTGGAGCACTGTTGGCATGGAGCAACTGGTCAATGAATTTATCATCTGGCATTTATCTTGATATGAAGCAATAATCATTGGTAAGGCTGAGCAAAACTCCACAGCTTTCAGTCCTGAGCTCAATCAGGCTTTGCCTGAAATAGCTTCATCCATAGGGTCTACAGCTCTGGCCCACTGGAACAGCCTGGGCTCCATTATTGCTAAGTACAGTGGATCTTAGTGTTGAAAATAATGAAAAACTGGTAACACTTATGAAAAAGAAAACACCTTGGCAGGATCTCTCTCTCTCAGTCACTCTCCTAGGTTGAGTAGAAGGGAAGCCAAAGCTTTTTTCATGCAATTCATCAGAAGATACAGAAAAATATTAACTTAAAAGAAAGCAAAGGCCAATCCAACTCCTGTGTTTCACCCATTGAAGGGAATTTGCCAGCATTCACAATTTTATTTTCTAGATCTTATTATATTTGGTGCTTGTTTCTTACTGTCTCTTTTCTGAGGGCATAGTCCTGAAGGAGAATCTCTTGTTTGTTTGAATATGAAAGGAAATTTGTGACCTTTGTGATTGTGGGGAATCACTAAATGCTCTAAAAACAGGAAGCAAATAAGTAAAATCCAATTTGTTGTAACATGCATACTATCTAAGCCAGAGTACTGGTTTTCTGGGGTTTGACCCAGGAGTTTTGAACACGCAGGATTAGTAACGTGAGTGTTTCCCACGGATGTGTCCCATGTGATTTATTGAAGCATCTTTATGGCATGCATTAACAAAAAGCTACACGGGCTGTGGGATCCAATAGCTGTAGGATCTAAAATAGCTTATGCTCCATTCACCATAGAGGAGATTACAAGCAGGTGTTTCTCCTAGAAAAACTGGTACATTACAATCAACAGGGAGCTGGCTCATATTCCCAGATGTTTGCCATTATGGGAAGGAGGGAGGAAAAGGGACGTTAGGGTCAAAAAAGCCACACTGCTACTCTTGCAGCACCTACAGTCCAAGAGGGACTTCAGTAGCTCAACTCTGCCATTGATAAAAGTTTTACAAGACCTCTGCTCCAAACAGCCCTGAAATCAAAGGTCTGTTTACTTAGCCTTTGCTTGCTGGGCTTTAGGATAGTGCAAGGAAGATCAAAGGAGCAACCTTGTTTAACATGTCCAAGTACACAACCAGCAAGTCTGTTTATGTTGGATTCCTACACACCGAGAGTGCTGCTGTCTGTCATCGCTTCAGGCTCATTTTCAGCAATATTGGGTGAGGAGGGAAATATTCAGAAAGGCCCCACAGATTTTGGTCCTGCTGAAACAGAAGTGAAAGTCAGAGCAGGGAGTTCTGCTTGTAACTGTGACTGCTGAGGTCAAACACAAACTCCTTGCAGGGAAAAAGAAACCTTTGCAGGTCAGAGACCTCTGGTCTCTGCTGAAGTGCTACAGCATTAAAATGAAGCTAAAGTCACCATGGAAAGCTGGGAAAGACAATTTTGGTTCTGTATTATTTGGGTCCCACCTGTTTTTATTGCCAATGCACAGTGAGACTGAGGTACTTGGTTTGGCACAGCTAAGGGATGACACCCTGAGAACCTCATGCACAGAAAGAGGTGAAACAGCCATCAGCAACTCATGCCTTCCTGCAGTCCCCCACTGATACCTCTACAACCCCACACTGGGGATGGGGCACTTTGCAGTGGGAGGCCATTTATTAACAAATCTTAGTTTCCAATGGCCCTGCATTCTCTAGCTTTATTTTGCATTGCCTATTGGAGGACAAGAAACTGATGACAAGATTTATCTGAAGATACAACCCCCATCTGGTATCACAGCAGAACCTCCATCAGAAATTCAAATCACAACAGTTGGAATGCATCTACTTTATGCTGCTTTCTTTTACTTTTCTTGGTACTTCTGTTAGTTTCCTAGAAAAACTCTCTTATGTTCTGCTTAGTGTTGCTCAGAAGAAACAGAAACCCAGGACATGCAGAAGTCTGTAACCCATGTCAGGAAACCAAGTCTCCCAACAGACAGCTCGTTCTGAAGCTGCCTCCTGCAGATGCTCTGCACCTCCCTCTGAAATACCCAAAGGGCAGAGTCAAGGCACTGGACTGCACAGCCCATAGATGGACCCAGCAGAGGACTGTAATTCAAAACTTGTGACATATACTATTCCTCCATCTCCCACATGCTTTGACCTCAGATCACCTTTATTTCACCAAATTGGAAATGGAGACATTTTTTGAAAAGCATTGCATACGTTCTTTGAGATTCTCAGCTGATGGAACCCAGAGTGGCACTCCTGGGGCAGAAATTGAGCCATTTGGTCTGAATTGGAACAGGCTGTTATTTGCTTCAGGAAAATAAACCATACAGCTGACAAACAAATGAACAGTTGCTACAGTTGGAACCAGCAACATCATTCAGCTGTACATGCACCCTATTCCCACTGCTGTTCAGGTTTAGGGCAAAATTGCTTCAGCCCTAATTCCCAATATGAGCATGCCATTTCCAGTGGTTCCCTCACAAGCTTGCTCTCTTGCATTGATGGGAGGAGCACACATAGGAATGAGAGACAAATTAAATGACTGCTGCTTCTTCCCTTGGCTTCACAAAGGAGTAAAACTTTTAAGTTAAAAATTTGTATGGAGCATGTGGAGAAAACTACACAAACTTTGGGTTGGAGGAGCCCCATTAAATCTCGTTCCCATCCATCTCCTTGTACTATTCACGGGACCGACTCTTTAAAATAGAGACAAGTAAAAGGAAAAACAGAATAATGGTTAAGATATTTTCTTAGGTCCTTGATAGTCAGATAGCAAGGGCCACACAAGGTACCAAAGTGCCACAACTGCACAAGGTCGGGGACATCTTCCTCTCTTGGGGTGCTGTGAGGACACACATCAGATTGCCAGGCACCCTGTGATCTCAGATGGATATGCAAGTCCCAAGACTCACCAAAGAATCTTCGCTTTTTGCAGAGGAGGTATGTTCCCTAACGAGGCAATACAGCCAGCATTGCTCCACCTTATTCCACTGCCTCTTGTCAAAATCCTCATCCACACGCCTGAACTGTTCCCTCCCCTTCCTCCTGGCTCCAGTATCCAATCCCTTCATATACTTGCAGACAGTTATTGTCCCCTCAGGTGTCACTTAGGCAAGCTACACATACATTTAACAAGGAGCTCTTTTAATCTTCTCACATAAATCAGTCTCCCCAGTTGTCTGATCCAATCATCCAGGCCTGTCTCTCTCTGTCCAGACGAAAACCTTGTCTGTCTCCCTGACATCTCCTGGATGTTGAGCTGTCAGCTCAAGCTCAGAGCTCTTAATCTTCCTCCCCCTTCCCACCTCCTTCCTTAATTGCTGCGGACACTGCTACTGTCCCGCCTGTCGCTCAGACCCACAGCCCTGGTGTTATATTTTACTTTGCTCTCCCTCCACGTCTCCCCATCCTGGCTCAGAACCTGAGCTGGAGTCTTTCTGCAGCTCGTTGATAAGCCCAGCCCTGGCTGTCCATCCACTCCCTTCAGTTTGCATCCAGACTCCCGTCATATTTCATCATGACTCCTCTGCTCCAGTCTTGGCGAAACACGCTCTTGCCTCATCCATATTAATCTTTCTCTAGGCACTGCTCTGGCCACCTCTGCATCTCTTCACATCTACCTCTCCCTTTCCCTGACACACAAACCAGCTGCTACTTCTCTTCACTCGTCAAGGCTCCTCCCAGCCTCTTCCCACTCACTGTTCTATCACCTCTTCCCTACCAGAGGTCCACCCTCTTCCAGATGTACAAGAAATCCAGCCTCTCTCTTCACTTCTTACATTTTCCAAAGAAAACCATAGGTGGTTTCCTGCCAGTCTGTGTGCCTCGTGTGGGAGCAGCTCCCCCCTGGCATTGACTGAGGCACTCGGCTCTCTCCCTATACACTCCTCCTTAAAGCTTTCCTGCACGAGGTACCCACTGTCAATGGTGAGCAGCTGAGCCTGGCACCTCTGCAGGTCCTCATGGACAACACCAATCAACAGTCTTAAACTAAAAGAGGAGAGATTTAGATTAGATGTTAGGAAGAAATTCTTTACTCAGAGGGTAGGGAGGCACTGGAATGGGTTGCCCAGAGAAGCTGTGGATGTCTCATCCTTGGAAGTGTTCAAGGCCAGGTTGGACAGGGCTTTGTGGAAGGTATCTCTGCCCATGGCAGGGTGATTGGAACTAAATGATCTTTGAGGTCATATCCAACCAAACCATTCTGTGATTCCAAGATTCTACAACTCTACAGTCTCACTGTTGCTTTGTTCCATCTATCTCTCCATCTTTCTGCCATCATCCTTCATCTTCCACCACCAGGTAGCTCTTTGGGCACAGCATTCTTATTGTTTTCAGACAACACCTTGCACAGTGGGGTGAAGACCCTGAGCACAGCAGTGACACACACAAATCATGCTGATCACAACAGCTTCACTAGCACCTCTCTGCTGATTATCCTCATTTCTGCATCCACAGCAATAACGTATAATTGCATTTTAACAAGCTTCATTAGCACATTGCCTTAGTAAAGCTTAACACAGCCCAAGCACCCAAGGAAACCTCATGGTGCTTTTTTCTGCTCAATATAGTTCTCAAGGCTTCTGTAACCTGATTTGTTAGGAATAACCTCAGGGCTGTAAAGCTTTTCTTCTGCCATCCAGCAATTAAGGAATAATTTGTCACGGAGCAAGTCCAGCTGCAGGGCAGGAAAGCCCTGTGCAATACAATGAAGCTGTGTAAACCCTAGCCCTCAGTGCAGGAACGAATCAAGCATCCCTCCTCTCCTTCTTCATTAGATGAGAACTGATGCTCAGCTCCTTTAAATGCTGCGCAGTCCTCTAAGTAATGCAACTCTCTGGCTACAGGCAGAAAAATATCTGTATGCACCCTGACAGTGTACACTAGCTGTGGCTCTGCCCCTCCTGCACTTTTTTTGGACATTGTGCAGAAAGGTAAACAGCCAGCTGCCAAACCATACTGTTGGCACGAGCTGTATAATGGAATAGGATTAAGAAATGGGCTGCAAAGCTTTTTTAAGCAAGTTTTATGAAGCTCCAAAGGATAACTGAAACTCCTTCGTTTTATTTTAAAATAACTACCCTGGGAAGAAAAGCGTTAGTAACTTAAGAATATGACAAAATGAGCAAAGGTAGGTGATGAATTTGCAACACACTGTATGCCTTGAACTGACTGAACTTGTGCACACTGGTATCCATGACAGGCATGAAACAAGGAACCTTGGACAGGCCAGGGCAAGCTGTGGTGGATACAGGACCAGACCAGGATGTCACCCTGGGTGACAGCTCCCAAGGGACACACTCCACATTTCAACCAGTTTATGGTCTCCTAATTGTTCATGTAGCCACTGACAGATGCACATACACATATGGAGGAGAAATCAGTCTCACATTAGAAAGAAAGAAGGGAAAGCTCTTTATCAAGTATGATGAGTATTTCTGTCTGGCTAAACCTTTGCTAGCTTTAATACTTTCTCCAGTTATCTTAGTCACACAAAAGTCAAACGCTTTCTCAAGCATTCCTGGAAAGATGCTTCCTGTTTTGGTGATGGAGAGAGGGTATTTTTAAATAAAAAATGATCTGACTATGCTGACTGTGTATGATGCCCAGTCATAAAACCAGAAGTAGCTTTGCAGATGGAGGCTGTTACCTGATTTTTTTTCCTTACCATCCATAGTAGCCAGATTAAGGAACTGCTAGCAAACCTCAGTCACTGTTTCCAATACCATACGTAGGAACAGTGTGGCAGGAATAGAAACCTATAGAATATCAACTGTTACACAGCCCCAGACAGCTGTCTGTGAAAGCAGAAAACAGGGGGTTAATGGCTTATTTATACTTTTCTTTTAGGACTTGCAGACTGAGGACTGGTATGGAGACCATTGATCACTGCTGGAAATTCTCCATGCAAAGAGACACTCTGATCTTATGAAGTATGAGCAACACTCAAATCCCATTAATTTAAAGGGAGATCAAAGTAATCCAGCATTTTGTGGGGTACTCTAAATCTGTGGACAGATAGGCTCCCATCTCACTATAAAATGGGTTCTCCTCCAGCAATGGCATCTCATATCTGTATTTATCCATGCTTTGCAATGTTCCAGCTTATGCATATAGAAAAGAAAAAACCCAGTTGCTAACTGTCAGATACTACAATAGTACATTCTTTAGGGATATGTACTTTTCACATCCTACTACCATGACTTTAATATTCAGAGGTAGAGGAAAAACTTCACCCATCCACACCTTCCTCCCCCTTAAGCAGACAAATAAGGCATTCAGCTTGTCTGAATTTAAATTTTTATTGGAGTTGATCCAGCAACCAGAGCGCATTGCTAGAAGCCAAGGTCCCGCTTCCTTCAATACACCTCCTTCATTCTGACTCCCTGCTTTTGTACAGCATTGGTAATCTCCATCTGTGGTCAGGGATAGGATAAAATTTCAGCTATTTCCCCCCTCAACTGCACAGAACAGGGCTTGCTCTTAAATCAAGAGCCCTGCACCCTGAACTTCTGGTTAAGTACTTAACTATAGGCAAGTCTTTGAAATCATCATAAGATTTTTATTTTTTTTTTCCTTAGCTATAGCTCTGAAAACCACAGAAGTAAACTAAATTCTTGGGAATATCAAAGATATTCACAGTAAACTGGAGGAAGGGGGCACATAGGGTGGCTCCCCAGTGCTTTCTTGGCCTGATCCTCCAAAGTAGATGGCATTACCAGTCCTCATCAAGAATGTAAAATTTCCTCCCTTATCCTCTAGGGCATGAGAAAATATTGCTAACTTTTCTGGAAGAATTAGAAGCAGACAGTGACTGGAATCCAAGCAGAAGTCACATTTCTGTCATTGCCTTGGTAAATGACCTCCACCTTTCTGCACAGGGTAGTGTGGGTTCCCACATACCTGCTACTAATGTTTAGATTTTCCTCTCTCTGTGTTTTTCCTTTCCCCCCCTATTCCCTCTGCTCTACACAAATAGTAATTCAAGAACCACAATCAACCCTTCACTTGGCTTCAGATCTCTTGCATGGGCTAAAGTTACCTCCAATTCTCCAGCATGGTTTGGGGAATTTATTTATATTCCATGTTCTGGAGATAGACCCTCTGTCTTGCCAAGGGCTCGCATGGGTCTTACAAAAGGAACACTGACAAATATTTATGGAACCTAAAGTGAAATTCAAGACACTGTTAAAATAAAGTTTGCTTTAGTTTTTTTATTTTCCTGAAGAATTGACCTGGCTTTCTTGGCAAAAAGACTAATCCAAATGCTATTGGTATCTTAACAGCTCATAAGAACCACATGCTTCAAATAAAGCCATTACTATCAGACATGCTGAGTGGTTCAATTAAACAAATATGAAAATAGACACTTCATCCTGCTTTAACTAAGTGGGATCATTTCACTCCTGAATCCAGACTGACAATGAAAATGATATAGTATTTATAGAGTAGCTTTTTATCCTGAAAGATCGCAAAGGATTACACAGGCCCTGCTTCACACACTACTGAGATGCTGCCACTTCCAGGGAGGAACACATGAGCTGTGCCACAGCCCTGAGGAATGGCACATGGCATTAGTAGAGACAGAGGAGCAGAAAAGAATTCCACATTCAGCTGAAGCTATAGAAGGGAATTTAGGCAAGCGGAATGGAGATTGTTTGGACTGGAGCACATCCAGCACAGAGGAGGTATAGTAATCTGGTGTTTTAAATAGAGAAGCTAAGGCAAAACAATAAAAAAGCTGGTTTAAACTATCCAAAACCCAAAATTTAGCGCAAAAAGAGAAATGCCATCTTGATGACAAATAGTTTAATTCCTTCCACTTCAGCTGTGCATGGGAAACTCTTTAGAAGATGCTCTTGCTCACTATTTCTTTCAGGAATGCAATAACCTGCATGGGAATTCTCTAGAAGATGTTCTTGCTCACTGTTCCCTTCAGGAATACAAGAACCAGAACTAAAAATATTCTGCATAGCTGCCTGTTCACATAAGGGTGACACAGGATACATCATGAATTAAAGGCTTCAAGAAGCTTTGTCTGGTAGTTTCACACACATTGCAGGGAGCAAAGAAACGAGTCCATCTACATCACATATCGACTGCTGCCAGGATCCCTGCTGGATCTCTGCCCCATCTCACATTATCTGCACTGCAAACGTAATGCAGCCCAGTATGGAGAAGAATGAGAGACCTGCCCAATTTTGACCCCCACTGCTCTAGAGTGACAACCAGGTGATGATCCCCACTCCAGGGCATGTTCCCTCCTGTGAAATTTTGGCCATGCATGAGGAGCTCAGCAGGCTTCAGCATATTACATTAATAGCTGGCCAAAATACTTCTGGTGAGAAGCTTTTGTAAAAGAAGGAAAAGGAAACCACTGACTTGTGGAGCAGCAGCATGGCAGATCATGGCAAAACAGGGAAAATCCATTATTTTAAGAAGGAAAGGACATGGTGACATGACATGAAGTCATGTGGGCCCACACCAAATGTCATCTGGAACTCTAGCTGTTACAGCAAGGACTGGATCCAGCTCAGCATGAGGAGTTCAGCCCGTGGATGTGTTCATAATGACACATCTGTGAAGAATCATAGAATCATTTAGGCTGGAACAGATCTTTAAGATCATCAGGTCCAACCATCTACCAGCCCTGCCAAGTCCACCACTAAACTATGTCCCCATATGCCACATCTACACATCGTTTAAATCCATCCAGGTATGGTGTAGATAAGCAACCCTGACATTATTACTGCAAACATGCCCCCAGAACAGAAGTGGAAAGTAAAGAAACACACCACGAAGGCTTTTTACCTGGCACACAGACTAGCAGGAGCCTCTCTGCAGAACAATTAGCAGAAAGAACCAGTCTTAGAGAGCTTCTTTCTTTTTTCCAGTTCATTTAGCCCAAAGTAGAGCAATCAAGGCTCTTCTGGCAGGATACCACATTCTCAATATGTAACCATTTAAAGGAAGAGGACAGCTATTGCAGAGAGATGTCCCATGAGAAGGAATCATTGTACAAGTGAAAGGGATTTTTTGGAGTGGCTTTTAAATTAATGTGAAGCTGCTTTTGGTTTGCTTTTGGTTTTGTTGGGGTTTTTTTTAACCTTTTTTTTTTTTTTTTTTGGCTTTCGTTTCCCCCCAGGACTGGACTGTGAACCTTTCTTTTTCTCGTCAACAGTTGTTCACGCTCCTAATTTTCTGTGATTTAAATGAAACCCCTTAGGCAGATAATCAGGTACTATTGGGAGGAAGGGGCTGATTCTGTGGCCCTACAACCTCCAAGCACTACTTTTTCCCTGGAGGAGAATGGAAAGACTAAGAGGAAAACACTCAGAATTAAGAGATGAGCAAAGAAGAAGGAAGAAATTGCATATTGTGTAAAGAAGAAAACTTCTAGTGACTCTCAAGAGCTAAGTCTATTCTCTTATTTATATGTATTTTAGGGTGATTTCACCACTCACAGAACTCACATCACGGACAGCAGAGGGAAAAGTTCATGTATACAGAGGTTGTGCATTTCCCTGCAGTGACGAGAGACCTGTCCTCAGGTGTGACAGAGGAGAAGGATGCTAAGAGGTCAGCCCTGTCCTGCTCAGGGTTCCACAGCACACAGGACAGCAGAACTCCAGACCCACATGGTAGTGCAGAAGGAGACTGTGGGATATATCATAGCTGAACAGGTAAGGAAAGTAGGTGCCAACCCTGATAGGGTGGTTTGGGAGGTGCATTGGACCGAGGCCAGCAGCTCTGCTGCTGTTTTGGAATAAGAAACCTCCTATATTCATTTCTTCTGAGCGAGAGCCAGATTGTACTAAAGGGCAGAAGCCTGACCTGTAAGAAACTCTGCGCAACAACCTTAAGGCAAAGCAGCCCACATAACCCCTGGGACTCAGCATTTCATACAGAAGTGACTCCATCCCTCGGTTCCTGTGTGAACACGCTGTTCAGAGTGAGTAAGCCTGTGTCATCCTGCAAGCCCGGGACGTTAGAAACACACCCAGTTCCAAAACCTGGTGGATGGTGAACCTTTGCAATGCCAGTCTTTGAACTGCAGTGCAGGACTGTGCACCAAAACCACACACCTGCCAGACACAGCAGCCAGGGAGGTGTGGTGGTAAGGGCTCCTGCATACAGATTAGCAGCCCAAATGTGTGCCTCGGAGAACCTCTGGCTGGTGTCCAAGGTAAGAAACCAAGCCTGCAGAGAGCGTGTCTTCTCCTAGTGCCCTTAGGATGGTACACTGTGCTCCGGCTGTTGCTGGTGCTGATACACCTTTGCTGATACACCCATGCAGCAATAGCACCGCTGCTGCCTGCACAGCCTGGGTGCTCCTGTTAATCCCCCACCAAACTCCTCTGATCCTGGAAATGCCCAGCAAGCCATCCATGCTGTGGAAAAAAATGGTGACTGTTGCTGGGAATGGAGGCAAGGCAGGAAGAGCAGGGGCAGAAGGGGATGTTTAAATAATGCAACAAATCACTGAAGATGCTAAAATTATTTTTTTAATAAATAATTTAAAAATATTATTGCGAAACTTAGCAGCTTCTAATGGCTTCCTCTGCATGTGTATATACACGCACACATGAACAGCACATATGACTTATGTGTAGAAATGCTGCATTTTATCACAGGCTTTGCAGGTCAGGACATGACATCACCCCACACACAAAAAATGCATATGTGCATATTGCCACACATTTCATGAAAGTAGAACTGGGATAGCACTGTATTAATGAAATGCAGGATGTTACTCCATAGCCATGAGGGCTCTCTCTCTGTATCCTGACATATATGGCTATTTTAGCACATGCAGAGCCTACTTTCTGCAACAGCATGACATCACTCACCCCACATTCAGAGAATAATTATGGCCTTGTCTGCATGGCAAAAACTGGCCCCATAATTCACAAAAAAAAAAAAAAAAAAAGTGCAGTTCTGCCAGTAACAGTAAGAGCAGTGCTCTAATGCAATACTGGACTCAGTTGTTTTTAATATTGGGTCATCTAACTCTGCTCAGAGTGGGGTTAGAAAAACCACACGGAAAAACCCCTACACCCCAGCCATAGTTTAATTGCATCAGCTGTGAAGAAAGTGAGGGGAAAATGGTTTTCCAGTCCTCAGATACTTTTCTGAAAATTCCTAAGGAAAATCCTAGTCCAAAGACAGGTCACAAAAAAATAATTAAAATTAAGAACCTTGGCATTTTCTCAAAATGTTAATCTATGAACATTTTTCTATCTGGTCAAACGTTCTATCAGCAGTTTGGGAGTGTTTCATTTCAATCCTGGCAGTTGCTGTTCATTTTTAATCTTTTCAAGCTTTTTCGTAAAAAGTAACCTAAACCACAGATCAAACCCAAACTATGCCAAATCAGAAAATGTTGCTTTTCATTTGAAGAAAGTAAATGACAATCACAACCTCCCTGGGAGATAATTTTATTCCTACCATTCTTTATTTGTACAACAATTAGCCTTTTTCTGATCCAAGATAAAGTCCCCCAGGCACAGTTGTGAAACACATGATAATAGAAGTTAGTGTTTTTCAAATGACCCTTATTAATTACCAAAATCAACCATTCCCTCAAAATCTTACTTATGATGAGCGAGCATCTTGCACCCCAAAAGTGTTACCCCCAAAAATTCTCAGCTAGACCCAAGGGTGATATAGGAGCATCCTAAACTTCCATGTCTTGCAGCAGTTCATGGGTGTTATGTTATTCCACAGCTGTGCATTGGCACAGCCGCTAGATACTCTTCTTAAACACAGAATACATAAGATTTCATGCACAGCAGACTTTAAAAAGCAAAAGTAACCCTTTCCCCTACATGGCAATGTCAATGAGAGATGAAATTAACTGAATTCTTTCACGCATGGAGCCAATGAGCCATAACACAGGGCAGCAAACCAGCTCACCACGTCAGCCAGCAAGGAAGAAATGCACTGAGACCTTGTGACAGATGCCCCTTGTCATTTCACTCACATGCAGTGACAGACAAATGCATCAGTAACACACCTGGTACGTCCTTATCCCTCAATTCCCTGCCGGGGAAAGCAAAACCATTGCAAAGTGACCTCCTTTCTGCAAGCACCCAGGAGGCTGCCCTGTGCAGCGAGCTATTGGCAGAGACTTTAAGATCATCCATCCCTCTGCACAGATCGCTTCAGTCATTCAGATAAAAGCAGAGGGACACGAAGCACTTGTGTCTGGAATTCCCTGAATTTCATTACCAACCACCAAGGGCTTAGCCAGGGCCAAGCTCTGTGGTTATTGCACAGCCACGCTTTGATTGCAGGGTGATAAAGGTCCGCTCACCACCACCATCGAGCCTTGAGGGGTGTGACATGGGTGCAACGAGGGGCTAGGAGACGTCCTCCCCAGTGACACTGGACTGAACTCATGCCAATGGCTGTCACAGCATCCCCACTGACACACACGCTGCCACGGTACTTCTGCTGCTCTTGCAGTGCTTAACCTATGTCAACTCCTTCCTGCGCCGTCCCTTCAAGACCTGACAGTGACAGACACGTAATTTGGTTTGGGAAGGCGTGGGACCCGACGCCTGCTCTGCCTTACCACCTCCCTCCCACGTCTATCCACTTTCCCTGCCGCTGGGTTATGTCAGCCCAAAAGCTTCTCTGGGGAGGAGGAAAACAGCTGGCTCTCTCCAAACCATCTCACCCAATTAAAAAAAACCCTGCAATCAATGGTTACATGCTTTTATTGTTGACCAGGGCACAAGACAGATGAGGAGCGACCTCACCCTACCTCAGCTGTGCTGACTTTTAGAAATTCCTGAAAAAAGCAATCTGAACAAGAAGGTGCCACTTGTAGCCCACAGTTTACAAGAGCAGAACCAGGCTTGTAGTGTTAGGGTTTATGTAAAACTTTCCAAAATGCCAACTGTGATCTTTTCATCCTTAATTAATGATAATTTGTATGTTTTCATGTAGACCCAAGTTATAGAGTCACGGGGTAACACAAAAGGATGAACCTTAAGGAATTTTTTAGCTGTTGTGGTGACAGGCTTGTGGAAAGCTTGAGAATTCGAACTCCTAGCCAGAAAACAAGCAACAAGTGCCTAAATGGGAATTTTAAAATACCTTAATATCCTCTTGAGTACTGGAGACTGAGTCATGGTTCTGGGAAGGGCAACTTTACAGCTTTATGGTCTGCTGCAAGACTTGGCTAGGATGAAATCAGAGGTTTTCTGTAATAATTTTGAGCCTCTGTTTCTTCTGTGGAGGGGATGGTCCTCAGCAAGTATCAGAGGATGCCTGCCTGTTAAACTGGCATTTAACTAATAGAATTATGACCACTTCACAGATCAGGATAAGGCAGCACGTTATGATGTCTGGGCAGAATTAATCATCTATCATTAACCATGTGAGTTTGAAGGCTTGGACCCCAACTTCTTAGTGTTATTTCTCCCCTATGAGTTAGGTCTAAATCTAAATCTCTATCGCACCTCTGCACTGTGAGATTATTCTAGTGCCTGGAAAGTAACACGAGATTGAATGAGAGGGGCAGTGGAAGAACTATTTTGCAGAAGGGACACAATAAGGTACTGTCTGAAGAGCAATTCTGAGCAATTCCTAGGCAACTCCCAGTACAGCTCCTCTAGCAAGAGGCCAAGTACACTGACATGGCCACTCCAGTGTGAATCCAAGATCAACAAGTGGGCACTTGGGCAGGTCAGGGCTTTAGTGGCTAAAGCTGTCACAGGTCACTTGAAGACAACATGTCAACTATACTTTTTACTGTCCCCTGAGCCTCCCATCCCACCCTCTCCTCTCCTCCCAAAACAGAAGCAAGCAGCACTTTCTGAAGGAACTCAGGAAACAATTTTCTGATGTTTACAAAGAAAATCATGATGTGCTGAGGCATATGGCAGGGAGTTACCTTCCTCTCTGAGCCCTTCTGCACAGGTATCTGCAGAGGCCAGGCTCACGTGGCTCCAAGTGATGTGTATTTGTACCCTCCTCCGTAAGAGTCAGCTCAGCAACCCCCATACCCATCAGCTTTTAACATTACACATTTTGATACACCCCCTTATCACCATGCCACACAAAAGCCCCACTTCTCTTGGAATGGGACCCTCAGGTCTGCATCCACACAGCCTGGTCCTGCTATAGCCCCCTCCACAGTATTCACATAGCCCTTGTTATTTATTAACAGAGCTATATATTTCCTGCCAAATATGTTGCTCCTTCATACCGATCATGGGGCCATTCAGCTCTTTGCCAAGCAGACCTTCCAAATACATGGCGTTAAAACTGAAAGGGCCCTTGTAGTTGTGCAGTGTTGTGCAGAGAAATGTTTCTTCCCTGGTATAGGTTGCACCCCAGGCACGGGTACAGCCTCGCTCAGGGGAGCCAAGGGCCATGTGGTGACATCGCTGCTATTACCCCAAGGCACAGGGGGTAGGGTGGGACACAGGTCCATTCCCAAGAGGACAACCCAACAACCTGGATGTGGCAGGACACACTTTGCATCATCAGTTAACAGTGAGGAGACAACAGGGTTTCAGGCCTGGATTCCTCACACCAGATTTTGGATTTTGCAGGAGACATTTCACTCAGTTCTGCAGGGTCTCTGTTCTTGGACATGAAGCTGCTCTGGAGGAAGGGCCATAATTTGACCAAGCTGGCATGCAGTGCTCCACAAAATTCAACACTTCAGGCATTAGTCATCCACAAGCCCTCACACGACAGCAGTTCAGCGCACGTAGGAAGGGATTCCTTTCCTGTAAAAGTCCCCAGTAATAATCACCAACCCAAAAAGCCCTTACATGGGTAGGAATCTCAGCAGGACCAACCAGGGTGCTTTCACTGTTCATGCAGAGCAGGAGGCAAACAGCACTTTGGTTGTCAGTCATCTTCCTTACGTTCACAATCGGGAACAGGGAGGGGGATTTTCAGTAGCGCCGGATGGCCTGGCAAGCACGACTAGTGCTGAAAGACGAAGGGACTTTTGCTCCTCAGCCAGCCAGGAACTTCAAAGCCTTTTTCATTCAGTTGCTGTTACGGCAGTACACACACACACACACCACTGCTGTTAAGGTATCACAAGCCTTGGCGGAGGTCAGAGCTGCCTGACTCACGCTACGACTGTCTGCTGCAAACACAAAGTAGACAGCTCTCTAAAAGGTTTTTATCTACATACAACTAATGTTCTGTGCCCGACAGAAACGCTGCAGGAGGGACTGTGTGAGATTTTGTGAAGCATGCTATACAAGAGGTCGGATGAGATTACAGCACAATCATTTCCCAGCTGCCTGCATTTCAGTCAGGAGATGCCAATTTAAAGAAAAGCACAAATCTGGGATGAAAGTATATCAAAATTGATATACTATAAAAAACTTTTTAGGTACAGCATGGAAATTTATGTTTCCCAGAACAGCCACAGCCTGGATCACAAAAATCTCATTTCAAGCCACCTAATAAATCAGTGAGAATAAGGCTTATATATTTTCTCACAGCTCTAATATACACACAGATGCACCCATACAGATTTTCTCTCTTTATGCTCTGAGGAATACTGACTTTATAATAATAATAAAAAGCTACAAGAAGTGAGAGTGGGAGACTGTCACCTCAAAGAAGCTTGTCTGGGGAGAACCAGCTTCCCACCCAGCCCAGTGATTTCCCTCCCACAGAATAGGTTGGCGCATGTTTCTGTCTCTTGTGGGTTTTTTTCCTTGCCATAATACCACCTAGCTGCAAAATACAACAGAAAAAATTAAAAGTCTACTTGAGATAAGAGAATCCAAATGATCCTTTTTGCCTCTAGAGTCTAGGAAAGATGTTTCTTACTTTCAAAAGTCTTGAGTTTTAGGATCAAAGTGTTTTTTATAGGGGAACCTCCCTGCAGTGTCAAGCCCCAGTTAAGGTAAGATGCAACAGGTAAATGCAAATCTGCAAAGGAGAAGGGGTGAAGCAGGAAGAGGGCTACTATAACTTTACACCATGAAACAAACAGAATAAATAAAGCAAAACACATTAAAACTCTTCCTAGGTTGGTTGTTTTGTTGGTTATTCATTTTTCCCTGAAGCATTAACAAGAAGAGGAAAGAAGATACTTAGTCACTAGGTTTTAATGCATGGTTTCCTTTAAAAAGAAATATTCATCCTCCTCTGCTCTCAGTAGGTTTTTATTGAGCAATTGAAAGATGCTATTTTCAAAGCCAGGACTCAAGTCGGTTAATTGTTACACCTCTTTGTGTTGCCTTTTCTTTCAATGAGAACCAGCTAAAGGTTTGCAGGAAGGAGCCTCAGGGCTGCAACAGATGTCATGAGCCACTTCCTACAAATTAGAAAAGGAAAGTAACCCCCTCAGGTTAATTACGGGGAGAGGCCACACACAGAGCTGTGTAATGAGCCTGTGGGATGGAGAGAAGGCAACTGCTTCATATTGGATTTCAAGAGACAGAGCATGAAATCTCTCGTGCTGACTACAAGCTTTCACACTGCAAGAGCAATGTCCCCTGCCCGGGGAGGACACAAGCCATGCTGTCTGGGGCAGGCAGCAGAGGTAAGGCAGGACACTCTGGCATTGTTCAACCACCCTCTGACAACATCTCCTTGCGTCCTCGCCTTGGTACCACAGCACAGCGGGACTTTGCACCTGCCTCCCTATTTACACAGGTGCGAGGCAGTTAGAGAGCCATGGCCCAAGGACCAAAGGGTAAAGACGGGCACTTGGCTGACCTGGATGTTGGTTTTTTCCTGGTGGGCTGAACAAGCCAAAGTCCTTTCATCTTTCTCCGCCTCATTTCCCCATCTATATAATGGAGATGGTGGAATTAATCTTTTTTACTTCTTCTCTCTCTCTTTTTAAAGCATCAGAACAGTCCTAGGTAACATCATTCCCAGAGAGCCCTGTGAGACCACAGGTTATGCCCTTTTTCTCTCTTCTTTCCCATTCCCCTCACCCCAAAAAGTTGGTCAGGGCTTGTCTTGTTTCTTGAAACTGTTTCCTTTGGGATTGGGTCACTTTAAAAAGTCACAGATGCTTGTTTAAAGTAAATTGGTGCAGCTAAGGAATTCTAACTCAGCCATGAACCTCAGCTGAAGAATCGGCCCCATGATTCCTTCAACTAAAATACACATCTATGGTCAGGTTAGCATGACCTGACAACAAATCCAGCAACAACAAAAATAACTCTGAATGCGCCAGCTACAGTGCCTAGACGATTTATTTTAGTGTTGGGGGGGGGGGGGGGAAATAGC
>JAWWEE010000122.1:68209067-68262012 GCA_035221455.1 Xenops minutus
CCCCCCCCCCCCCCCAAAGAGCTTGATGTTTATTTAAACTGTGATTTGCACATGGCAGGGGGGTTTATGTGACACTTAATGGGTTCATCTACAAACAAGGAGAATCCTGGCAAAATTGAGCTACAGTTTCACATGGGAAGGCATTCCTGTCATTGGAGGAGAGGTCACTGGGATCCAGGCAACATAGCACGGGCACAGCTGAACCTCCTAATGCCAGGATGGCCTCGGGTAGTTGTTCCTGAATAAGTAGGGATAAGTAACTCTGCATTTCAGTGAACTTGTGCAGTGGCCAGAAGGAATGGAAAAGGTCAAGATTTTCAGTCCAAAAGGGACATCTTGTTGACATTCCATCCTGTGGGGGAAAATAAAGTGAAACATTTTGGGTTTGTTCCAGTGCAGAACAGTATGGGTTTTTTTTTAATACCAGAAAAGCAATCCTTTGGGCAGCCATAACAACTGCTCCTCCTGTAGCATCTTCCCAGTTGTGTGCACATCACTTCTAACACTTTTGTTTGACACTGTGCTCAAAACAGAGGCCAAGAAGCAGAGTTTGAAAAATTTCAAGCTTCTCATAAACCAAGACCAGTGCAAAATAACAGACAGTGCCCTCGCTGACAAAAGCACCAAGCAGTGCTTGTGGCAGTGGATTTTCAACAACGCCTATCTCTTCCAAGTGCACAGGAGGATATTCACTCCAAAAATGACTACTGGTCAATGAATATTAAATGTCTTCCAATTTTTCCACACCCAATGACAAACAGTCTCCAGACTTGAACAGCCAGTTTGCTTATCATCTTACTTCCCACTTCTTCCAAAACAAGGCACACCAAATCCACCCTAGTTTCAGCAGATAGATTAGAGGCTAAGAAAAACTGGTTTACTTGAGCAGGATTAGCTTGAGGTGCTTCTGAGATAATCTGTCTGCCTTCAAGGCACCCTCTAAATACTTAGAGGCACCCATTTGTCATCACTGCTGCATTATCCTCGGAAAATGCATCATCCTTGTTGGATGGAGCTACCTGATCTGCAGGGTGAGAGAGTGCATGCCTGTTACCTTGTGTGTGTGTCTACTGGGGAAGTCAAAAAAAATCTGTGGTCTGCATATTTCAAGCTGAACACCAAGACTGCTCAAATATTACAGGGAGACACGTTGCTGAACTCTGATCACTCTGTCCCAGCTGAGCTACAGGAATGTGCACGGTAGGTCAAAAGGAGCAGATTTGGTTTCTCGCAGCAGATATGAGGGGCACAAACAGTCCACCTGGGCAGGGATCAGTGTCCTGTTAACTGCAACAGGATGGCAAGGCAGCCTGGAGAACTGAAAAAAACACAGCAAGTCCTGTTTGTACTTGTAGCAAATTTTCTTGGGCTCAAAAGATTTCTCTAAGATTTAAACAAATAATAGGATCAGAAGGTTTTAAGAAGCTCCCATGGGCTTGTAAGGGGCTCGATCCAGCCCCCAGTGCACTCAGTAACTTTAAAAAAAAAGAAATCTCCAACTTATACACAGCTATTGTGATTTACACCAGCTGAGGATCTCTCAGCCTGCCTGTAATGGGAACAGGGCCAGGCTGCTTGCCAGCACTTTTGGCTTTGCTGCAGTAGGAGTGACGTTCAGGTATGCGTGACCACTCACCATCAGATTTCTTTACAATGACAAGCTTTGAAGTCAGAGCACTTTGCTCTCCTTCCACAAACCATTTTCACTCAAAACAATAACTTTAAACGGGAGCCTTACCAAAGCCATTGCAGGTATTTTTATTTTTTTTTAAACTCCTTTGTCAATGATAAAATACAGTTAAATTACAGAGACCTGCCTGCTCCATAGCACCTATTCATCACAGGCTGGATATCCCAACACTAAACCACCTCCATTAATTTTCAGTGCTGGGAGAGAAGGCACCAGTGGCTTCACCCAATGCTACACACTGAAACCTAGAAAGAATAAAATGGAGCAAATTACTCTTTTTGCTGAAAATCTTGTTAAGCTCCTCCCCACAAAACCCACTAAAAGTTGTCTTTTCATAGCCAACGGGGCTGCTAGAGGCTTGAATGAGATTTGTGGACCTCATCCTGCCTATTCAGAGCAAAAGATAACACCTGCGGGAAGCAGGCGAAAGGTTAAAACCTGGTACCTCTGTGTTTTCCTAAGTGCAGAGCTTGGCACCAGAACAGAGGCTGGGAACAATGGCAGGAGCATTGTGCCTGTTTTCTTTTCCCTTAAAGTAACATTTTTGCTGCAGTGTCATCTTTCTGCTCAGCCAAGCAGGCGCTCTGGGTCAAATCAGCTGCGTGAGCCGTCAGCAGATTTTTCTGGCCCTTTCAAAAGATCTTCAGGCATTGTATTAAGAAGCCAAATCGGTGAAAAAACAGGAAAAAAAAGAAAATAAAAAGAAGTGGACAGACTGCCCACACGTTTTACCAGTCAGGCGCTCGCATGACTGTGAAATAATCAGCATTCTTTTGGTGAAATGTAGCAGCTCTAAAGCAGCAATCTGGCTTCACTCTCTGGAAAACAGTGTGCTTTCTCGAAAAAGCTAAACCCAGGGTATTACAGCCTGACAGCTTCAGAATTCCTCAGACCTCCCGTAGGAATCACTCACAAAAGAGCAGGCTATTCCCCAGGGCTGGATGTCAGGGAAACAGACCCTCTGATGGAAAACCCTAAGGGAAGGCATACTTCCATTTACACCATCTTTTATGTGTTGGCTAAGTGGCTTGTTTATAATTGCTGGATTTAGGCGAGAAAGGCTCCACCTCTCCTCTCAGTTCCTGTAATGCAGCAATAAGAGCTTTAAGGCCTGTTGGGTCACTTCCCAAAGAGAGAAGATAGGAGAAAATTTCCTAGAGTTATTTCACATATTTTGGCAAGCATCCTCCAGCAGACAGTGACACAAACTGTATGGGGGACAGTCCCACTCTCACAGCCCTTTGCACAAACCATACCCATTTCTAGGAGCCACCACGAACCAACTTTGCAGACAGACATGAGGCACTGAACAAACTTCATCACTATTTGACAGGATTTTCACAAATCCGTGAAAAAGAACCAGCATTTTCAAAATACACAGAAATTTGAAAAAGGAACAGCATTTAAAAAAAAACAACAACAAAAACAAACACACCCTTTCTATCTAAAATTCCTTCAAGGGCTACTGCTATCCCAAAAAACAAAGAAACCAAGGAGTTACATATAAGACTTCCATACATAATGGCTACCAGGAGTCCCCGTGGTTGTGGTGACAGTCAACAGGTTGCTAAAACTGATGAAGACAAAAGCTTAGTTGCTCATAATTTTGCCACACAGAGTCATCTGGGCTAAGACTTTTCAATGCTTGGGACATATAACTACATCCTTGTGAGAGAAAAACAATCAGAGAACATCTAATAAGAAATTCTATGATTTGGCTCATTTACACATGAGCTGGAATAAGGCAGAACAGGACATTTTCTTCAATTCTTTCTTTTGCAACCTTAGTAACTTGTTTAATTTTACGTATTTGTAAATTTATTTACTTTGGTAAGGGGTGTAAGTGAATGCTAATTCCTAGTACTTGTGGAGCAGAAGAGGAACTAATCATTGGTGCACATTAAATAACAAATTATAGCCTTAATTTCTATTTGTATGGTACTAAAGGAACGGCCTTCAAACTTACATTCCCCCTGTTGCCTTTTCTCATGTGAACTTCTTCCAGCCTGAACTGTAGTAAAAGCCAGATAAAATCATTTTTAAAATGAGATGGAGGCCTGAAATGCAAATCAGGGGAAGAAGTCGTCAGATAGGGGTCTTCATACAGATTTGGTAGGTTATCGAGTCTTTACCTGCCTGGTAATCAATCCTGGTGCCCGATCAGCTTTAGGGGATGGACCCAGGAGGAGCACAAAGGCTCTTTATTCCCTCTGCTCATGTTGTGACTCTGCTATAAAGCCTGGTTCACCAGGAAGGGCAAGGTGGAGCTGGACACAGGGCCTATCAGGTAACGTTAATGTTCAGTCAAGATATGGACCTTGTGTTTGAATGAGACAGACAGTCTTTGAAGAACATAATCTGTGTTGCCAACAATGGCTGGAGTGAAAGGAACTCGCTCTGGTTACCTTATAGGATGGACTGCTAAAGCAAAGTTGGATTCTTATCAAGATGCTGGGTTTGGGTTTTTTAATCATTGATTCATATGGTAATGGCTGTGAATACACAATGCAAAGTCTTCAAAGGGAGGAAACACAAAAAGGGTATAGTTTCACCCAGTTCATGTTAAGGTTCCACACTTCTCTTCTGTGTGATTTTTTTGTTTTGGTTTGGTTTTAATACATAAACCCTGCTATCCTTGCAGAGACTAATCCAACCCATGTCTCTTCAGACTACCTCCAATTCCAGTTGGATACAGGCTCACCAGCAGCAGTGAAAAGCAGCAGCTCTCCTGGGGTGCTGTGCTTCTCAGATTGACCTCAGCTCTGTTTACCCTTGCTTAGAAAGTTTGGGCCAATATCTGCTAAATAAACTGTTGAGAGGGTGATGGGGACAGGGAGGGGGAGTTAAAAACAAATGGGATTGTTCTGAAGTGAGAAAGTAGCAAGAGGGAGATTATTAGGGGTCAGAATACAGAGGCAAATCCATCTGAATCAATAGAAAACCTTCTTCTGACATCTCTGACCCAGTTTTGAAGCATGTGCCTATCCAAAAGTCATGTTTCCAAGTCAGATTAAACACTCCTCTAAATACCTAGCCAAGCCATACTTCTATTTCTTCTTTTCATCTTCATTTTCAGCACACTGGAAATACGCAGGTACTTCAGCCATGCAGACAGTAGTGCCTTTGCCCATATAGCGTGGTTAAGAAGGGCTGTAGCCTACATGTAAGACACCAGAATCTGTTTTCTATCTAAATTGAAATTATTCATCCCAACAGCACCTAGCTGCAGACATGGGGGCTAGAATGCTGTTTTCCAGGCTGATTGTGTGTTTATTCCAACACATCATGGTTTAGACCCTCACTACCACCAACCACAGCATTTCACAAGCCATCAGTTTCCCCCGATACAAGAAGTGCCCAATTAAGTCACACTTAGGACTTTAAGTTTAGTCTCCAGGCCAGTGGCCTGCACAACATCATTGGAATTTGCCTCCCAGGGAAGTGGTGGAATCACCATCCCTAGAAGTGTTCAAAAGGCATGTGGATGTGGCACCTGGGGACACCATTTAATGATGATCCAGCCCTGGATTAATGGTTGGACTCAGTGATCTCAGAGGTCTTTTACAACCTTAGTGATTCTATGATTCTATCATGTGGTCATGGTTCCTGGGGTGTTTGGCACGGGCACACTAATCAAAGCTCACTCACTCTTGGGGCAGCGTGAGGATGCTCAGCACTTTGCTGAAGAAGCTCGGCACCTTGACAGATCTACAGCCTTCCCAAGTCGAAGGGCTTGCCAGCCAGGCTATCTCTAGGCATTAATTCTGAAGGCTGCTTTAGCTCTGTGGGCTAAAGCATGGCTTTCTTGTAGCAGCTATATTCACACTAGGAAGTCACTGACTGCATAGCGCTCCTTAAATAACTGTACCCTCAGTATTCACTATATGCCTTTAAAGCATCAGGATTAACATCCCTTAAAAAAGAAAAACTGGGTAATATGAGAGCAGATATTCCCATTATCAACATATCTATGTATTTTTTAATCCCAACCAGCACGTGGCCCTGGTATTATCTCATGGCAATATGTTCCAGAGCTTATCTAGAATAACTTTGCTTTTCATCACCTTCAAAGTTCCCTGAATATTTCCTTGTTGGTCTGTCAGGCTGCCTTTGGCTTTCTGGACAGCTCTGTTCAGACTCAAGGCATCCGAGAAACAGATTCCAGCTGATTCTAAGACTCTGTCTAGAAAAAAAAGGTAAATGAGGCTCTCCTGGACAGCAAGTTGTCTGATAGACAGCATTAGTGAAACCAGCACAATGTCATCTGAGGTGAGTTCAAGCCCAAGAATACCATCTCAGTACTACACAGAGCTTTATAGCAAATCTTGAAGCCTTAAGCAATCAAAAGTCAGTAAGTAGCCAAGAAAATTGGGTAAAATGCAACAATTTCTATGAAGCATCATTATCCTTGTTTCAAACCTGGGAAACTCATCCACATGCTGGTGATGGCAAAGACAAGAGGAATTTCTGTCAGATCAGTCAGGAAGGTGACTGATTCACAAAGATTTAAACAATTATTTGTTAAGTTCCAGATGAGAATGGTAATCACCAAACCAGTCTTTCTCTCCCTGAGGTTACAAGTCCTTGAATTCCTCTCCTGGAACAGATCTCAGGTACATCAATCCTACATTGGGATATTTAAGGGTTAAATAGGGATTACAAAGCATTTTCTCTGCTGATGGTAAAGCATTTGAGATATATTACAAATAAACCCAATAAAAATGGCAAAGGAAGCCCTATTGATAACTGTCACAGTGGAAACTCCCTGAACTATATTTGTAGCCAAAAGCAGCAAAGTAGTAATCTAAGCCTGTTCAGTCCACCTTTAAAAGAAGAAAACTAGAAGAAGCAGGGAGTTAAAAATCTGTGTCACTCAATAGCTCCTGGCAAACTTTTCTTGGCTTTATGGTTATGCTACTAAATCCTCTCAATTTAATGGTGTAGGCTTCCCTATTTTTAGATCACAAATTGAGGCAGCTCTGCTTTTTCCCCTGCACTATTTTTTAACCAGACCATGGTTATTAAACTTAGCAGCAAGAGCGTCCTTTAAATAAGAAAAAAAAAAAAAAAAAGCCAACCCACTGTACATGCAGAATAACCACATGGCTGGAGAAAGAAAATCGCTCCCAGGGGCTGACAGAGCTCTTGAGTTTCCACTTCACTGTCCCACGAGGCAGGTCTGGTGCTGGGACTCCCGAGACCCCGGAGGTGCCAGGACGCTTGGCGGCTGACGGAGGAGCTGCCTTGGCACAAGTCTCCCATCAAGCACAGGTCACCAACAGGTCTGCAAACAAGTGTCAGCCCACAACACTCAGGCTGGATTGTAACCAAATAACCCCCAGCATAATGCAATAATCAGGGTGAATTTGGCACCTTGCTGCCTCCTCTGTGCCTGGCTGTGGTCGGGCTGGGGGGGTGTCTGCACAGGGAGGGCATGCTGTCCTCCAGATTGTTTTGAAACAACAAGAAAAAAGCTTATCATAATCCTCCTGGCAATTAGAGCCTGGCTGGCTGTAAAGTGCAATGCATTTATCAAAACCTCCTTTGAAGGCGCTGAGGGAAGTGAATTTGAAGCTGTTGGGGACTGCAGGAGTAAGAGAGCCCAGCTGCTCCCAGGGAGCCTGAACTGGGGCGAGAGGGCAGAGGGAGGAGGGAGAATTCCCTTGTCTGGGACATGCACATTTTCCATCAGCCTGCTTGTGCAAGGATAAATAAAATGCTATCTCTCTCAGTGTATCTCTCGAAAGCTTGGCCGATTACAGCTGGCATGCTTCGGGGGCTCTTCCTGCAAGGTTTGCCAGAATATTAGCCACTCCTGGAGCTATAAATCATCCCAAACCAGATTTCTTCTCCCCTCATCCCCATCACTGTGAGAAAAACGCAAAAAGAAAAAAAAAAAAAAGAGAGAGAGAGAGAGAAAGTTGCTGATTTTGTTAAGTGTCAGGAGGACAAAACTGGCAGCGTTTGCCTTTTTTCCAACATGCATCAGCCCGAGCTTCCCAGAGGCAATTCATACACAGCAACATGTTGAAGGAGCTCATCTCCTCCTGCCACACAACACGGCTCTGGTCCAGCTGTGTGAGGTGGGATTATGACAGTGCAGTCTTGTAAAAAAACATCTAAAGTAACAGGCTGGAACACTGTTCCCAGACCTCTACCACCACAGACTGGGTACTGGCATCTGATTAAATCCTCCAGACCCCTTTAATTTCCAACCTAGGGCCCACTGCTCTCTCTGCAATCCTGCAGATTTCTGAACATCGTTTTCCCTCTCCCTGCTACTCAAAATTACAAGGTCAGTTCCTTAGAGGGCAGGGGTAAGAAAATTACTCATGATGATCTCTCTCCTCATCTGCTTCTCTTGGAGCAAAGACCATATCACTGGATCTCTATGTTGTAATAAAAGTGGCCTCCCTACAGCAACCAGGGAGGTTGATCATGCCTCTCCCACCTCAGGGAAAAAGAGCTGAGTCCAGCCATTCCAAATTGCTAGGGTTCTTTGCAGAAGCTTGTTGGCACACACAAGCCCTCACCAAGAAAAGAGGTGTCAAAATAGGGAGTGAAAGCCACTGAAGGATGGGAATAAGCAGATGGGAAAGTAAAGATGAATTAAATTGCCCTGAGTAAAATTGCAGAGTAAACTCTGCAGAGAGCAGGACCCCTGTGTCACCTCCCTGCATCTCCACACCCCCTTCCAAAATAGCTTCTCTCCTCTGCAAGGTTTTGTACATCCAAAACCACTGAACAATCATTGCCTTGAGAATTATTTTAATCATTCCCAAATGCCTTTCCTTTGGAGGATTCCTGATGAGATCCCAAGCTGGATTCTCCACTGGAGTAAACCAGCCAAGCTACTCTAACTGGGCTGCTGATTTACATCTACTGGAGATCTACTCTTCTCCCAGCCAACTCCACTCCCTGCGCTCACCCCTGCACAAGCCTTGTCTAAAAAGCTGATGGAACCTTGCAGTGCATCCTCCCCTGCACAGGGCTGTTCTTGGGATTTAAGGAATGTGGGCATTATATTGCTATGAAAAGGGGCACTGTACTGAATTTATACACGGGAAGGTTGCAGGGATGAGAGCCAGGGTGTAGTAGCCTTACATCTGTGACAATGTTACTGGGGTGACAACAGCAAAAAAACTTTGATCAATCCCAGAGTACAAACGCAGGTTTATATTCTTGCCATCTGGCAGAGTATCATGTTAAGAGCCGGGGAGACAACAGTGGCTGCTACTACACAGTGTACTATATACCAATAAAAGCTGAATGGATCTACAATAAAGCAGACTTTTGAAATAGCTGTGAAAGGAAAATCTAGGCCACTAAGCGCTGTTAGAAACAATGTCCTTATATTTTTTTCCCTTCCCTTCCTATTCTCCTCTGTCTTGCTTCTGCTCTTGGGATTCCTCTTCCCTCCCCTTTCCCAGCCCTGGTGGCTGCACAGAGAGCTATCAAGTGAAATGCTGAACCTAAACTAAAGGTTGTGTTCATTTAACAAGCATTAAATAACGGTCAGGAGGGGCAGACTGGCAGCTGCCTTCACAGCTGAGGCCAATCCCCCTCCATAAATGGTGAAGCACAGCATCCCCACGACTGGAGGAGGTGGCTGCAGTCTCTTCTTTCCTGCTTATTCCTCCCCTACTCAGCACAAAGGCATATGAGACATATGCTGACCTGTGGATAAAATGCTGGACTAGTGCAATCATTGTCTTTTGCACTTCTCCAGAGTTTCTTCGGCACAAGGTGCTCCAATCATTCCCTGGACCTTGCCCATAGCAGCTATAAACTCCCAAATACGATCAAGCCACCACTGCTAAGTGGTCAATAGAGCTCTGCATACATTCTCAGATGCAGATGCCTTTTATTAAAAACTAAGTGGACACACTCTGCCCTGCACTTTCCACATGCCAAAAGCACATTTGCTCAGAGACATGCCGTAGTGCCTTCTAGGTTGTTATTTAGGCTGCCAAGTGACTGAGTATTCCTCCGATGGAGATCAGGAGGAACAAACCCTTATTTTACTCATGAGTTCACCATAGCTTAAAGACATTTGCCAAGTGAGTAGCAAAGTCAGGAAGAGACCCTGCCCATCCTGCTTCCCAGAAATCACTTTCAACACCAAGACCACCACCACTCCTCCATTATTCAACTTCACAGGCCATGGACCTCTACATAAAACATGCTCAGCATCATTCTTCACACCAAGCTGTATAAAGTGTCTCAGCTACCGGATTATCACACCCACTGAACATGGACAGACATGAACACAGAAATGCCAAGATGCACACTCCCGTAACACAGTGGTGAAAATACCATGGACAATGGCACATCATCTAAGGGACCCCATGGGATCCCTTCTCTCTGAGTATGTATTTCCCATGAAATGAATAACAGCCAGCAATTAGAATTAAAATTTAGCTTGGCAGCTAGGTCTCATTGTTACTAAACTTTTCTATCAGGAAATACAAGGGTCTCAGAAGGGAAAAAATGGAAATGATCACTTGAAACAACTGAACAGGTTGCTAGGCTGGACACCACAGGGAACAGTCCTGACCTGGCAGGAAGACCCAATAGCTCTATTCTTCCTCTTTGGCATCTGCAATCCTACAATCACTCAGTCATTTCAATAAATCCTTCAGCTCCTCTATCTAATTTCACCTCTTTTATGGGCTCAGCTCTTAAAAAAACTCACTGCCCATCATTCAGGCCAGCTTTTTATCTTCAGTTGCAACTGTGAGCTTCCCAAACATGCTCAGCACTCAAGAGGCCATCTTCAGAAAGCCACAAAGGAGGTGTCATTGTCTTGCCAAGACTCTGAAGCACTAAGGGCATATTTGATGGCTGCCTGACTCTTCAACAGGAAGAAATGTTTGCATGATGCTCTTATGGATGTTCACACTGTCAAAAGGGCTAGATACTATTTTCCCAAAGTAACTTGACCCATTTAAAGAACTTCTCCAGGAAAGTCAGTTGAGTATCTCTAACATCTGCATTACCACAGACATTCTCGTTTTAACCATCCCCTTTATCTCACTATATTTTTGTTGATAGCTGAACTATGCAATGCAGTGGTTCTGGCATCCCAGCAATGGCTAGTTATCAGGAGAAAGAAAGCACGAGGTCTGGGAACTCATTGAAAACATTCAGAGGCGATACGTGAGGGACTGGGAGAGATTAGACAGGGTTTGCTGGGACTCCAGGAATTCCTGCAATTCAGGAGTTACATGGCAGGATTTCTTTTTTTGCATGGGACAGCAGAAAGCAGGAAGATGGAAGTTTCCAATTCTCTTTAAAGTTGTTTTCCCAACCTATCACACATATACAGCTTCTCCTGGTTTTTCTCCACGGTTTCAAGCAGTTGGGGTACCCAGGGCAAGTCCTTGGAGTAACAACCCTCATGTTCACTGGAGAAGCTCAACTAAGCTCTCATTTCACCAGGAGCTAGACTTTGGAGCCTGACTGACAACATCCACACAGCTGCCTCCCCAGGAATTCACCACTTAGAAAGGGCTAATTAGTATGAGGTAATTAGTTTCAGGCAAAGAATGTTTGAAAAATATCTGTGTGTGTAAAGTCTGCCATCCTACATTTTGTTCAACACACTTGATTTTTTTCTCTGCTGCTGAAAGAGGTAACAGATAGGTTATGTAAGACACCTAAACTAGGCAGATGCTGGAGATTCAGAGAATCAAGTGTTAAACATACAAAAATGCCTAAGCATGCAACTTCAACCCTGAAGGCTTCTGATGTAAGAGGCATATAAAATGTGGAAGTTTCACGGATGATTCCAATTATCCTCAAAGCTCACCTCCCTTTCCCATATGCCTCCACACCTAGGTTCTTGCTTTTCCAGGGGAAACAAACAAGCCAACACAAAAGTGATCCAGCAGAAGACAGATGTGCTGACAACAAGGTCTTGCCAGAGTTGTGGCTACATTCATTTGCCACTCAGCTCCTGCCCGGTCACGGGGCAGCTGTGAAAACAAGGCCACTGGGAAAGCACCACGTGAATCCAGAATGGAAATGCCAACACAACCCCAAAGTAATAGCAGCAAACCTCAACCACAGACACTGCAGTGGGAGCTTCCTTGCATTGTTGTTGTTTTTCCCTAAAATAGCCTGGAAGATAAAGAGAGCCAGTGATTAGCTAAGTGCCATCCTCCCTGATATCTGTTTGCCCATTATCTGCTCCTGACACCTAACATCTAATTGTGCTGCAATACCCCAGCAGGACAGCCTGTCCTAAGAGGGACTGAATGGACTGACTGGGGGAGGGGAAAAAAAGAAAATAAATCTTGCTGTCAAATCCAAGAAATGAAAAGGCTGCACACCAGCTGGATTAGGATGTCACCTATGGGGATTTCAACAGCAGCAGTGCAACAGGTTACTTCTAGGAAAGGTTGACTACATCTCAGAAGCACATCCAGGTTCCAAACTATTGGATCTGGAAAGGTTTCCTGCCTGCAAAAATGCTCTCTGTCAATGAAACCCGGGCTCTTCCCTCTTTACCTGCTTGTTTATAACACATCTCTCCAAGGATGCCAGAGAGATCAGAGGCTCTCTGTGCTCCAGAGAGAGACAGCCCCTTCCTTGCCATGCTTTAAATTTCCACAGAAAAAGCAATAGGGGAGAGGAAGCATTAGCAGCTTTCAAGATTTTTGTTGCTAGTTTTCTCTTTCTTTTCTTTTTTTGGTGATATTTTGTTAAATGGTTCATTTCAATGATTCTGTTTGCCAAGCAAACCCATGAACAACCTGACCAGTACGGTGGAAGAGCAACATACCAAGCCCTGACGTATTGTCTCTCACAACACCCTCATTGATAAGTCAATCTCCAGAGGTCCCTTCCCACTTCAGCTATTCTGTGATTCTGTTCTCATGGAGTCTACGGAGAGTATGCAAACACACTGGCTTTACAGCACATGAATAAACTCAGATACGGAGACTGCCTAACAGCTACTGTACCTTTAGGTAAAAGGTGACTATGAAAGCTGTCAAAGTGATGAAGGCTGCCATAAAGGACACCAGAGGGAAGGCTGTGTATCTCCACAAGCACAGCAAGCAATGCCACAAAAACATACTGCACCAGCTAGGGACAAATATGAAGTCCCCTTCTTCTCTTGCTTTTCTCAGTTTACTCTTATTTCAGCTTTTACTAAGGAATGAGGTTACAGTTTGCCACCTGTCAGAGATGTGGGCTCAAGTTTTTCTCCCTGTCCCTCTTTTAAAAGCACATTTCATTTTAGATCAGAGAACTGATCATGGTGTTCCATATCCTGAGTCAACAAGCTGAACTCAAGACGAGGAGCAACACACTTTGTCTTGGCCTTTCTTGAGATATTCCTATTTACATTTTCTTCTAACACAAGTATGTTGGTCTCAACAAAAGAACAGAAATAATTTCAGGAAAGCTTCATTTCTCAAAAATATTTCACCTCTGGTGGGGACTTAACTTTCTCTAAGTATGCACAACATGAGCCCAGCTGCAATGCGTGTGTTGTGCAAACCTGGTGTGACTCTGCTGAAGTCAGCAGATGTGGTGTGGATTTGCAGTGCTTTCTTGGAATTAAGAACTTTGCCTTCTATTTATCACACACTTCCTTGCTAAAGAAACACCCTTAAAATGGCATTCCCATTTTCAGTAAATGCGTTAGAAAAAGAAACAAAAAAATACCATCAGTTACCAAAAAAACCCCATCTTTCTGTGCAAGGGCAAAAAATAGCTTGTAGTCCAAGTTTGGTGTTATATTGACACAGAGTTGAACTCAGCCTCATCTTGTCCTTAACAACACTGCACAGTCATTTTAACTTAAATAGGCAGCAATAATACAGTTTACATGCAAATAATACACAAATCTGCCATGAATTGGTAATACTTAGCTCAACTTGACAGCTATTCATACCATCAGACAAGTATTGATGAAAAATAAAGATAGTGAACAAGAAACTTGTGTTTAAATCCCAAGCAATTAATAACTAAGGACAGACAGACAGAAGAAATCTGTCAGCACATGGAAAGGATCCACTAACTGCATTTTATACAAGTTGCAAAAGTGTACAGCTTTTACTGTTTTGTTTTTCAGAAAGACAAACTTGTAATACAATTTAAAATGATGATGTTTAGTTGTGACAGCAGCTCCCCCCTGAACAGGGAGATGCCTTATCTGCCAGGCACCTTTCAGGTGTTCTACTCCAGCTCCTCTGCTCCACAAGGGAAATGGAACAACAGCAGCCCCCTTCAGATTTTCCTCCTATTAGTCAGGTGACTTTCCTGTTGCCTTAACTCCCTTTTCTTTAGAGTCTCTAAGGTTGAGCTTTCCAACATAAGTCCCATTCATAATTAATCTCTACCTCTATTTAACTTGTCAAGGCTCTAACAAATGAGGAGAGCACTCTTGGCCAAAGGTTTTCCTCTGATCTGCTTGCTCCAAACAGGCACACGGAAGTGGGCATATACTTCACCTGATACAGCTCACATCTTGGAGGATGCAGCCAGCAGCAGAGCATGCAGAAACCCCAGCCACCCCCACGGAATCGATTAGCTTGGAAAAGACCTCTGAGATCATTGAGTCCAATCTATGATTGAACACCACCTTGTCAACTAGACCATGGCACTAAATGCCACGTCCAGTCTTTCCTTAAATACCTCCAGGGACGGTGACTCCCCCACTGCACCCTTCAGCCTGAGACAGATACTGGCCTCCACCTTAGCCTTGCTTCCATGTCCCAGTTAACCCCTGGGAGAAGGAAGAGAACATTCACGTGGTGAAAATGGCCACTAAGCAGTTTAAGCAAAAGCAATTCTGAGGACTGCAGGAGGCTGGGATGCTGGGTTCACCATGGTCTCCTCCCACCTTGGAAAGAGACCACTTTCAAGGGTCCCTTCGCATTTGTTTCAGGAGCAGGGGCTGATCCCACTCCCTTGACCCCAGGGAGCTGCTTTGGCTCCGAGGCCTCATTTATTAGTGCAACTTCTGCTGGAGAAATGGGGTAAATCCTATAAACACCCTTTAAATGAAAGTGTAGGACACCTGATGAGACAACAGCTGATTCTGGCCAGGAACAGCACAAAACAAGGCTCTAACTGCTGTGGGTCAGAAACTTGCTTCTACTTGACCACACCTTCCTCCCTTGTCCCCTGAAAACCTTGGTGTCCTCGTTGCTCACAGCCCTGGAGCCAGACCCCACTGTCACCAGGACCTTCCCTGCTCTTTCTTCTGTCCTGCAGTGCCGCAATCCCCCACCCTCACTCATCAGCACTGGGTCTCCCCACACACAGGGCATGCCAGTCCTACACACCCTGTCGTGTTACATCCACCACATGTGTTCCATCTGCCATGTCATGCCCTCCCCACCACCTCATCCCACCCAGCTCCTCATAGCACCTATTGCAGCAGGTCTGCACCACAACCTCAGCCACCAGAACGAAGCACAAGCCCTTCTCTGCCTCAGCTACCAGTTTTTCCTGCCCCAACCTCCACAACAGTAGACATTCGTCTGAAAAAAAAGTCACCTTTGAAGCCAAAACCCAGGCGGGGGCTGGATGCTGGGAAGCAGGGCCCTTTCCATCCATGCTGTCCAGACACTCTGGCAAGCAGCACTATCTCAGCTTGGCTCCCTCCTCAGCCCCAGACAAACGTGGCTTCCCTCTTGACTTGCTATTTAAAAACTGTCCCAAGATTGGCACACGGTGGTTTCAGATTAACGAGCCGGAGCCATCAGCGGGCGGGCGGTGTCCCCGTCCCCTGCACCCTGCCAGGTGCCCCCACAGCAGGGCTCCTGCCTCCTCCATGGCAGACCACTCCATTTACTTACTCGTGGCTTTGTCTTATTTTTTTTTAACTTAAGGAGGATCACTTCCTAAAAGCCTCAGTTGCAGGGGAGAGGAGGCTCAGCCACGGGAATATACTGCATAAATTTAAGGGTTTATTGCATCTACACATCCCCTCTTAGCACACTTTACCAGAATAGCTCTTTATCTGCAGACACAGCTCCTTGACCTGGGCTGAATGTGGAGCCTGTACTGAGGTGAAAAGCACAACCAAAACCACTTGGCTCCCTGAGCTGTGTCACTCCAGCCAGCCTGTCCCCTCAAAACCTCACTGCTGCCCAGCCCACAGTACTGAAAGCCTCCTCCACCCAGAGTTTGGCATAAGGCAAGTATTTTGTTTCATGTACAATTTCAGAGATTCTGAAATCTGGATTCATGTGGAGCAGCAGCAACACCTGAAGTATGGAAATTATCTTACATGGAAAACCTTATTTTCCTTCAGGAAATAATGGACTTGTTAGAGCAAGTACAGAGGAAGCCACAAAACTGCTCAGAGGGCTGGAGCATCTCTGCTATGGAGACAGGCTGAGAGAGTTGGGACTTCTCAGCTTGCAGAAGCAAAGGCTCCCTGGAGACCTTCTAGCAGCCTTCCAGTACCTAATGAGGACTTACAAAAAAAGAGAGAGAGCTACTTCTTACACAAGCAGATAGGGGAAATGGCTTTAAATTAAAAAGAGGAGAGACTTGGATTAATTGTTAGAAAGGAATTCTTTACTGTGAGAGTGGTGAGGCACTGGAACAGATTGCTCAGAGAAGCTGTGGATGCTCCACCCCTGAAAGTGTTTAATGCCAGGTTGGATGGGACTTTGAGCAACCTGATCTAGTGGCACCCTTATACATGGCAGGGGGGGTTGGAATGAGATGATCTTTAATGTCCTTTCAGATTGATTCTGTGATGATTTTCAAGAGGATTGTTTAGGTCTGAAGTTTAGTAAAGCCCACAGGACTTTAATTTCAGTGGGATAGGACTGTGATTTCTGAAGGAAAATAGTTCTTTTCCTGAATTTTTTTATCTCTCTGTATCAGAGGTAATGTAATGACAAATGCAGAAAATAGAATAGTGTATATTTGTCAGACTGTGACACCCACGGAAGTCATTTGTAGTGATGTAAAACAGATTAAAGCCCTGTCAAACCAACACAGTAAGATTTTACAATATGACCATTATGGCAGTTCCCCCAAGGTCCCAGTCAGGATCAGAGCCCTGATCAAATGAGGTACGGTGCAAACACACCATGAGAGAATATGTCCAAATGGATGGACCAGAAACAAAACAGGAGGATGAACAGAAGTATGAAATGATTTGGCTGAGGTCCCACATCAGGTCAATTCCAGGGTCAGAAATCACCCCAAGGGCAGGTCACACCAAGCTTCACAGAGGTTTGCACAACTGTAAGTGAGAAGACACTTTAAAATCAAACTTGCTGCATAGGGAAATATGCCTTTGGGGCACCACCAGTCCAGAATTACGTGCCAGGGGCTTTCTTTTTATAGCTCACAGCTGCACTCCTGCTTTCTGTGGTAAACCAGGACCAAAAGAGCATCATCAGTAGATGGTGACATCATTTAATACCTTTGTTTGCTTAGAACACCTGGCCAAGAAAAACCTCAGACATTTCATGTTGATTAGAGATGCAGGTGAAGAGTCCAGTGCTCTCGGGATTTAGCTGTACTGCAGGATGAGAAGCCTGGGGAAACCAGTACTGGGTAGAGGAAAAGAAGAAGTCAGCAAGAAGATTAAAATAACTAATAGCAAGAGTACTGACAGTGGTGGACCCTGCTGATAAAAATTAGGCACAAAACACAAAATAACTTCAACATTCAGAAGCAACTCAAAAAAACCCATAGGAACATAGACAGACGTTGATGTTGTCCTTGGGTGAGGACAAGGCAGCAACAAGCAGGTGGAGAACATCTCAGTCTGTAACCATCCGAAGAGCTGAAGTCACAATCCCCAAAGCCAGTGGATGGCAAGAGCCTCAACCACAGCAGGTGCAACCTCCCAGCAATTTGTAGGACCAGCTTGGTATTTCACACAGCCATGCTGTACCCCACATGCCATGGAGCGCGTGCTCCTCTCCACATGTCCAGCAATGAGATGACATCATGTCTCAGGTAATGCCATCAACTCACAGCATGCAAAGAGAAGGGCTGGAAGCTGCAGGGACAACTTGTGGGGCTGCACCAACTTTGTTACCTCCTAAAGTTGTTGGTGCATGCTAAAAAAAGCATCTGCTGTGAAAGACATATGAATAAAACAGAATGGGAATTGTGTTCCAACCCTGAGAGTCGTGTGGTTGAAGTTCATGGAAAATACAGTCTAGGATCCCTAGAAGACAAGCCACATCTTAGGTTAAAATGCCAGCTTGGTGAGTCCTTAGGGGACAGTATTTTGTTTCCAGTCAGCACCCATCATCTGTAAATAACCCTGTCAAACAGCAATCTCATCCACACCATCCTCCAAGAGCAGTATTCAGAACAGTCACTCGGATGACCTCCTCCATTTCCCACCAGTGCCCACCCAGCAGCACAAGGACCACAAGGAAGCTCTGCCAGCTCCAACCCAGGCTGGCACAGGGTCTGGAGATGGCTGGTTTGGAGGTCAGCAGCAGGCCTGCCCACCTCAAACAACAGACACATGCAGCTCATACGTTTACTCTGACCATTTCTGCCCTGCAATTTCTGAAAGCAGTTTTTAGGGGCCAACATTAGAAATGAACCACAAGATTACAAAGGGCTCTTGGACAGGCACAGTCAGGCTCAGCACAGAGGAAACTGTGGGTACCCCAAACGGTGGACAGGAAATCTCAAGCCCATCACCAGGTGCTGCCTCTTTTGCATCCCTTTCAGATTCAGATGAGGAGAACAGGCATTAAATCCACAGCAGATCTGTGGTTTAGGACTCCAGCCCTAAAAGGGAAGCTTTGTCTTACTTATTTTTACATTCCAGTCATACATAAACAAAGAATGTAATCTGCTTTTGAGGATTTAAAGTCTGTGGATCTCACTGTCAACGTTAAGGGGTTTGGCTGGTGTCATCATCGGATCTGATGTGCCAGGTTGATTTTTCGACCCCCCCCCAATATTTTAAAAAGGGAGGGAGCACTAGAGAAGGGAAAACTGAGGTTGCTTTTGAAGAATTTGTTGTTGTTAGGGAAAGCAGGAAAACACTTTTGGTTCAGATCAGCAGGGCTGGGTAATGACTGAGGAGGCCTTTTGCTCCGAGCCCCTGTCTTTCATCAGCACATGAGCTCTTCACTGGAGTATGATTGAGCTCAGTTTCAACTGGTAAAGGAATGGCATTTTCAGCACTGTGTCCCTCCAGAGGCTGCCCTGTAAGCTCAAATGTCTGGAGCTACTTCCACTGCCTATCTTTGCCCTCCAGTGTAGCTACTTACCAGACTGGACCACTCTGAGTCCTCAGATACCCAAATCAGATGCCTACAGATAGATGATACCTCCACATTCTCACACGCTCCCTTTCACATCTGTCTCACACTCAGATTGGTGCTAACAGACCCGAGCATCCACAAAACTAAGCGTCTCTCCTTCTATGATTATATCACCCCAGGAACAAACTGCATCTCTGGCCTGGGAGCTGTGGTTCAATTGGTTGTTGGCTGTTGGTTGGGGCAGAGTACAGAAGAAGGCTCATGAACTTCCCTGCACAATAAATAAACCACGGATGAAACATGGGACCAGCCTCCTCCACTCAGACACCTGCCTAGGAAGGCAGTGCCTTTCACCCAGGGGTTGGTTGGTAATGAAAAGGGGAAGAAGAGAGAGAAACCCCTCTCCAAACTCACACACCGCCTGTCCAAGCGGTCAGCTTGCCCCCGGCGGTCTCGCTTTGACACACCAGAATCGGGCTGTGAAACTTTGGGCTGCAACACATCTGCAAAAGTAGCAGCCACCACAAAAGGCAGGGGGAGGGTGGCGGGAATCCTACGAAATGTAACTAGCAGGAATTAAAATGTAAAAGAAACACCCTGCGGGGTCTCCGCATAGGCTCTAAAGGCACGCAACTGTTTCGCCAGGTGTTACAGAGCAGCGCCTGCTGCTGAAGCGGCTCCGGGCTGGCATCTCGCCTGTCTCATCGTCCCGGTCCCCCCGAGCCCACCGGGCAGGCGGTGCTGAGCGGAGCAGCCGGGGAAATGATTAGCCAGGGAAATGATTAGCCAGCCCTGCTCGGCAAGGGCTGAGCCGCTGAATGAAGCGCTGTCACTGCCCAGCTGCGAGCGGGAAGGTGCCGCTTCCTGCCGCTGCTATTTCATTTTGCAGCAGCTTCCCCTTCCCCGCTGTCTGAATGTCACAGATTGCTTCACTGCTGTGCGAGCCTCGGAGATGGGGAAAGCAGAGCGGGGGGAAGTGAAAAATCTGGCAAGAGCTTTCCCAAAGTGCCGGCACCGCCGGTGCCCCAGATGCTGCACTGGAACCAGCAGCTGGAAAGGATGGGTGGCAAATTCACCTTTTGGGAAGCAAGAGCCGGGTCAGTAGCACACCTTGCCACGGTCTGCAAACACCCAAGGATCCTGCTTTCGCTCCCACCTATTTAACCCCTCTGCACTAAGGCTGGGGACGTCTTGCTGGCTCAGGAAATATAAGCCCCGGGCTGCTTTTTGGAGCCTGTCAGCAGCGCTCTTTTGTCAAGCAGAGGCCTTCCTGTCAAGTGATACAAAGTGCTCGCTCTCCTTTTCCCCCTGGGATCCGCACAGGCTTCCTTCCCGCAGCAGCCCCAGCCTTTGTCAGCCCGAGGGAGAAGGGCAGCTGGCAGGACGCCCGAGTGTCTGGCAGGGAGACCACTGTGCACAGCCCTGGAGCTCACACTGTGCTGCATGCTAAGGGCTGGGCAGGGGAGGCAGTGGGCAGTTCGGGGGGCCAGGCTGGGGATGGCAGAGATCAGCAGTCTGGGTGAACACAAGCATCAGCCTTTGGAGCAAAGCATCTCTCGGCCAATCCCACCCGCAGCCACTCAGGGGTGATGTCCCCATGATGGGGACTGACCCACTGCATGGCTGCTGGGAGACAGCACGCCAGAATGGGAAAAGCAGCAGAGAGGGCTGCTTCCAAAGGTGCTCTAGGACCCTTACCGACCTGTCTGGCTTCAAACTAGAGGCAGATGGCAAAGCAGGGGGTTTGCGTGATTAAATCAGAACAAGTGCAGCAGCCCCACGATTTCATACAGCTTACAGAAAGCTTCTTCCCATAGAAGGAGTAAGCTGTCCAACCAGGGCTGGACTGGAGCACTCCAAGAACTGAAAAGAATAACTAAAGATAAGAAACAAAGGAGCCATGACATGATTTCCTCAATGATCCTACACAGCTACAGCAGCAGCTGTGAGAACATCAAGTTCTCCAACACCCAGGAGAAGCCTCTTTCACCAGAGCATCCTTGTCTTCCCTTATCTCTGAAATTTATCTGGCCATAGCCCCATTTTTTGAGAATTGGCTCCACATCTGCAAATTTACACACCTGGCGTGATCTAATATCAACCTAAAATGCTATCACTATCAGGTAGGTCATATTCTCTTTCCTTTGCTGCTTGGTTTAGTGAAAGCTCTTCCTTGTGCCTTGGATTTGTAAAGCAAGGACAAGTGTGCCAACTGCCCCTGTGAAGCATTTTGAGACCTCTGCACTACAAGATGCAACACACAAATTTCAGCAGGACTGCTCCCTGAATAAGGTAGCACACAGAGAGCTCAGAGGGTAGGCTGAGACTCCTAAAATCATCCTTAGTTCACTGCAATAGAAGTATTCTACTTAATTCATTCTGAACTAGATGGAAAGTGCTTTCTTCAGTATGCAAGCATAGGAAGGATAATTAAACAGCAGAGATCAGGGCATGGCATCACAACAGGCTTGTTTGCAGGTTCCCTGTGTAATTGCCACATGACAAACAACTGTCATATCTACAACATCTAGTAAAAGTTGTGTATTGTCAGAAGCAATTGAATTTACAACATTTTCAATTTTTAAGCTTAAAGGGCACATTAAGAACACTGCAGAAAAATGCCAGAAGGTGAACTTGATGGCAAAATTAGTGTCTAAAGAAAGCCTTCTCCTCCGATTGCAAGGGAGGTCCTGAATCACATTCTCCAACAAGAAAATTTTCCTTTAACTTCCACAGTCAAAAAGACAATTCATTTAATAGACAACATCAATTGAAAATCCTATGGCTCACATACATCATGTCATCGAGAGAGGAAGACCACAACAGTAACCTGGAGCTCTCTTTCCTCTGTGTAAAGCTTCTAGTCATCTATCCTGAGGCTCTGCAGGATCTGTACCAACTTCTTGGTGAATTCCCCCAAACTAGGCAAAGAGGGATGTAGTAGCAGAGATGTAGGGAGTGTATCAGCACTTGGTAGAAAAGGGTTGAGCTCCCAAACTGCTTTTAACTCACTGAGCCTCATTCTGCATCCATGTGAGACAGCCATGAGATGAAAGCAAGCCTGTAGCTGCACACCTTATGCTGGCTTAAATCAGTGCTGTGTCTGAGGTTGTCTGTAAGTCAGGTCAGTTTGTTACAAGTGCTTGCAGCAGCACTAAGGGAGGAGCAGAGCAGGGCTGGTAGGCAGTCAGGGCAGCAAGAAGGTGGGACCACTTCTCAGTAGTGATACCCGCTTGTGAAGGCTGAAAGTACCAGTTCTAAACACTGCCAGCTCCAGGCTGAAGGAGAGATAACATCCAGTAGTGCACAGTGCTGCTTCACAGTTATTCAGGCTAGGAAACACTCACCACCACACAGCCCCATGGCTTCCAGGAGAGTTTAGGCAGACAGGTTGCATTAAATCCCATGTCAACATGCAGCCTCCAGCTCTGATGTCTGGATTGAGTGAGTGTAACTCTCCAGTGATCTCTGGGGTGATGGGGAAAACACTATCCCCACATCCCTCAAGGCACAAAGAAAATCTTTTCGTTCTCACTTCTCACCCCTCTTAAAGCAGTGGCATTCCTCACCAGCTGTAATCAGCATGCACACCCTCCCAAAGTGCCATTTAATACCGTCACACAAAACTGCTGCGTGACCCACTTTGCGTTATTATGTGCAATAATTACAAGACACCACAGCCCTGGTCTGCCAGGCTCCATGAGACTTTCTCCAAGGGCACTCACTCAATTCCCCCTTTCTGTGGACTCTCAGCTACATGCCTGGGAGATGGACAGTATTTCTCTCCATCGCATCCACCCCCACCTCCACTTAATTTCATGCTTGGACTGTGACTACACTAACAGGGCATATCGAGTTTCTCCCTCGTACACTGATTAAACCGACATGGTGCTTTGCACAGTCTTTCACAGACTCCTTATCTCAGTAACAAGAGGGAGGAAAAAGCACAAGGACAACTCTGAGCAAAGCAACACTGTCTCCTTTCCTGGCACTGGCAGAAGTCTCTTTGGGAAATGGTGTGCACCCTCTGTCAGGAAGCTGAGAGAGAAAAGCTATGATGGCTCAAGGGCTTGTCAGGGCAGGCCAGTCCTGGTAAATGAGAAATTCTGGGGGTCTGTTTAACAGCAATGTTTTCCAACCTTTTCACAGGATTTTTCCACTATCACATTGCAGAGGTGGGTAGAGATCATGGCTATGGATGCAGAGCACCGAAGTCACAGCTCAGTGCTGTTACTTTACATCAATCCAAAGCTCACTAGTCCAGTTTTAACTGAACTGGTTTTCCCAACACTGCCTACTTGTCCTCCAGGCTTTGGTGTTGAATGTAACCTAGCAAGCTTCCACAGCTTCTCTGGACAAACATCTTGCTTTAGGACTAAAAAATACTTAAAAATATGAAAAGGGAAATTTTAACCTAATCCAATTTCTTTGATTTTTCAAAAGGTCATAAAAGAAGGAAATATTCCAAGGCCCACAATAATTATGAAGGGAACTCCCACCATACCAGGATAAATCAGTTGCAGGTAGAGGTAGGGATGGGAGACAGCTCACTTGTCTTTAGGGCCTTGAGTCACTCCAAACATAAAATCTCCAGAGCAGCACAGGACACACCAGGTCATCCATATGGAGCTGACGGATAGGACACTGAACCTATGGGATGCCTGTATTCTTGCAGGGTGACAGAGCCTTGGGTAAGAGTGCCTATGTACCAGTTATCTGTGTTTGGGAAAGTAAATAATAGCCTTGATTTCCACAATGCAGCTGTTCACAATCCAAGTTAGTTCCCTTCAGCTCTCTGTATCACAAGTATAGACAGACTCTGTTCATGTCATCATAGTGCAGGCACTGAAAACAGGTCAGATGATTCACATGCCAGTCCCAGTCCTAGTCTAGTCCACAGCCCAGCACACTCTCAGTAAAGACTCTGCTTAACAGGCTCTTCAGGCAGCAGCAGAGCAACAAGTGCACGTGTTGCAAAATAAAGATGGCCCCAAATCAAAGACTTCATCAATCCCAGGATTTAAAGCTCTAAGAGACATTTAGAAAATGCAAAGGCATAAACTTGCTTTTCTCTCCTGTCTTGTTCCTGGGCTTGAACCAGCTACAAAACTTCTTTGGTACTCTGAGACAGACTTTTCACTCCTCATGAGCTTGTGAAGCACTCACAGCTCTTTTCAGCTCCTACTAGAACCATTCAACACCTTTGCAAGTTCCTTGGTTTCTCAAAGGAGCCAGCTCAGCATCCGCAGAGTCAATTACAGGAGAGCACAATGCAAGTATAAAAGAACAGACCCTGTTTCCAACCCATCACAAGCACATTCACTGCCTTCAAATCCCCTTGCCATGACTGCTGCAGTGCCTGGAAGAGGAATGAGGAGATCTGACTTCAGAAGCAGATTGATTACCTGGGACACACCTCACTGATGCAAAGGTACCAGCTCAGACCACAGCTTTCCCAGCAGTTCCTTTGTTTGTCACAAAAAAACTGTATTTCAAGAGAGACTTGTTTTACTCACACAGACCTACAGATGACATGTGCATTTTAAAACAGGGGATTTTCCAGAGGAAATGTCTTTGTTTGGCTTGGGTTTTTTTGATGGGACCAGAGAATTGCAGCTGATACCACTATTGAATGGAGTTAGGTTATCATTCCAGATAGACACTGTGCTGGAAAGTGCTTTCACACATGCACATACACACACGTGCACAGAGTTTGGCTGGGCTGGTTAAAACACCACAGCACTTATTGCTCCTTGAGGCCTATGAGTTCACTTCTAGGCTCCCAGCCAGCTTGGAAATCACATAACCCATGTGAGCAGCAAGGTTGTAAGGAGACGTTTGTCAAGAAAAAAGATAGTTCCTGAGTGCTGTTCCCTGCAGGACATATCTCAGCAACCCTGAAACCAAGATAGTAACTACTCAACACTTTGGGGACTATCCTTGGCGAGGTCAGCCAAAAATGACTGCCCACCACCAGGAGTGAGAGGGCTGCCATGCTGGGGGATAAAGGAGAAAGCCTCTCCTAGGCCTGGCTCTTTGATGCAGAGAAGCACAGGCATTTTTAGTCATATCCTAGTGCCTTTATGGCAAGCAAAAGGGCCAAAGAGACATAAAAGGGACATAAATCATTTGCGTTGTCTAGAAAAGACTGAAGAGCACCTTTTAAGGACCTCCTTGCACACACCAGCCCAAGGGAGAAGGGGAGGATGCCAGCTAACCAGAGGATGGCACACTGAAGGGGCATGGAGCAATAGTGGACAGACTTACATGTCCACAGGGCGCCTCATTTATAGACATCCTCCTAAAAGAGGCTGCAAATCACCATGGATTTCTCTCCCCCACTAGAGCAACACATAAGGTAGAGAAACACATCTCTCTCAGAGCTCAATATTAATCCACCAAATCAATATTAATCCACCAAATAAATGAGGTGCCTTTCCCCATTTAGTGCTGGCCCTTCAAAAACCCTTCCCACTGCATCCTCCCTCTCCAGCACCTGGTACATCAGCTTCAGCTGGATCACAGTGGGGTGAGAACTGCTTCTGAGACATGAGGGGGCATTAGGCCACCTTGTCAGGCCAAATTCAGATACCTCACAAGCACATACCATCCCTGAGGAAGTGAACAGGGGTTTGGGCCATCATATGGGGATGAAATTTATGCTAAAGACAAGCTAAAGTAAGGACAAACTTCTGCATCATGGTGTAACAATCTGCATGAAAACGCAGCTACTGATATCATCAGCTTTCCCATCCCTAACATTCATCTTTTTCTTCTTTTGTTTTAATTTTTGCTGATAAGAGGTAGTTCATTATTTGGGGGGAAGGGGAGGTTGCTTGTGTTTTTTTCAAATTAAATTGTGGCAGCGGTGCACAGAGAAGCACAGCACTTCCCCTCTCTCACCGGGTAAGCTGCAGCACAAAAGCTCCGGGCTGATCTCACATCCTCTTCAACAATTAAAAGTCAAGGCCAGCAGCGCAGCCAAAACTTGACACGCTCTTTAGAGAACAAAGGTCACTAGATTGAAGTCTTCACTCCCCGCTTTGGCTGAAGCAGCATGAAATATCCTCTTCAAAACCTAAGGCAGTTGAATCTTTATCAGGTGATGATGGCTTTTCAGAGAATAAAGACAACTGACCTCTGTGTCTTCCCTCCTACTGTTCCACAAGAAACCTTGAAGCCACCTAATTAGTATAAATCATTTTCCAGTAAGTGCTCCTGCCCCATGATGGCCTCATCAGACACCGGGTCCAGAGATAAAGCTTCTGATGGCTTTGATAGCTATCGGGCCAAGGCTGGATATGAAGGAAGCCAGAAGGCAGGCGGTCACAGCTCTGGTTGGCCCCAGGTCCCTGAGGAGCAGAGTGGGCTGAGGTGGTCACTGCAGATGTGCAGGTGTGACCTCTGCACAGCTGTGGGCCACATCCCTGCCGGACCAGGAGACAGGGGCTGGAGAGGACAACAGCTGGGCAGGAAATGAGCGAGAGAAACGCTGCATTGGAGACCCCAGCAATCCTAGTGCTTTTGCATAAACAGCATTTTTGGAAGATTAAATGAAATAAAAAGTCATTACATGGTTAAATGGTTAATGTCATAGCAACAGTCATAAAGCTGTCACAAGTCAGGGCAGCCACAGGGACACCCTGTCCAAGCTCAACAGCATCAACACTCTCTCAAGAATCATTTCACCAAGTAATTTGGTTTTGGCTAATTTAAAATTAATCCTCAGAGCATGTTGCTTGGGCAGTCCAGGAGTCTCTCTCTTGAAAGAGTCCAAAAGACAGACTCATGGGTCAATAGTCATTCACCTTCTTGCCTATCATGGTACAGGACTAAAATGCATCCCAGTGTTCAGAGGTCCTTCCTGCCTGCTATCCCTTCTTAAGGCTCCCTGCCTCACCCAGCATGCTGAAATCCTTACCTGATTCAAAAGCAGCCTCCAACTTGAGGAAACTTTGTGTGACTGGGGAACGAGGCCTAACACGGTCCCAATTCCACCTTATTTGGTCAAGGCAAGGATGACCCAAGAGGAGAACCTACAATAGGACCTACAAGAGGAGAACTGAAATTGCCCTGGGTTTCATCTTACTCCTTCCCACCACCTTGGACAGACTGTGAAAGTGGAGTGCAGACTGACTGCATTTCCACACACACTTCAATTTCCTTCTGGCACAGCTCTTGTTCCAGCACACAACCTTCCCAACATCTCTCCAGCAGACAGGGAAAAACCCTCACTCAAAGGGTATATTTAGGAGCTGTTTCATCCTATCAATCTGAAGAGCAAGTGGCATTTCCCTTCATTAGCCCAGCAAAATTAGAAAGCACAAGGCACTACAGCATCAGACCTCTCATTTCCATGAAGAACTGAAAGACCTAAACCTGGACTTTTCCAAACTTAGGGTCAAATTGTAAAGATGAAACCAAGCAAGTCCCACCAGCTCTGGGAAAGCATTTGGATTCTCCTGTGAACTTGGAGAGATCTAAGTCCAAAGCAATGCTAAAGCAAAAATAAAACTGGCTCCTTCCTCTCCTCAGAGTGTGGTCCCTTCCTAGGTCCCAGTGTGGTAAGAAGGAAGATTCAGGTCACTAGATCATCAGGAAATGTTTTGTTGCATTAGTTTTCAGTCATGTTATGAGTCCAATCAGCCCAATGCAGGCAGAGAACTCTGAGCTGGCAGCAGGCAGCCAGCAGCAGGACAGGACACGGGGAGAGAAGGGCCTCCAAATGAAACTCACCCAAAAAGATCATTTTTTATATAAAAAGGCCTCTGCTGACAAGTAGTTCTTTGTCCCAACACAAAGAGCATGCTTCAGGCATGACTTGCTAAGGCAGAATTTCCATCATGCAATTCCCTGCTTAAGATACTCTGCAGAAGCCAGTACTGCCTTCAAGTGCCTTACCTGCTCTGGGGTTAAGACAAAACACTTCCATCCACGTCCTTACATCAATAAGTTCTCCATATCATGTACTGATTTACTTTACTTTCACTAAGACAAACTCACAACCTTCCTGCAGTCCCACTGAAGTCAGGGAGGCTGCACTGCCAGGGCCTGGGCAGAATCCCCCCTGTCCTCAAAGCCTCATCCATGTTAACTGAGGTTCAGAAAACAAGACACTGGACAAAACATGATTTAGCTTCAATCAGATTACACTAACTGATACCTTAAATTCCAGCATGTAATTTCAGTTTTAAAAAATGCTTCTCCCAAAAGAAAAATCTAAGAGGAATAAAAAAATCCCAAATTTTCTTCCATTTTCTTTCATGGGATATCGAAGAAATTCTAAAAGAAGGATGGATAGAATGGAATAAATTGTATTTTAACTCTGGACTCAACCTACATAATACTGTTAGGAACCACCATCAAAGTTTATTAAAAAAAACCCAAAACAACCTGGATTCAGGTTTATCAGATATTAATTACCTACATAAAAATAATCCCACCTCTTCCTAAAAGCTAGTGATTAAAATACTAAAATTGATAAAGAAGTCATAATGGATGAACTCACAGATGCATTCACCCTGCTCCTTACTAACCACAGCCCCTCACAGGAGATAATGGAAGCTGCTTTCAAATGAAATGTCTAAATGGGTCTAGAGCTTGTTTTCTCCAAACTCAGCCAGGCATTACTGCTGCCACAGCCACTTTCAATCAAGCTTTTACTGCAAAGGAAAACAAAGGAAGAAGTTAAATCCATGGGAGATTTCCAATGAATACTTAAAAATCTTTTCATGGGACAGAGTGAGGGAACTCTGTACCAGCAATGACCTCAGAAATCTTGTGAGTTCACTCCATTGCAGACTGTTCCCTCTCTCCACTAGACTTTAATTAGCTAATTCAAGGCCTTGTATGGAGGAGGAAAGAGTAGTGCTTAAGCAGCAGAAAGTTCAACTAGATTTGCTGTGTGCTTGGAATTTAATAGAAAAATACCAAGATGCTTTTGGGACTGCCATTTCCCACAGTTAAAGGTAGACATACAGCCACTTGGAGCCTTTCAAAGGACCATGGACACAGACAGTGTGCCCATGTACGCTCACAGCTCTTCTCATATCAAGGATATGCCCAGCTCTGTGTGCCATCAAACACCCTCCGATGTGGTGAGGATGTAGGCGTGGGGAGAGGTGCTGCTGTGCTGTACCCATGCAAATTTGTGACTGTGCAGGCACACAGCACACACCCAAGGCATTTTCCCTGCCTGCCTTTTTCTCCTCTGTAAGGTCTTTTCACCCGTCTGAGGAACAAAGCCAGCGGCTGAAAGATTCAGCAAAAGTGCCTTGTTACACAGAAGAAAGAGATACTTTAACTCAGCTGTCAATAAGTTTTGCCCATTTACATGTGTGCGGAACACTTTGAATAAATTAGGTTTCCAGGATCTAGCGCCATGACACTGGCCTAACAAAAGCAGACTTACAGCTCCCAGGGGAGGGGAGGGGGCCAAGGGGGAAACACATTCTGCACAAGACAAAATCCCTTCCAGAACCAAGAGGGCAAACTGGGTTGGCGTTTTCCTTTGACAAGCACGGCTTTTACATCACTTGCAATCTGTTTTCCCACACATTTTCTGGGGTTTTGCACCAACCATACAAATGCCAGTTCTACATATGGTCTCTGTGGGGGTGAGGATGGGATGGTGTTGCTTTTTTAATTACAGACCCAGCAAAAGTAAAAACAATGGGGGAACCATGGGGTGCTGCTGATGTCAGGTGGAGATGTGCCCCTTGGGGGACCAAATTTACTTGGAGAGTTAAATCTGCTTTTCCAGCTTTTAGCGGAACAGCAGCCAACAGAAGTGTTTACAACACACTGGTTGGTGTTTGTATCTTATTTTAAATATGCACATAGATGTCCCCAGGTGTCTACTCTGAAGAAAATCTACGTGTGGGGAGTGAAAGAGAGGAGGATGCAGTCTGTCACATCACTGTGGGCCAGGAAAAGCAGCTTTCTTGTGGACTAGTCCTACACCAGGGGAATCACTTCAGCATTTTGCTGAGCAAGAGACCCTAAAGTGGAAAAACTCACCAAGGTAAAGCAGGTGGGATTTTTAGGAAAATAATTGGGAAGTTAGATTTATTATTTATTGAAAGGAGACTACCAGATATCAGAGTCTCACCTCTATCCTTCACTTGCCTGCAGGGAAATAATCCTGTAGAGAGTGCAAGAATGGATTTAATCAAACACAAGTTTGTGCCTCCATAAGAGACTCAGTAGATGAAGCTCCCAGCTCTCTGCCAGGCAGGACAGACCAGCCACTCTAATGGTACTCACTGATCTTCACATCCTTCAAATTGTAATGCCATGAAATAAAGGCTGGCTGCCTTCCAGGGTTGCACTGGTCACTGACTTTAATAAAACTAAGTGAAGTAAAATAGATCCGCGAGGCTGAAAGCTCAGGCAGGTTCTCCACAAAAACAACAACTGAAAATATCCCCAGCTGACAGGCTCCACAGTGCTTCGATGACAGCAGTTTGGGATGGGGAGCCAGAAAGAGCTAAAGACTACCCAAACCCTTCCTCCTCAAAGGCAGCAAACATGAATTCCTGACCTCCCCGATATGAAAACCAAATACACTGGAAGTAAGAGAAAAGGAAACCACCGACATCACAGCTTCATGTTGAATATCAGTGGGAACAAGCAGAACCTTTCTTCACTGCTTCAAACAAACAAGTGACTCACTCCATTCACAGCAGAAACCCTCGTGGCCACTGCCAGCCAAAGTAACAATGTGGAAAAAGAAAAATCCATCTCAATTAGGTGAGTTCTCTGCCCCCAGCACCCACCACTGAATGGTGCTGGACAACTGATACAGGAAAACTTCTGAAAGATTTCTCATCGTCCGGAACGGCCTCTCTGCAATTACCACCCTGAGCCAGTAAAAACCACTGCCAGAAGCGTGCCCATTTCCATGCTCTTAATCTTATCTGCGGAAAAGGATCCAGGGCATCAACTTCATTGATGTTTCCAGGAAGAGGAGCCCTAATCAAGCATTTCTGCCCATGAATAACAGACAAGGAATGTCTCCGCTTGGCCAGCAGTAGCCTGTGAAAAATTAAAAAAACACTGTAAAATCCGCTTTGGAAGCAGGGGGAGCTTGCAGAGGGTGTGATTGCTGTCTTATCTCCACCAGCACAGATGCTGCAAGGGCAAGGCTGACCCTTGGATGGCCCGTCGATCCCAGACAGCCTAACCAAATCTGCAAGGGAACTGGTCTACAGTGCTGGATGGCCATCACTCAAAATGGACTTCTCTGCCCAACAGATGCTGGCTTTTTTATTAAGAGGGTTGTAATAATCACTGATTTTCTTAAAGCTTCAGCTGCTGCAGGTTTGCAGCAATGTGAAAGCTGCAGTCAAAACCCACCCATTTGCTTTAAAGAACTCTGAATATGCACCAGAAATAGTCAATGAATCACAAACAACTTCAGGGATGAATTTGAGACTAACCAGACCCGGACTGGGGACTTGACCCCTCACTCCACAAGGCACCAAGTGGGCCATGTTGACTTTTTACAAGAGGATACCCCTGAAAAAGAAAAGCAAATGTTTACAAGCTCTTTTTCATGCCAGCTGGGCCTGCTCATTCCCAACCAAACCCCATGATCCCTCATGGTTAGCAGACAGTACTGCATTTGCCAGGAATAATTGCTAATGTTGGGGTGGCTGCTCCTGAGCAAGTAAAAGCACTTCCAAGTGCATATGTGCATGCAGATTTGCCATGGCACTTCTTAAAGATCTGACAACACGCAGCAAAGGGTCAACAGTTCTCTCTGGAAGGCTGTGTTGATATCTGCTGCAAGATAATGCACCCTGAAGTCAAAGGGACTTGCCTATTTTCTAGGCTTGTTATCAGTTGTTATTGTAAGTAAAGCAGTACTCTGTCAAATGCCCCTTCATTTTGACCTTACCATGGGCAGGACCCACTAAGACCTCACGGAATGTGAAATAATCATTAATACAGTCTCCATGGCAGTGCTAATAAATCATATAGCTCAACATCTTTTAACAAAGCCATAAAACTCTACCAAAGACACATCAATAAACTGCACATACAAGAACCATTCCACTCCCAGCCTCTTCCCTCACATTCCAAAAATGCAGAAAAGCAGCAGTGACGTTGGCTCCATCCTCTAATCCCCAAATCCCCAATTACACCGAGGGAGCTGAAGATAACACAGATTTAAGACCTAGAAGGAAGCTTCTTTCAGAGGTAAAAGGTGTTACATCAACAATCCTGGCTAATGGATTCATTTACCATGGCACTTCTCTGTGTGCAGACAGGCAGACAGCATAATGTCTACAGACCTCTGGCCTCCCATGCAAGCCCTTAAGAAAGGGTTTTGGTGGTACCTGAGCCTTCTGCAATGAGCTGACTTTCATGCCATAAGGAAAAGTTTTGCCTGTGTAAGGAAATGGGCTGGCTCACATATTAATCCTTTTAACTCTCACTGAAGCCTGAGGGTGAATTCGCATTTATTGGTCTTAAATTAGCCTTTCCTTTTCCACGTCAAAGAAGCCATTCCTGATTTACACCAGGACATGCTCAAAACCAGATCCCACCAGGCCTCCTTCACCCCTAACTTCAGACACACACAGCATGTCTCTCTTTACAGGAGGAAAAGGTGCTCTCAGGGCACAATGCATCTCAATCCCATGAAGGTTAAGGCTGGGATAAATAAATCCTGCTTTGTGGCCTTCCACTGTCAAAGGGCCCATCGGGGCTCTGCACATAACACTTTTTGTTGGTGGCTTTTCCCAACCATGATTTGATGCTCCCTGTCATGACAGTGGTGCTCGGGGCCATCGTGTCCATCTTTGCTGGTTCACACGAAGCAGGAGCTGCCATCCCAGCCCTGCATCCAGCCATGGTGAAGGTCACCAAGCCCTCTGCCTGCGTCACCAGCCTTGTCAGCAAGGGCAGGATCTGCAGCAGTACCTCAGAGAGGAAAGTTTTGCTTCCAGCTCCCGATCCACCACCCACAACTCCTCCTCCTGGATCCAGCTACAATCCCTATTCTAGGACTCTAAAAAAAACACCAAAAAAATGTTGTTTTCAGGGTCACTGTGAAATGATTTTGTTTTCAGCAAGCAGAACTGCCTGAACCTAATTTACTGTACATCCTGTCTGTGCTTCACAATGAAAACACCACACAAGGTTGCAGGTCAGACCTCTGAGCCCCTCCTGCTTGGGATGCTAATTCCTGCATAGTGATGAGAAAGCCCTAAGGGCTATTAATCCTTCCTTCTCTGGGGTATAAATTGATCACCAGGAGGGAGGAAAACCACCTCTTCCATTAAAGACATATAATATTACACACTTAGGAGCAATGAGCCTGCGTGTGAAGCTCCCAGATGCAGCTACGTTGCTGACAGTGACCAAAACATACTACAGGAACATCCTTGGTTGTTTAAGTGTGTTGTGTCCTCAGGCACCATCACCTGGCAGGGAGCAGGTGGGTGCTCTGGGTAAAAGAGGCTCAGGATATTAGGTAGCTATGGAGTGAGGTAGAGCTCATTCAGGCTCAAACTCAGGGGAAAAAAACGTCAGTGGGGACTTGCCTGTGATTTACCTGGAGGCTTTAATTACTGGCACTGCATGTTGATATATACAGTGACCACAGCAGGATCACCATTAGCTATCCCAGGAACCTAAACGTGGCCAGGACTCACCTAAATTTAGATATCTAACTCCTATTACAGTCTGCAGAGAGATGGTCAATACTGGCTCAATGCCCTACTTACTAACATCTCCATCAGCCTTGAGGGCAGCTCAGACACTGACAAATAAATCACTTCATCTGTGAGCTGAACCCCCCTCGTGGTGCCTCGGCTTCACGATGCAGGACAGCATTTCCATGCCTGGTGGGGCCAGCCCCATGGAGAGGACAAAGGGGTGCCCTGGAGCACCTTCCCCACATGTACCCATCTCCTCACACTCCTCAGTGGGCTCCTTGCCCACCCACAGGCTCAATGCACCAGCACAGCTGGATCGGAAAATAAGTTTCAGACCTGTAGATGCAAAGGGGTTAGTCCTACCTGAGCAGGAGCACATGGAGGGAGCCAAGTGCATGGATGAGCTCCTCTGGGCTGTCCTGGTGCCCCTTACAGGCAGAAGGCAGCATGAGGGGGGAGGCAGTGAGGGGAGCCCCACGGGCAGGCAGTAGTTTTCAGAAACGCTTTTTCATTCTCACTAAATCCTCAATCCAAACCTTTCCCTTTTGCTAAAAAGTCTTTGCAAACACTAGCAAAACCTTTCCAGTTAATCTTCCTTCATCTTGCTAAAACAACACAGACTGTCTGTCTCCAGGGAAGGCTGTCACAGGATATGGGGGAGGAATCTATCATTTGTAATGCACGGAAATATAACTTACATATATCAAAGGCATTTGCTGTAAAAAAAACAAATACACAGCAGAGATTGGGAGGCCAAACCCTCCTTGCCTTCAAGCTACCGTGCTTAGCAATCGTGTGAGCAACAGCCTCAGCAAACCCAATTAATTTGATTTGTAGATTGCACAGATTAGCAATTGTGTTCCAGTGGTAAATCCCACAAGGAGCCCCTCTCGCTTACGTTTCTGTACAGCGCCTCATTTGTTACCCTAATACGGAAGGGCACCTATCTAAATCCATCCAATTTATGTACTGCCAGGTACACAGCCCTGGCTTCCAACAGCACCTTCCAAGATCTGTGGAGATCTCTGCAAATTTTAGTTCTGAAAACTCTCCAATGTCTACGTCATGAATATAAGCAAAAACCTTGACCCTGAGGCATCCAGTGGCTCAATTTAGCTGTTTACACAGACAGTCTGGAACACAACTAAATTGTCTTTAGGGCACTATTCCTGATGGGCTTCACACTTTAGCCACCAGCCATGCCAGGCCTTCTACACCCTCCAACACCTCTGGCTTGATCCCAATTTAACCCTCAGTGGGTTCAGATCCAAATGTGAGACCCTTTGAGTGGTAAGAACCCAAATGAGGGGCACCTAAGCAAAAATAAAACCACCTCAGTCTGAAAATTGAAATAAGTGGCATGAACTACCCTTAGAGTGAAAATTATTCTTTCAGATTTATGAACAGTTATCTCTCAAGTAAAAATGCCTGACGTGGCAGGATATAGTCAAAGCTGAAGCAGATTCTAGTAAAGTTTGTTTAAAGCCAGAGATGCCCCTCTAAAATGAGGTCTGTGAAGATGGGAGAAAAAAAAACAAAAAAAAACCCCAGTGATGATAGAGGGGTAGGGAAAACTTTTTTCCTAGGTTGGTTTTTTCTTTGATACAGCATCAACTAAAGAAACATGTTCTGCTGTTTAAAATAAGAAAAGCAAGATTCTACTGATATTGACTGGATTTCTATATTTCTAAAAACATGAGCACTTCATAAATACACTGAAATATTCTGTCATCACCAGACAGAACATGCCAGTTTTCTATAAATATAGACATCTGGCAGTGGTTTCTTCTACTGTTATGGATTTCTAGTGTGAAGAACACTATTTTGTAAGCAAATGCATGTTGGAAATTAATTTCATATGAGACAGGTTACATTAAAGAGCAAGAAAGATTTGCTGGGCAGAAGTGCGTAACAAAAACCACTCTGTTCCCACAGTGCTCCTGACCCTCTGTATGAGGTTGCCTGCATGATACTTTAGGCATAAAATATCTTTCTCCAAGCAGTGCTGTGAAGCTTAATTAAAGCATGCCCACAAATTGCACTGAAATTTGAAAAGAGGACTTGCTGTTTGGTGTTGTAATTCCAGCCATGGTGAAACATCACTGACAAAACAATGAATATTAAATATTATTGAATAACAACAGCCTGCTTGGTACAAACCACCCGAGGGGTGCCACAAGTGACAGCTAGGTGTATAAAATCTAAAATCCAGTGCTGTAGGGCTGTGCCATAACTTTTTTTTTCTTTTTTTTCTTTTTTTTTTTTTTTTGTGGCATTTCCAGCCAGATCTTTGTCCTAATCTGGCCCATGGTACAACCATCCAGAATTGTATCAGACAGGGGGCAAGATATTAGGAAGAAATTCCTCCCTATGGGGGGTAGTGGGGCACTGGCACAGGTTGTTCAGAGTAGATGTGGATGCCCCATCCCTGGAAGTGTCCAAGATCAAGTTGGATGGGGCTTTGAGCAACCTGGTCTAGGCATCCCTGCCCATGGCAGGGGGTTGGATCAAGATGATCCTTAAGGTGCCTTCCAACCCAACCAGCCTAGGATTCCATCATTCTACGAAACTGGGGACATGGGGTCACTACAAAGACATGAGCATGGGGGGACACCTTATTTCACCAAGGACTCACTCAGGCTAAAAATGGATACTGATCTCATGCTCCAAGGGTGACAGAAAACATCTTTGTGTAAGGGCACAGGCTTTGTTTTCTGTCCACATCTGACTTGCTCACCAAGCTCCCTACAACAAAGTCATTAGCGTGTGCAGATAGATCAATTTTTGACTGGAAAATTTTCCCTTCTGGTTAACATAAGCCAAGCGTAAACACTCCCTCAGAGGTTAACAAAAGCCAGCAGCCCAAACAGGGATAACACTACAAGAAAAGGGGAGTGGGAGTCAGGGGGGAGTTGAAAAGAAAATTAATCACAAGTTTTCAAACACTATAACATATTTTTGCCAGCCACCAGGCATTTAGAGTGACTGTGTTGCTCCTCACCCCCTTTAAACCCTGTTTGGGGGAACATTTCCCAAGTGGAGATATCAAAGCAGCAGGGCACAGAGCTGCCCTCAACATCCAGCCCCCACTGCCCACCTTCCCCACCCCCTTTAGTAAACACCACTAATACCCTGGCTACATTAGAATTATTTTTTTTTCCTCTTCCAAATCACCCTAAAAGCATTTTGGCAGCAAAGACAAAGCAGGGGAGACCCACTAAACCCAAAGTCTCCAGACAGCTCTCAGTGTCTGTCAAATACTTGCTAAAAAATCCAAATAAAGACAAACCCGAGAAGCCTAGATAGCTTGTGTTATCTTTGCAGGCTGGCTGCTGCCTTATCAGCTCCGACAGAACCTGGCATTTAAGAAAAGTCAGTAGACTTTGGGTGGAAGCTGGTTCCTAAGAAAACATGCAGCCCAATTGCTGGAAGTTGGTACAAGAGGAGAGGGTGAGTGGGTAAGAGACGGCCTGAAAGCCTCCACCATCATCTTGCTGTTCCCTCTCAGGAAATACGCTGCCATGTAAGACTTTTAATTATTTGTTCATAATTCACTCCTCACATTTCACACCCCTTGCATATGCCAAGAGCTACAAGGGTGAACAATGGCTCAAAACACTGCTTGCTCTCATTAGGAATGAGAATGGAATGAACTAGGATGAAATCCAGGCAAAGCCACCAGCTCTTACTACCAGGTTTCAAAACTCATCAGAAGTGGAAGAAGAACTTGTGATCATGTCTGATGCTGGTGTTAGGTGCCACTGTCCTGGTGGGGAATGATAAAGATGCTTTTTACCCATCTTCACTTATAACAAAGATGCTTTTTTTGGATAAACTCTCCATGGAATAATTTGGATGTTAAGGAGCACTCCTTTCATGAAAAGCAAAAGTTCTGTTTGCTCTTGCACATAGCTCACTACACACAGATTTTGGCAGCCACTCACACAGGAGCTGGACTTTTCCTTTGCAAGGCCATGAGGGTCCTGCTCTTGAAAAAGTAATAAAAGAGTTATAAAACACCTTTGCTTGACATTAATTGATGGGTAGAACGAGTTAGCAAGAGAAGAGCTGTCTCAAGGCCAAGGGCTGCTTTTCAGCATCTCATTTGTAATGTGACAGAGGGAACAGCTGGGAGGAGGCTGTCTGCCTCTTGTCAACCCCAGAGGGAAGGACAGACAGACAGACGCTGCCCAGGGAGCTGCCCTGGCATTACAACTGCCTCTGATAGAGGGTGAGCCAGCTTTCTACCTCTGACCTGACCCTTTCTCCCCCAGAGAGTCCTCACAAATCTTCCTCAGCCGCTAGCAAAATCTGAAGTGACAGAGCTGGGCCCCCAAAATGTCCTCTTTATTTTATTTTCAAGTTTTGCCTGAGATAACACTGCAGGGGAGGCAGAGGCATTAACGAAGCAAAGGGAACTGAAAGTGTGGAACGTCCTCAGCAAGCATTTCTTTAAATACAAGCAAACCTCAGGTGCTTGAAGTATGTGCCTAAATACTTGGTAAAAATGGTGCCTGAGAATAGAGACTTCTGTGGTTGCAAAAGTGCATTGAAATCCTTGGGTTTGTACTTCCCCTTGTGTGCCTCCAGTGTCGTGCTACACGGGTTTCAGTGGATTCAAACTGGGATGAATTCAAATAGATGTGTCATACATTATTTTTCGTGTTTTATTTGACTTTAATTACTTCTTAACAGCACTGCTGTTTGAAAAATCTTTCTCAATTGAGGGTGTTGGTTTTGCCTAGGGCTGCTTGGCCCTTTTCCACTGAAATGCCCTTTCAACAACCACCACGAGCCTTTCCAAGCAAAACGAAATCTTTTGGAAGAATCTCTTTTTTTGTGACTGTGTGAAAATTTGCCTTACTCAGCTCTCTCTCCTTCACTCAGATTCTAGGTTGGTTGTTCTTTCCACCCTTCTAGAAGTTAGAAACCCATGGTGGGCTCCAGCAGGATGTGGAGCAACACTTGGGAGCAGTCAGACCTTGTTGGCAGCTCAGATGAAGACACCTCAATGACAATGACTAAGAGTAATAAAAATTGAATAATCTGTGCAATTTTTTTCTTTTTATTCCAGGAATTTTGGTGGTTGGTTGCACAAAAAATAAGCACAGTGTAATGCCCATCTCTCCCTAAAGTCAATGGTGACTTGTACCCAGCAGAGAAGGGACAACTGCATTTGTGATTCACACATGTGAACCATGGTGGGTGTGAGGTGCAAAGGTTCCAGCCTGTGCCTATATTTCATCTGTCTCACCCTGGGCACTTACACAGGGTTTGGGCACAGGATTATTGGCCCTGTGGGTCTGTATTGTAGCAGCAGCAAGAAATCTTTATCAGAGCACCATCTGCTTTGCATGGGGCACTGCTGGCAAATATGGGGTCTCACCTTTCTCAGGGGTATGCAGGTAACTAAAACTCAGCTGATCAATGGGTCTGGTTTTGGAGGGAGCCTGTCATAGTAAAACAAAGCTTCTATAAAAAGGGCTGTTAGTAACTTGCATTTAAGACTGCCTGCTGTTCATTCTGGGTTTGATAGCCCTTAACAGAGCAACAGGGCTTTGGTACAACCAGGAATTCCAAGCACTAACCCCAATCTAAAAAAAAAAACAATAATAAAAAAAAATCACACCAGCTATAATAACAACTTTGCCTTACACTTGTTCACCATATCAACCAAACCCACTGCTTATTTGCTGACCCAAGAGCTGTATTAAATATTTCAGACATTGCAGTCCTCCTCAAGCTCTGCCTTAATATGTCTTGTAGCAAAATACCCTCCAACACATGCCACAGACAGAAGGGCCTGCCTCAGTTTTAAGGCTGAGATAATTATAGCTGAAAACTTGTTCAATTACTTCAGAGCATTTTTCATCTCCCTTAGACAAGTTATTGGGTTTGCTGACTGGGGTTATTTTGCACTTTATAGTATCTAAATTACCCTTGCAGAGGTAAAAGGGAAAGTGCCTGTAAGTATGCAAACAAAAAGATCCAAATCAAGAGGCCATTAAAATTCATTCAAGCTTATTCCTCTCTTCTGTTATTTCAATTAGTGTCTGATAACTAATCTGTTCCCTTTTAATTCTGCATTGCACATTTTTTTCTTTCAAACACTTGTCTCTGTGAAAGTTTGACGTTGTTTTTCCTTCTGGAGAAAGAAACCCCAAAGATGTATTTTCAACCCCCTGACTCAGTGTTTCCCAGATATTTTGAATCAGGGACTGTTGCCAAGATTCAGATTTTCCCCAGATCACCGCACACCCTCAGCTTAAAGCCATCACAGATGCAGGGATGGACCCTGAGGCGGTTCTTTTTGCCCTGTGTCTGCTGTCCCTGTTGCAGTCCATGAGCCAGCATGGGAAACAGCACTTGTCCCTCTCACACCTCCAGGCATGAGAAGATTTGGCAGTTTTTAAAGCATATTTAAGAAAAAAAAATATATCTTTTTCTTGCCATAGGTATAGTTACTTAGTACCAAGTTCTGATTTTTACACCTGTACCAGAGTTTACTCTTCCAAGGCAGAGTAACCCCAGCAGCCCTTCATGTAGATACTGGTACATGCACCAGGATCTTCCCCTCTTTTACAAAAAATGGGATCAAGAAGCAAAAGCCACAGTTTCTCCAGGATGCTGGCTCATGTTTCAAAATGTTAGACATGTGTCAATCATCCCTGGACAGAATTCATGCAGCACATCTCATCAGCCAACATAAATACCCCCTTCCAGAAACCCCCTAAAAGAGTTGTTGATGCAGCCCTGCAGTGTTACCTGTTTAGCCTCCTGGAAAAATATTTTCCCCTGGAAAAATATTCTCACCCACAGGGAGTATTTTTCACAAGCTGTTTTCTCTGCCTTATTTTTGCAACTGCCTGAAGCAGTGTAAGTAGTCAAAAGTCCATGTAGAGACAAAGCCAAGGCTGGGAGAGGGGAACCTCTGGGTGACAGACCACATTCACCTTGGTATCAGGGTCAATGCACACCGTGCCTGGACCAGAGGGAGCACCTGGTCACCAGCAGCACTGGTTGCAGCCCACCTTTGCTGCTGGCTGTGCTTCTGATGGAGCAGCTCCTTCCTTGCAGGAGGCAAAGCCATAGGAGGACCAGCAAATGCTGACAGATTTACCTTGCCACTTTCTGGCTCCACAAAATGATCCTTCTCCCTCAGAAGCCAAAAGCAGAGACAGAAGATGCCCACTTTCCCATAAAGCATTGCAAATTTCAAAGGAACACTGAGACAAACAGAAAATTGTCGTGATACGGAGTGTGAAAGCCAGAATCTCCCAACGCAGAAGGGTCAGCGACACGTTACCCTCTGACTGAGCTGAACCAAGAGCCCAATCAACAGGGAATAACTACTGCCTGTTCAGAATGACCCAAACCACTTCCAGATGAGAGGTTTCTACCATCTTTTTCCAATAAGATCCATGAGGGAGGACTCGGGATCCAAATCTGATTTTTTTCAGTGTTCACATGTACTGTCCCCAGGCAATGCTACATTCTGCAGTGGGGACCCTGCTGCATTTTATACTCCTAATGAGTCATTTTATAAATGTTCCCATAAATACCCCGTCCTTCAAAGTACTAAGCCTTCCTGGTATAAGTGGGAATGGAAAGGACTTGCTGCCTGTGCAGACTCTGTGATATTCCACAAGCTCAGCCCATGCTCCCCTAAGAATTTAAACCATCACATTTTTTTCCAGGCTGGCTTCCTGCCCGGGTTTTCTCCCCAAAACACCCACAGCAAGGTCAGAAGAGCTCTTATGATGGCTCAAGGCAGTTCCAGGCTGGGAGCAGAGCAGGACAAGGACGGGAGAGGGATGGGGTCAAGTTCAGTCATCTTCAGCTGCCATGACATCACACCTGAGAAGGATTTACTGCCAGGATCCAATAGGCTGCAGTCGGGCAAAGGAAGGGGGGTCCCATTTGTGCCTCTAACGAGCCAACTTAGCCGGACAGAAATCAAGTGCTTGACCTTTCTCAGCATCATGTGAAGCAAATGCTCCATATGACACGGCTCCAGCATTACCTACCAGGCACAGGTGCATGGCTGCAATTAGAAATGACCAGCATTTCATACATAACAGCACTTTTCAACCCAACTCAGCCCATCCAAAACCACCCAGAGACTCAGTTACCATCTTCTTCCCACCCGACCTCCCCAGCTCCCCTGCCGGCTCATGCAGCATCAAATAATTCCCTGTGAAGTCTCACAGCTGCTATTTGAAAATTAAGCTGGAAGTCGCTACACCTCCCTGCACACTGGTAGATCTTACACTTGGCATTTGGTTTATCCCGACACCGCTTCTCACCCCCACCCCTAAACCAACTTCCGTGGAGAACAATGCTGCTGGTTTGTGTCCACACCACATTTATTCCCCCTTCCTGCAGCTCCCGACGCCTGTACTTTCAAGGGGCAGTAGCTGCATGAAGCGAATGGTTCCTTGTGGTTTCTGGGAAGAAAAGGCTGCCCTCCATAATCAGGGTATTGTTCTCCCTAAATGGACCCAGACTCTGTAAACACACTCCTCTGCACAGCGCTGGGAGGGAGAATGCCAGCGTGTGTATACATACATGCAGGGAATGTGTCTTGCTCTAAAAACCAGTAAATTATGTTAATTCATTTCCTCTGCCTAAACAGCGATAATAAGCTTCGGGAAAGGAGGAGGAAAAAAGTAAACAAGAGTCAATTACAAAAAGGTGAGGGGGAGAGGTAACCAAATCACTCCACCAAATGTCTCCTTTGGGAAAGGACATTCATGCTACAACTCAGACGGGCTCCAGGCAGCCCTCCCTCCGACCTGCTGGAGGTAGAAATCTAACTGTAACAATTTCTTTCATTTCTTTTATAAGGTTTCAGCCTATCTGCCCGAGCTCGACCTTGTGAACTGGAAAACGAGCCCCCAGCCAGTGCCCTGATCCATGGCAAGCACATCCCTGGGGGCTTTGCTCTGCATGTGATGTGTGAGTGCCCTGATGACTGAAGCCAACACGGATAGTCAGACCCTACTTGTAATTTTCTAACAGGAAAATAATTTCACTGAGCAAACTACCATGCTTTGACTCAAAACCCTGATTAGCACAGTTTGAAAACAGGGCAGCATACTGTTCTGGGAATTAACTTGCTTGACCCCTAGTCTATAATGGCACTCAAATAATCTGTGAGTCAGACGAAGTTGAAAAACTCTTGGAAGACCACACTGAAAGAATTTACTGGATTTATTGGATTTTCTAGGATAAAAGAAAAATAAGTCTGAAACTCCACTCAGTTAGTCTGTGGCCTTCAGGAAGACAAGCTTTTTCTCCTGACAGTATCTAGAAGAGGAACACTGCCTATGCTGAGCAGCCCTTTTTGGGTCTCTACTATTTTTTTTTTTTTTTCTTCACTGGAAACTCTCAATAAAGTCATAGTTATTATAAATATGCAGGTCTATTGCTATGATTACTTTTGAGTAGCACCTTGCTGTTTTCTTCCTTGGTGTTAGTGGTAAAGCAAGGGACAGATTCCGATCCCAGTGAATCTACAATCCTTCTCCCAGCAGGAGCACTCATAGGGAGAAGAGCCCTGAATTTAACTGCAATTTAAATATCCAGAGGTTACTTTACCCATTACATATAAGGACTAGTCTGGTGTTTCCAATGAATTTCCAAGGACAGGAATAAACCCGTATACATCACCATCACAAAATACTGTTTTAAAGCCTTCAAATCCTCTGGTCCATCCCTGTTTGAGCGAGCAGGGATCAGGAAAAGCATTCTGCCTTAGGGATACAAGCAGGACCTTGCTCTGGTCTAAACAAAACACTGACCCATCCCTAGCTTCTGGTTTCTGCAGCTCCTGATCAATATACTCCTACTAGCCTCTACTACTTCTTTGTGTCTGTGTCCCAGGAACAATAGCTGTGTGCAGAGAGCAGTAGCAAACACCTTCAGATAACAAATCCAGCAATTAGAAATTAAGTGTCCAAAGCCAGTTTCCCTGCATATGCAAATATCTCCCTAATAGCTTTATGATCCTTGTCAATCAAACAAGGAAAAGTAAACACCTGTCCTGGACATGATTAAGTTGAAAGTTTCACTCTCATTAGCCCTTAGCAAAATTAACCCCGGCAATACTGCATTTCTGATTGGTTGAGAATATCAGGAGGAGGAAAGATACTCATCAGCTCTGATCTGTTATTCTAGTTTTATATTAACTATTGCAGATCATGATGAACCCTCCCATGGCGTGGTGCCACACTGCAAAGAGCTGAAACTCAACCTGGTCTTACGAGGCTCCAGTTTCTGCTCCCTGGTAGGATTACATATTTAAATCCTACTCACACCTACTCAGCCACAACCCACTGAACCTAAATGGACTATCACCTTTGTAATCCAACCCTGAACATTAAAATATGAAATGACTTATCAGAGCACAGAGCCTGATCTCCATATGCTGGAGGAGCTGGCGACTCTTCTCCAGTTTCCCATTTTAAACTGCCCAAAAATATACATTAAACACTTCCTAACATTACTTGTCTGGATAAAGAGACACTGTTATTGCCATTAAAATGTTGTGTTAGTCTGCAGAAGAACAGGAAAGGTTTTGATTCACCCAGAAGGTGATCAAAGTGGCTCACAGCACCCTCTCCCAGAAAGGTATCCGCACTCTGAAGGAGTTATAGCCACTAGTCTTACATCGACTGGTCAATGACAAACAAGTATTCTTCCTTCCACAGAGAGCCTGCAGTCTCCCTGGGAGGATATTCCACAATGTTCAGAGGTTCATCCTGTTATTCATTAACCCTTCCATCCTTGACATGCAGTTCATACACCTGTAACTCATCTACACTTGTCATTGCTTAACCAGCAGTCACAGGTCTGCTACAGATCTGTGTTAACAGATCTGAGAACAGCCACCAAGAAAAACAGCTTCCTCTATTACTCCAACTCCCACCAATCTATTAGAGAGGAGGAAGGAGGGAAAGAAACCAGTTCACAGTGCTCCAGCACCTGCAGCAACCTAACTCCAGTACTTTGGCTTGTGCAGCTTTGAGAGGCTAGTGGGCCTGAATAGCTTCCCCTTCTCCCTCCTTTGTGACCAATTTGGCCTCACCCCATTCACTTGTGTCTAGAAAAAAGAAGATTTAAGTCCATATAAAGCAATAGTAAAATAGTAGCTAGCACAATGAAAGCACCCCTTCTACATTAGAATGTTTTACTCAGTCACACATTGGCCAAAAGCCAATCAAGTCTCACACCTGTATGTGGCAGCACCTGGGAGGACACAGAACTATAGCACGGATTTTGAAAAGCTGAATCTCAACATCCTCTTTTGATCCACACGCTGCCCACTGAAGATCCTCTCCCAAGGACCATCAGGCCTCAAAAGCAGCAGTGCATTAACTAATCTGGCCTAAATTGTCTCTTGGAGGCTGGTTAATGTTTATATTTCCCTCCATGTCCTCCTCCAGCTTTTTCTCTCTCCCAATATCCTGTTCTGGGCAGCACTAGCAAGCCCCCACAGTTGCCACAAGATGTTGTGCCATTGCACAAAACTAGCACCTAACTCTTATGGTCATCAGTTCATGGGGCACACGGAGCAAACCCAACAAGGACAAGGTGAATTTTTAAAAATGCCAATTGCAAAAGCTAAGTTTGCACTTCTGTATTTGACTGCTGTTCCTGTGTTTTTATCTAACATGCACAAATACTGATGGCTCCTAAGACACCCACCAAAGTCAATGCCTCCCAAGTGGCATTGAGGGTATGACACCTCTTGAATTACTCACCTGACAGGATATCCAAGACTGTGTGAATCTTTCATGAAATAAATTTACCAGAAATGAGGAGAAATTATTTTGGGTCCCACAAGCTAGAAGACACTTGGAGAGAGGCTGAGAATAGAGGTGCAGCCATCCTGAGAAACATTAACCTGCTCCAAGAAGCCTCTGCTCCCAATTTACATTTTTCTCCTTCCCTTAGCGAAGCTCAAAATTAAGTTCGAACACTTAATGGAAGAAGTAGCCTGGAGTTATTGGCTGAATTTCTTCATGAAAATTGGAGTGTTTGGGATGAAATAAAAATGTTAGGTTATTCACAGCACTGCAGAATGCTGTGTTTCTGCTGCGATACAATGGGGAGACTGTGTAATCAGGGCAACCAACCAAACTCCATGCAGCCCATGTTTATTTGACTGGGAAATGGGGAAAAAAATAAAACTCAGAGATGTGAATGGATTCAGCAGCTAACAGCACACACGAACTTATTAAATAACACTCAGACCAGTCTTCAGTCCCTCCACACCCAGAACCCTGCCTGCAGAACGGCACTCTTCCTTTGGGGATAAACCTCTCTGTGGCAGCCCAAAGTTTAGGCAATGAATTTCCAAATTGTTTTCAGCCCCAGCAGTGCATGCTCCACCCACCAGCCAGAGCTCACAGGCAGCAGCAGCAGCACTGTGCTTCCAGAATAAAAAAAGTGAGTCCAAGCTGTCCCGTCAGGATCCAAACTGCCACATCTCCTCTGGTCACACATGAGGGATCCACATGGAGATGGATATCATAGATAATCCGGGTTAAGTTATCCTTCAGGGATGGAACCAAAGCCCATGGGAGTGAGTAGGAGTCACAGCACCAACACTCACTGGCTCTGAATCAGGTCCTAACCTGTTAAAACTGGCATGGGCTGCATCTGCCTGTCTCATACGACATCGGGACAGCAGGATCAGATTATTCAAGCTTGCTTTTGGAAATATTTTTCTTTTACCATAGTACCACAGTTGCTATGAATGAGCAGCAAGTTCAATAGGCTTGCATGGGACAGCGGGTCTTTGCAACATCTGCAGCCACAATGGCTCCACTCTCAAAAAAGTCCCTTATATGACTAAAAATGTTCCACCTTGGTGCAAAAGACTAGAACAGGTCAACACAGCTAAATATGTATGGGGGCGTTATTATTACAGAAAACTCCAAGTCAAGGCTGATTACAGAGAACAAGATAAGGAACAGAAATCCAAATTAAATGTTCAAAACAAGATCAAATGCACTTCAGCTTGAGCATTCTATCAGAAAACACAGGAGGAAGTCAGATGTAAGACAAATTCCTTGAAACAAGACAAAATGAGCAGGTTAATGAAAGAAAGGAGAGAAAAGAGCATTTCCACCAGCTCCTGTAATGCTGGGCTACATTTGCACGGATCTTTTGCTCAGCATGATTTTACAAGTCACTGCAGACACAAGTAGGAGCTTCACATCTCAGGAAGATCAGCTGCACTGCTTCTACTCCCACCGAATAAGTAAAGCTACGACTAAAGTTTGTTGGGTTTGGGTTTTTTTAATTTAAACTAGGCAGAAGAGGACTTCTGTATGATTGTTTTCCCCTTTCAGTGGAAATTTTTATCTCTTCCAATAATTAATACGAAAAAGCACACCCAGACTCCACTGCACTCACAGTATTCCATAAAGAGTGTTCCGGTCCCAGACGTACCAGTGTCACTCATGGTGAGACAAGCTCAAAAAGGAATTATTATTCTTAGACAGGCCACTGGAAAGGATCAGCTCTATCAGCGAATTCATGTCTAATGACAAAATTCATCTCTAGTTAGTAAATTAGCACCAATAGTCCCAAGTCTTGAAAAAGGCGTTCCTACTTGCTACCAAGTGTCACTTCTGCTTTTTTTTATTTTGAATTTCTTTTTTTCCTGAAAGAACTATTTTCCTATAATATCTCAACAACCACTTAATGGCATATGAAAGCTTCTTTTGTGGCTAAGGGTTAGGTTTTGGAGTTCAGCCTTTGCTGTGTATAAGTTCATCCCTAAAAATACGTATTTTAATTTGCTGCTTACGTCTTTTAATGAAGGTCAAAGAAACATATGGACTTGGAAAACAGTCATAAAAACTTTAAGGAAAATCTAAATGTATTTGAGCAATTTGCTGAGTTTTGTAATATTCCTAATTAAAAACAAATAAAATCAACCCTAATTTTCCAGTATGACGCACGCTGCATTTTATGTTTAAACCCAGCCACAATTTAAAGCGGCTGACAGCCTCACAAGGAGGGAGGAACCAGCATTTAAAAAAATAACCAGGATTTTCTTAGATCGTCATGTTGTCTCTAGGTACAAGTCATGCTGACATTATTCATGGGCAAGTTCCCCAGAAGCATGATCCAAAAAATGCCCCAAACTTCACCAGAAGATGTGCCGTGTCTTACATAAAATCTGAATCGGGCTGTTACATCTGAACATGCTTCTCTTTCACAAGCAAGAAATTACCTAATCATTATCTGGTAACAACCACTCAACAAGAATAAAGGAGTAAAACAGAAGCCAACAACTATCTCTCTCATATTATTATCTTTTCTGCGTTTACTACAATTTACTCTTATAAACCCCAAAGTTATAGAATGGGAATTCTGTTCATCAGAATGAAGAAGTCGACTCCCAAGAAATAAAAACACTTCTAACATCCTATTCCCCTTTCTTCAATCCTAAGAGAAACAAAAATGGCACATTACATTATTTCTGCATGAAGCCATTGAATTTTGAGGTGGCCCCATCAGCGAATTCCCCATAAAGCAGGCACCAAGCAAGCCAAGGTCGCGCAGAGAAGTGCCAGAACAGAAAGCAATTAAGGTCCCGTTCTTCCCCTCCCTACGCAATGCACCGAAAATGAAATCAACATCCAAACTAATTAGTTTCCAGCACAATATCAGTTTACTCGCTAACAGGAGGCTGGTTACTGCTCTTACCAAAAACTTCTAAACATACCATACAAAATCTTGTTTAAGCCACAGGACCAAGCCAAACACATCCCAATGTGACCATATACGGTCACCAACGCGAATATGATGGCAACTTGACAGATTCAGAACAAATATTGCGTTGTCTGTCACTGAGATAACATAAGCAGGAAAATATCAGATTGTATTACCTGTGTCCGACCGGAGGTGTGGAGTGGCAGGAGCTACATTGCTGCAGGACACAGTCACTAAAGGTTAGTGACCCAAGATGGCATTCAGCCCCACATAGGAGGAACAGGGCTGGACACTGAGGACTTTTATGCCCAGTATGGGGCTGCTTGGAGAGAACAGGAATGGAGTGACACGAGGGACGAGCCACTGAGTCTGCACTGTTATCCCAGGTTCAGGGCTGACATTATCCTGTGGCTGGAAACCAGGCTGGAGCTGCTGCCCCACACCTTGGCTGTGAGCTGGAAGGCACAGTCCCTCTAAAAAACCCTAGCACACAGGTTTTGTTCTCAAAGAGTGGGTTTTGTGCACATAGACATTCTAGTCTTCATCTACAAGGGAAAGAAGGGGCTTGGATATCTACCAAAATAGTTTCCAAGAAAGACATTTTTTGGTACAGGCTCCCTTCAGGAGATCCTTAGCCTGGAATAAGATTGGCCACTCAGGGAGTTATTCCAGATGAAGTTTTTTGGAAGAGCTATTCCAGGGCACTTGCAGGTGTAGACACATCCTTAACCGAAGTCTCTAAGTTTCAGCCCCAAAAGCATTGGTTCAAACTTAGCCAGAGCTATCTTATCCTTCATCCCTCCAGACAAAGCCAGATCTGAGCTCGGACCTCTAAAATCAGATCTGTTCTCTCCTTTGCCTGGATATTTCAAAGGTATTGCCTCTTTCTTAAGAGTTTATCTCGGTTTGCTAAGATATCCCCTTCTTTGCAGTGTCTTCTCCCTCAATGATGAGACGCACTGAGTCACAAGAAGGGACAGACCCCGTAGGCACCAGAACTCAACCTGGAAAAACACCCCTTTTTGCTAGGGTGGGGTGGGAAAAAAACAATTGCTGCATTAGCCCAATCAGTCATCCCTGTGGGACCCTTGGCCTTAAAAGGCATCACCTAAATAAAGATGTAAAAATAATACAACGTAACATTTAATGCAAGATTGCAGCTGAGTATTCCACCGTCAGGAAATATCAAAGCCGGAGCGCGTGGGCAACTTAACTCTGCCCCCTTGTGCAGATGCACTATGGCACAGCCCTTCCCCGAGCAGGGGCACGACATCAGTCGGCTCCAAACTAACACCCTAACTCCAGCAGAACCTACTTGTGCCTAATATGAGCAGAAAAGAAAGACCACCACTTTCCCAGAGAGCCTCCTCAGCCGCTCTCCTCACTTGACTGCGAGCCAGCGAGCACCTATTTAACTTCTAATGCCTCGGATCAGGAGGTGTTGGCACACTTTGGGCCACACACATCACATTTGCAATCAGGATACAGATATTAAATGCTGTTTGGCCAAAACAAAGAGCCCTTCTTCCTCCAGAGAAGAGCCTCATGACCTCAGGCAGAGATTTGGCTGAAGGAACAGTCTATAAAACCTGAGTGACTGAAATAGGTAACACTTACACATCTCCAGCACCCCAACCCATTGCACGAGACGTTTGGAAAAAATCTACAGGCATGTTAAAAGTCTGGCACATTTTTCAGAGAATCTGAAATTATCCCCAATGTAAATATCTAATAATTGGAGATACTTGTCAGCACAAAATAAGCTTTCAAAGTTCTGGAGAGTGTCTCATCTCTGCTCATATATAAGTTTGATCTTTCATCTGCGTTCTCCACTGTCAAAAATGTTCTCAACCTAAAGGAGGTCCAAAGCAGGATCTAAATGTCAGAATACTGTCTATATTTTTAAAGCAATGACTCCTTTTTCTTCTTCACTTTGTCTCTCTTGAAATAAGCACATGAATTAATGACACTTTTCATGGGTTTGGCCCTGTTTTTTAAACTGTATTTCTAGATAATTTTTAATAACCAAAACCATCTCTCTGTACACCTACCAGATGGATTTTTCCAGCTCTGAAAACTGTTCAAATAACCCAATTATCAATATGATCCTATCAAATTTTTAGTAAAAAGACCTTTCCATAGGAAAGCTGATGGTGGCCTGAAATTAACCACTGTTAATTTTCTGTCACTTCTTCACATGACAACAGCCCACAGCACTTCACTTTCCAGAGGCAACAAGAGTATGAGCAAGACAAGTGCAAACCAAATTTAAACAGGGCCAGCCAGTAAAGCAGCCGATACTCAGCTCACAACACAGACAAAAATCTTTTTGTCTTCTCCTGCCCACTTCAGATCTTTTCCGGAACTCCACCAACTTCTCAGGTCCATTGCAATAATATACATCCACGAGGTCATCTTAATTCATGCACTGCTGCCCATCGCCTACAACTTAAACTGAGTCTCCACTGTAAAGCTTGCCGGGAACTCAGACTTGCAGGACTTACAGCCTATATACTGTTTTCTTTTTCATTCAGCTTCCAGACAAATCATTTTATAGTGCTTTTGCCTCCATAAAATATTTGCTTGGGAGCCAATGCCAAGAAGAAAAAAAAACACAGTACACTAACCAAACCTTGGGTTTTCAGAGCAATGTTCCCCCTTGTAGTGGGGAACTACACCCCTCTCCTTTTCCCACCCTCACCCCCAAGGTTTATTTTTGGCAAGTTACGGCCCAAGCGAAGGGCAAGTTTAAACCTTTTAATTCACAACTCCATCACACTGGATGATTTAAAGGTCTTACAACAGTTCATGAAACTCTGATACTCTTGGGAATTGCAGCTGGAGCAATCTGCTTCCTAAAGTTATACTCCCATTTTCCTGGAACAATGCAGCCCCTTAGGTTTTGACCAGAAGTGGGGGAGCTGAAAGCATGGATTCCCATTCAGGCTTTACAAGGACAGCACCCACCAAGGTACAACACAGGCCAGAGTGGAGGAAAAGACCTCGTTCCTTGCACTCTGATCCCAGACCTTTGCTAGAAGCACTTTCCCATAAAGAAACTTCTTTTTTTTCCTACCCCCATCACTCCCAGGTCAATGTATTTCAATTTGCCTCTGGTAAGGTAACCTGTTTATTGAAATCTGATCAACTGCTGGAGCCTCAGCATTAAAATACGCTCTCGCTGTTGGGAACTGTCATTTGTCTGTCACCGAGGAAGTTAATGGATGTGTTTGTTTAGTTTGTAAGTGGGAATACACAGGGCAGGGGCTGGAGGGATTACAAGAGGGGAGAGGTATTTCTGATCCACAGAGGAATGCAGTTGCTTTTCTTTAAAATTGTCTGTGTACTTTTACACAGGCACAAGAAAAGCCCCTGCAAGTTCACCTGCGCCTGAGAGACTTTAAGAGCTCCATCCAAAAGGATGGCCCCGAACCCACCACGCAGGTAAGGAGGCACCACACGTGGGCACGAGCCTGCACCCCTGAGTGGATAAGCAACGTGCAGGGGACAATCCTGTGCTGACAGCAACTCCCCTCCGGGTCCCTCCGAGGGCACGGCGGGTGTTTGCGGAGCACGATCCCAGCGGGGCAGAGGGAAGGGGGTGAGTCACAAAGTGCCTGCACCGAGCGCGGGCTCCTTACCTCTCGCCGAGTCCGAAAATGCAATTATCCCTGCGAAAAGGAGCGCGAGCTGCAATTCCATTTTGAAAACCAGATCCTGCCGTAGTGTACAGGCTACTGTCCTCTCAGACCTGGAGGCAGGAAAAAGGAAAGCAAAATAATTACTAGGGGGGAAAACCCCGAGCAACCCTCAACTCTGCAGAGTTTCAAATCCTATTGCGAAGACTTGGGAGCAGAAACAAATGAAAGTGCAACATACTTGTAATTCATTCCTTGGTGCTCAGCAAGTAAAACTTTGCCCTCCTCTCTGCTTTAGCCTGATATAAATCAAGAACCCACTGAGGCCAGCAAGCTCCTCTAAGTTTACAGTTAATGCATAATTCTTTGGTATCCTGTACAGAACCAGTCTGGAAGGCAAACAAAACACTAGCAAGTGGCCATAAAACAAGATTTCAGGTTAACAATTTGTGGAGGAACTTGGGGAAGGGGGAGGAGGAATGTTACCTCTCCCATCAGCAGCCCAGAAAACTTTGTGTTGCTGCTCGAGTGCCCCTCAGCCAGGCTCCGCTCTGGGGACGCGCCTCCCTCCACTCCGAGACTTCTCTGCACAGCACTGATTCCTCCTTTCCTCTTCTCCCCCCACGCCCCCCCTCCACAGCCCCACTTGTTTCCGTGGGCTCCAGAGGTGCTTCCCAAAGCAAAACCGCACTTAATCTACACAGATTCTTCAAGATGCCTTCGCGCTGCGATCCGCACACACCGGGTAGAGATCAGGTTTACATTAATTACACCCTGTTCTCCTCCTAAAACTCTCACTCTCTAAACACTGTCTGGATTCCTCACCCTTGTAAACTCCCCGGTTTAAACACCCCGTGCCCCCAGGACACACAACAACCCGCGTTCAGCAGCATCCAGCGGAGCAAAGGCGGCCGCTTCGCCCTTTCGCTCCCCGGGTTTTGCGGCGGGGAGCGGGCACGGGGAGCGGGCACCGGGAGCGGGCACCGGGAGCGG